>BGPR01000104.1:267217-407095 GCA_013235015.1 Araneus ventricosus | reverse complement strand
CTATAGTTATCTTAAAGTTATAGAGGAGATTCTTTTGCATTAACTTTCTACAATAGTTTATGGTCTATTCTTCTGAGATTTATTTATCAGATTAAAAGCTTAACTAATTTATTTTTTCTACTGTCTGATTAGATGACACTTTCTGTTTTGGGAATGTGTTGCTGTATTGATTCAATTAAGAGTCCATAGGACACTTGAGATGTTAATCAGTTACTCTTCATGTTTTGTGTCGAATTTTAATGTCTAAGAATGACGTAATTTCAGACTATAAGTGTAAAAATGCCATAATGCGATGCACGAGTAAACTCGGGATAACTAGGTAAGTGATTGAGGTAAATTTAATTAGCAATTCCTTTATATAATGATAAATATTGGATAGAATTATCTTCTACAATTAAAAAATATGCAAAATGGTTTATTCTTTCTTTTATTATAAAAAATACATAATGCAATCTAAAACTTCTGAAAATTGAAAAATAATTAATAGAGCAACAAGTAGAATTCTAGAAGAACAACTTTTGTAATTGATAAAATTTCGAATCAAATCATACCCAAACACGAACGCTTTCACGAAGTAATTGTATAAAAGACGTCAATTTCTCCCAATAAAATTACACGAATACAATCGATCAGTTTCTTAAAGTTTGATTATATTTCATTTGAAATGAAATTTAATGCATCTCATTTTTTTTCTAGCGTGAAGAACCATATTACATAACAGCAAATGAATCAGAAAATACTGTTCTTCGATTTAAAGCTTAAAATGATATTGAAGAACGATCCTTGACATAATTCAGTTTCTTCTGAAAACTATTTTTCTCCTGTCGTATTAAATTTGAAATGATGGAGAGATTTCTCAAGACTGGTTAGAAAAGAAGTATGTTTTCAGTATTGTATTAAAAATTTTCAATTTATTATGAGTAGAAAGAATCAAATCTTGTCGTTTCTGACCTAATTCTATAACAGTTTCTGAAATTAATAAATTTTAAATCAAAAATATATACTTTTTAATTTATTACGAACAGAGAGAATCATAGGTTGCCTTTCTGACCTAACTCTAAAACAGTTTCTGAAGTTAATAATTTTTAATTAAAAATATATATTTTTCAATTTATTAAGAGCAGAGAGAATCATAGGCTGTCTTGACTGGCCAAACTCTATACAGTTTCTGAAGTTAATAAATTTTTAATTAAAATAGATAGAAAGAGAGCGAAAATAAGACATTATGTCAAAACTATCAATCGGAATTTTTAAGAAACACTGCAAATACTTCGCAAACAATAAACGTATAAACGTTTAAATCTATTCTTAATAAATGTATTGCTAATGTATTCTAAGAAAAGAAATTTTTGTCATTGATAAAATTCATACGCAAGATGTGCTTATGCTTTTTATCAATGACAAAAATGTAGGAAACCCTATTTAAATTCCAGGAGAGAATGAAATATATTGAAAAATTTAATTTTATTTTAAATAATTTCTCATGTTATTGCATCGCATGCAGCCTCTTATTTAATATAAATCCAGTAATTTTAGAAAGCATTTTTTATCTATTGTGTTTTTTTATAAATTTGTTGTCCCTCATACATTTCTTTTGCAAATATTGCATGCAGGAAAAAACAGAAATTCAAATTTTATTTCGTCTTCAGTTCATACATACATAAACTACATAATAACGGTTTTATTATACTTTTATAAGAAATATATCAATTTAATTTCCATCGTATCGTTTTACCGAATCAGAAAAAAATGCTTCAAAGATAAGAAATATGAAAATGATTTATTTGGTAAAATTGACTTACATCATCATTAATATGATACTTTGTAACTTTCTGCCTCATTTAGTCGAAATAACTTCTTATCTCAGAAATGGAAACCTATCACTTTTTCTTACTCAATTAATCCTCTTCTAACGTTTTACAGGAACCAGCATATTTTCTCTGAAAGTTGATACTAAGTTAATGTCTTTTATATGTCGAAATATTTTTTGTAACTATAAAATAATTGCTTTAGAAATGAACACTCATATTAGAATTCAGCCATTTAGATCTTCTTCGAAAATTATACAATGCAATCACCGTACTCAATTGATATTTTTGGGGACGTAATGTTCTCTATTCACTCTGATATGTATAAATTTAACTGACTATTTAAAAGTGGACCATTATAATTACATTCCAAAAGTAGTCTGTGTAACTCAATATTTAACCATTTCATACTCGTTAATCCATGTAAGTCTGTATGATTAAGTATTTAAATGAATATGTATTTCAAAGCAATTTATGCAATTTTACTCGGAAAAGATAAATGCCAAAAGCCTATAACTCGAGTCAAAGCAATGCAGGAATTTTTCAATTCACATTCGTTTACGAAATTTAATATTAAGTAGGAAATTTAATTTTCAGAAATCTTTCCTAAGTTAAATTTGAATTTAATGAGTAATATAAATTGATGATAAAGCATTGTGTAATGCACAATGTATATTTAACTCACGTTCATGAAAACCTATCCTCTTAGGATTTTTTTTGACTTGAGAACGTCTTTCCGCTCCTTACAGGGATAGTCGGTCTTGTGTGACAAAATATCGTCAGATCTGAATCGCTAATAACTACGAGACTAATAATGTGAAAAGATTGGTTGACCCCACAACGGATAGATCATATCTGTAAGAGTTAATCGCATAGTATTTTTTTTTTGCCTGTGACGTCAACGTACCAGTGTAAACGCATGCGCGTGATTGTCATGAATTAGCTTTATGTAAGGTTATAAATAGGTGTAGCGTGGGAACACGTTTAGCTAGGAAGTTGATTCTGGTTTCATTTTAAAGAGCTTGAAGAGTATTACTAGGACACCCAAAGTGTTACAATAAAAAAAAATTATCACAATTTAAGTAAAAATCGGTATTAAATAGAAAATTTCAAACTCCGCATATTTTTTTATTATAACATGCAGAGTCTCCTTTCGAATTGTACGAAACTTGCAGAATACTTGACAATTCGTAAAAGAAACATTGTAGCAAAATTTGATTTCAAAAATTTGAATATTACGGGAAATATGAGCATTTGTAGTAAATAATGTTTTACAGAGCATACGCGAAATGTAGTTCTATATACTGTCAACAGATGGCGCTATCAAAAGTTACTCTAAATAAAACATAAGAAAGGCTCAGTTGAGGTTCGCGCTGTAGATTTTTCATGAAAACGTCGGGATAAAATCATAAAACAAGTATTTCGTATTAATATGTAATTTAATTATCAATCTCTTTAATACAATATTTACACATAGTTGTATAATGGTTACAGAATAGATAAATAACAAGTTTATCGCATGTAGCAAGGGTCGGTGGTAGCTTGTGATTTACCTATTCTGTAATCATCATACTACTCTTTGTAAATGTTGTATTAAAGAGATTGATAATTAAATTACATTTTAATACGAAACACTTGTTTTATGATTTTATCCTGACGTTTTCACGAAAACTCTACGGCGCGGACCTGAACTGCGCCTTTCTTATGTTTTTTACTTCAGGTAATAAACATTGTCGACTTGCAAATGATACAAATACATGAGGAATTGATAAAATTACAAAATTATAATATATGCTAGAACACTATTTCTTACAATTTCAAATTTTGAAGCTGAATTATAAATCTCGATAAACTAATCTATACCTTGTATTATACTGATCCTCACCACAATGCAGTGCTGTTCATAACTCATAAAATGGGCAGTTAAGATGTCATCTTTTGTTCTTAAAGTTTTAAAAACTTGATAATTTGCTATTTTGTTTTGATTTTCAAGTACCTTATTTCATCCTCCAAAAATGCATATAAGTTTTAATTCTTTCTTAGAATATCTCCATATTTTAGTAAATACTGTTGTTCTAAACAGTGTATTTTAGCTGTTTGAATTATACGAAGGCTATATTTAAGTGAGTGCGAATGGAATTTGTTTTTATTTTGGCAAATTTTTTAAAAAATCAATAGATTAATTTACTTAGTAATTATTTTTGGCCTGTGAAGTAGTCAGGAGCAGTTTGGAATCAGAAATTGCCTTTTGAAGAGATAGAGAAATATAAATCAATTTTTTGAAACGATCAAAATTGAATGGAACAGTATCAACCGGGAGAGAAGGAAGAAATTGCTTTATAGAATGAATCAAGGACTGAAAGCAATGATTGAAGGCCAAAGGACTTCCAGCTAAACATGAAACAATTGTAATTAATTTCTAAACATTTGTCATGTTAATTTTTCGTTAGAAGGTTTTGATCGTTTGAATAATTTTGAAGTAAGAGTTATCTGAAAATCTTACTATTCTGACATATTCTGCTTTAAAATTTGAGTTAATTGAAAATTTTTCTAATGAATAAGATCTAATTAATAATAATATTAATACATTTCTTTTCTATAATAAAAAATATAAAAATTTCCTTAGCGTTCTAATAATTTTGAACAACACTGTATCTTCTAAAAAACACTGATTTATATGCAAATAATATCAAGTAAAAAACCTATAAAATCCTGCAAACAAGTAATTTAAAGTCTATTATCATAATACTAATATAATAGGAGAACTTCCTCTCTGAAATTGGAGTCATCAGAAATAATTTTAACAAAAAGCGAATACTTGTTAACGTTATTTTTAAATAAAAAAAGAATAATGTAGAGGGACGAGACTCATGTTTATATGGAATGCCGCTGTTGAAGAATTAATTCAATTTCAAGAACCATTTTTATTAGATGCCTAAGTTCTACGACACAATACATTAAAAGGTACAAGACGGAAGACAGAGAACAACAACACAAGACAAGTACACAGTAGAAGAGAGAGAGGCATCATGGGAAAAACCCGGTTGGCTCTAGTAGCGCCACCTACCATAAAAAGAAGAAGGCAGTGAATTATAACCGCTACAATAATAATTTAACAGTAAATAAAATGATTATTTAAAATTAAGACATTATCATTGCAATTCTCATTTATTGAATAGAAGAAAAAAGAGACAAGGAAAACAATTAAGCACTTGCAGTTTAGCTTAAATCACTTTTTGTGGATCCTCTACTACTCCTTTTAGCATGATACAGGCTTTAATAAAAATTCTATAGGAGGAGTGAAATTATTTCAAACCGAATTTAATAAACAACGTTTATTTTTAATTCACACGAAAAAGTAAATTTTATAAAACAAAATCTTGCAAAAGATATTTTCTTACAATATTTCTTTATTAACGCAATTTCAAAACGGATCTCCAATGTTTCCAGAAATCACAAACGGTTTTGCAATGGATTAAAGTAGATTTATGGATTATATTGTATAAATATATCACAGTTACAATGTACTAATCGTCTTCATAGTGTGATTATATAAATCAATACATTTGATATTTAAAGAAGCTGGGAGGAAAATGTCCCAGCGGAATTAAAGAGTTAACAAAAAAAATGATTTTTAAACCATCATACAAAAAGACATTTTGTGAATTAAACTTTTAATAAAAATATCCAACTTTCGGCATCACAAATTCGACAAAAATCCATGGTTCACTCTTGGAACAAAAGATAAAAGAATTCATTAAAAACAATTCAGAGATGTTGCTTCCTCCCACAAGTAGCTTTCCGGAAACATGCATCGACGACCCACGAACGAGATATTCTCATGTTTTTATTCATGTTGCACTTCACTTTCAAAGTGGGTCTCCATTGTCAAGGATGTCGTTGCTATCATGATCAGAGGTTTGGTGGGTTTTCTTTCGGTTTAGTTTATCTGTTATTTTTTCTTCACTTCTTGTTCCCTTGTCTAAACCAAGCATCATAATGAATTATTGGAATAAGAATTTTTCTTACGTGAAGTATTTAGTTTTGTTGATTTAATTAAGATTGTCATGAATGCACAGCTTACATAAATTACCGACAAACATCAAAGACAGCGAGAAAGGAAATAATGAAATTAATTCTGTTTTGGGAGGAGGGATGTTTAGTTGACTTAATATGCATGAAAGAATGAAGAGGAATTTTGTTCTTCTCTGACTAACTAAATTCATTTTATTTGCAGATACACTGAATGTAGATATATTAAAATGAACGTATACTAAAACAGCAATAGATATATGCAATTTGCTCACCTTTCTAGAAATATTTTGATATTCGCGAGACGTTTGTGTTGTAAATATAAGCTTCTTTCAAACTGTAGCTATTACTGATTACTTATCTTTTGAGATTTTCAGACGTTGATTTTCCTCGTTACTTTTTGCAACATTAGTAACTTACAATCAGCTATAAATTAGAAGCAAATACGCTGATGTCATAATAATAATATTTGATTTAATTTCTTACAAGAACTAAATACAATATGCCACCAAATGCGAAATATTGCATAGATTCTTTTTCGCTTATTCTTACTTAATATAATGATAAGTTATTAAGGAAAATAAAAAAGGTAAGATTTATAAATATTTAAATTTATAACAACTAGATTGCACCATGTTCTCGATGCGAACATGAACTATAAGGAAAAACGGCTGAAAATTTCTGAGAATTAAACTGTATTATTCAACATTTAAGAAAGCATGAATGACATGCTATTCGAAGAGTTTGTCTCTTACTTTAAAAATGCCTAATTTTCACGTGTCTCCAAGTAATACTGTTCAAATTAAAGTTGTGTAATACGGTTCCGTTCTGTTGAACTTACTTAATTTGACGATCACAATATGTTAACTTAACCTTCTTTAGACCCAGAACATTAGAAGTCGGGGCATTTACTCAGCCACTTTTTTTCTTTTTTGTAGAATTTTTAGAAGGTTTTTTGCGTTTAATCTTAGTAACTTCAGCCTTGTTCAGCTGTCAAGACTTCGTTTGTCTTCTTTTCCCTCTGTCTCTTTTTTTAATGAGATGCTCATTTTTCCTAGAATGCTAGTGAGTTGCAGGAAGGGCAGGTGGCATTCAGGTAGCACGACGAGTTCTTGAATCAGCCTGGAGGGGTTCGTGATCTTAGCCTACACCCGATTCGTCATCTTACCTTGCACCGCTATTTTTCTTTCGAAAAAACATTGAAGGGCATCAGCTTATTATAAAAATTAAAATAATACAACACTGAACAGCTTTTGCTTAGTACTTTGCGAATATGACATGTATAAATCAAACATACTTACACCGTGAACACTATAACATTTTCTTACGAAGAACTGATCAAAATTTACATCGTAACAACTCGAAAACACATTTCTAAGTATTATGAATCACACAAATGACGGGATAGAATCTTTTAGCATGGCATGGGTGTCTCGTCGCTAGAGGTCTCTGATGGTGCTGTATTGAGCCTGCCATCTAGTGAAATTTTCGAGAAAAATCCAATTCGTCATCTTAGACTCTTTGTCGTCTTACCCGACTTTCCCCTATACTAAAAATATTTTTTTTAAATTATTAAAATTGGAGAAAATATTGTACGGCGCCTTTTCAGTTTGAAACAAACTTTTAGACGTTTAAAATAAACTTCATTAGAACGGAAATTGTTTGTTCTTTCTTATGCTGCTTCTTGTTACGATTATTAGAAAAAAATGCAATGGAGAAATGAGTATGAAAAAGCGCCCAAAATACCACAAAATATTAAATAAAAAATTTCTAAATTGAATTTTAAAATTCGGCTTCAAGTTACTTTGCGCCCCTATTAGTACTACCTGTGTGCCAAATTCCAGCGCTGTAAGTGCAATATTTTACGTCTAAATATCACACGCACGCACACACAAGCATTGCCTTTTATATAAAGGGAGGCCTTCTACCCCACATTAACTTGAGAACGGCGAAAACTATTGCCACAAACTTGGTGTCTAGGTATAGTAAAGCGACCATGGGCTACACATTGAGGTCGGTTACAGCGCCACCTGGCGGAAAACAACGGAGTTAGTGTTCCTATCTCAAAAACGGTACAAGATACAGGAAAAATTTCAGTAACAAAATGTTAGAGAATCTTCGATTCAGTTCAAAGAGCCATCTTGTGCACATTAATACGAAGAGCAGAACGCTTAAATTGCACATCTGTTCTCACGTCACAAAACATGGTCAAAAGGAGAAAATTTTATTTTTCGGGCAAAACATGACACCATTGTACTTTTGCCTGTGGGAATAACTCAAACAGTAGGTGTATGGAGCTTTCCACCAACATTGCAGGACTTATTACAGTAGTATGTGCTAACGGACCAACTGATATGCTAAAAAGCGTGCAAATTGAAATTCAAACAAGAGCCTAAATCTTTGATGTAGATGACGGAGAGAAGTTTGAACACAAAAAATAAAGGTATCTTGTGATAAGTAGTTGTTTTTTCTTTTTTCAACCCTTTTCGAGACGTCACAATGTCGGAAATTGAGAACAAACAAATGTACATTTTAAGCGTTCTGTTCTTCGTATTAATGTGCACAAAGTGTCGTTACTGAAAGACGCTCTACAATTTTGTATTTGACTTTTTCCCGGTGTCTTGTACCATTTTCTCGATAGGAACGTTAATTCTGTTGTTTCCGCCAGGTAGCGCTGTAAACGATCTCACCGTGTAACGCATGGCCACTTTACAACAAGGCACTAAGTTTGTGGCAATGGTTGTCGCCCTTCTCAAGTTAATGTGTGGTATAAGGTCTTATATATATATATATATATATATATATATATATATAAATATAAATAAAAGAAGCAAAACATAATAGAAAAACATAATAGCAATTCACAATAACTTCATCTCCTGAAGAAACATTATTTTGCTTTAATTGCGTTTCTCATTTTACTATTTATACTCTTTCATTCAACGATATGATTTTCATATATATGTTTTGATTTCGCTTTTTAAACTTTATTTTATGTTATTCTTGTCTTTTTTTTATTTTGTTGAAGTCAATATGCCATGGGCAGCGCCGTTCGCGTACTGCTAACTTTTTATAATAAACATAGGAAAAGCATATAAATTGTATTTATGACCAATGTTAATCACTAAAAGTATCTCCAGATCAGTTAACATCCATACTCAAGTCATTTAACAGAAAAAATATTCAAATTTGTCGACGACGGCTGAATGGTAGATAATGCTCATCAGACTCAAGAAAACGACGAAGAAAAATTTCTATCACTGAAATATTTTTAAAAATGAACTAAAAAAGCTAGAGAAAAAGAAGGACTATTCTACAAATCTGGGAACATTGAAGAAAATTTCGTTTTTTCCCATTGTCAATTAAGAACATAAACTTTAAATTAATTTTTCTCGAAATGTGCTTTTTTCCATAGGAAATTCATTCCTCATTTTTGAAACACAAAAAACTAAAATAAAATTTAAAATATCAGTATGAAATTAAGCATATATTTTATTTATGATACCGTCTAGTTATTGAACCAAAATATAAGTGCAATGATAACCCGTTGAAAAGTTATGTAGCTTTAGAGGTTTGAGAAAAGGGTAAATTCTAAAAACATTTATGATTTCACACCAAAACTCTTCTTGAGATGTTGTAAAAATTTTTCTTCAGGAGATAGCCAATGGTAAAATGATTATATTATACTAAATATATATATATATATATATATATATATATATATATACTAAAGGAGTTATCATTCTCGTTATTTGTTTTTGATGAGAGTGTTTGAAACTAGCTAAAATTTAGTATGAAAAATTCTAAGTTATTTAAAATATTTAAAAAAATAAGTCATTCATATACCTTCTTTCTATGATTTATTGTTTTAACATAAATTTCATATAAAAATATTGCTTCAAATATCAATATTAAAAAAAAATCTACGAACGTAGTCAGATGCCTTAAAATATGCTTTTATTGACGAATCTACTTAGCTTTACTTTGGATTTATGTGTTTGTGAGAAATGAACTTTTAAATTCAATATTAACCCATGTTTCCTCATTGTCCTAAAAATAGAACAGCACACAAAAGTGGCCTTTATATAAATTCTTTTGAATATTTTAATTTTAATTAAAGACAATTAAATATATATATGCCCTTTTTGTGTTTAAATTAATGTTAGATAATTTTTATTAAATTTTTAATATGGCAATTTTCGAATGCTTTTTCTTACTTTTTCAATACGCAATTTTTTCAATACACAAGTTTTGACCTTCAAGAAAAGCATACATATAAATTTATTGAGGCAATATTCCATACTTTTATATTAGTTAAAAATCACCACCAAAAAGTGGTCTAGAATATAATTTTCCGTACATTTCCGACTGTCCTATAAATAGGACGATGGTGCAATGTATTACTACCTGAACCCCATCAGTTAGTAATGGAGAAAGTCCTTCCTTTCTCTGTTGCATTCCAAACATTGCAACTCTACAAGCACTTGAGTGCATATCATGACCAGACATGATGGTTTGAGTGAATTGTTCTTAAAGAATTGAGTCATGATGCTCATGCAATCAGTTGTATTTTGAAATTCATCGATGCAGAAATAGTTTTTCCCGCTTTCGTACGCTTGATTTTTTTTTCTTTTGAAAATCATTTTGATGATACAATTTTAAAATATGACGCAAGTTTTTAACTGCACAGGAAACCCTGGATATTTTGTGGACTTTAGATGACAGTGATTTAGACGACATAGAGAATGAATTAGTGATTTTAACTCCAGATCCCGATGCACTGAGCTACACTGAGGATATTGGTGACTCGTCTGCGAGGAAAATAGAAGAAACTATGTGTGATGACTAATGCATTACCAATGTGCATTACATCCTATAATAAATACAAAACGGAGTTGACCTATTTGATAATCATTCGGCAGCTTATTTCACATCAATTTAAGGGGAAAAAGGTATTGACCCTTATTTATAAATGCTTTTGAAGCAGCTTTTGTTGCTTCATGGAAGTTCAGTCAGCTATTTAGTGATGATAGTCTGAGGTTGCTTGATTTTAGAAGGCACTTAACAGTTGCCTGTTTGGGACTTTCTACTACAAGGAATCCATCATGCAGAAAACTAGGTTTCCAACAAGCTAATTAAGAATTTCTAAAGCTTAGAAATGAAAATGTTATTGTAAAAAAAAACAGAAAACCGACATATTAGGTGACAGCTAATACTCTGTGCAGCAAAACCAACAATTATCTGCAAAAAATGTAACGTTGGACTATGATTAAGATGCTTTCTCCCCTTCCACCTAAGTAAGGCTAATAGCAGTGGATTGCTTTATTTTTAGGACAGCCTGTACCGACTAAACTAATAAAAGTTTGGTAAGGTTTTTGAATTTATGTGCATACATAGGCTTAGAGAAACACATATTTAAGTCTTTTTAAAAAAATATTAATTTTTTCAATGCTTGGTACAATTTGGGTTAAATACCAATAACAATCTGAATAATCTAAGATTTTCAGTGTTTCAGTTTCCATTTTTTGTCATACAATTAACCAATTTTGATTTGCTTGATAAACAACCCCTAATGCAGCTACTTTTGGGCCATGTTTTTAAAACACATCTGAAGGATGAGGGAAGATCATTAGCTATACTCCTAATTCCAAATTTCCAGACTTTCTGATGACTTGATGTTCTATTATCCATTCACAATAGGCTTCATGTTCATCAGATTCGACGGTTCATCGGTTCGTCTAGTTTTCGAACTTGCTATCTCGAAGCAAAGATAGTCTCCAGTCCAATGCAACCCACTTGCGTTTTACCAAAAAAGTTTTAAATACCATTTTTAGATGATTGTTAACTGCATTAACGTGCAATTTGTAACACAAGATTAAGGGTCATTTTTATTCTTAAATTTAATAAACAACATAAAAAATTTTATACATCTGGGAAATATAAATGGCTTGATATACCAAGAAATTAAATTTTTTTTCAATACAATAATAAAGAAAAATGAGACATATTTAAAGATTAGCTTTTTCTCCTATTCACTGATGACAGATTAATGCCATTTTGATAACTTCAGGGTATTTGTTTGCTCATAGTTTTCTCCTAATTGAAATTATAGTCCCTTCTTCTCCAATTTTTTCATATGTGAGAGCTGATATAAAGAAATTAATTAGGTTTAGAAGTAAATGTAAAGCAAAACTAAAATAAAATTTTTAATCTTGAATCTATCCTTGTCACTATTTCAACGGGTTGCAAAAGGCAGTGGAAAAAATTAAGTAAGTTTTTAATTACCTGGCTAATAACTCTTCTTCAATTTTAATAGAAGCAAAGAGGTAACAGCTTTTGGAAAACTTTTTTCCTTAGGATTCGTAAAATCTTGTAATATTTGTTTTCTAAAAGATGGATGAATTTTAATAAATTTTAATGACCTAAAAAATACATCTGATGAAATTGAATATGAGATGGAATACAGGTCAAAATCTGTTGGAGAGAGCTTTTTAATTATCAATATTTTTTATTCTAAAGATACGGTAGAAGTTGGTACATGTATTGATTTGAAGTTCTTATATAAATTATCTAAACATTTAATAGAAAAATGAAACTTTCAATACAGCAATATGTTTAGATTCATAGAAGGTCTGATATAGTGGCGGCTCGTCCATTAGGGTTGCAGAGCTGCAGTACCCCCTGAAATTATTTTTTAAACTTGTTTTTCGTTTTGAATCGTATTTGCTTACTTTTCCACTCTCAGAGTTCAATGATTTACAAAAATGCAAATAAGTAATAAAAAATTGAAAAAAGGCATAAAATGAAACCAAACGAAGAGAGACACAGGTCTGAGCTGCAAAATAATCTGCCCCCCTAAATCCGTTCACTGAGTAGAAAATCCGGAGTGAAAAACAACTCTTTCTTCCTTTAGCATAGACGGACTGTGGGGTGAAAGTCAACACAGCCCTGGTTGGCACGGTGCCAACTGAACAAAAGAAAGATGCACTTTTTAAAATATTTTTCTTTTTTTCCTCAATCTCACACAAGTTGCAATCCATTGGCTGTTTATGAGTTTCGGCTCGTGTTGCGACGATAGGTTCAAGCAAAATAATACTATTCTAAAACTTTCAAATTTTTAGAGTATTTCAGAAAAAAATGTATTTAATATGTTTTAGCTTAAAAGTAAATTTTCTGTATATGAGTTATTTGATATACATTTCTGAAAGAGTGTTATCGAGTGAACTGGACAAGGAGGGAATTTCATTTGTGGAGCTCCGATTATTATTATTATTATTATTTTCGTCAGAGGAATCGTCGCATCAACATTCACTTTAATTTTTGTTATTAAAACTAATAGAAAATATCATATTCTGATTATTTACTTTGTTTGAAAAGCAGGAAATTTCACATCTGGATTTTGAATTAAAAAATTAGCTTACTTAGAGATAAAGTAGCTTTTAAAATTGTATTCTCTCGATACATTTTTTGCAGCCCTCCTCGTTTTTGATCTGAATAGCCGCCACTGGTCTGAAATGTATCCTATGGTCAAATTGCAGGTAAGGAAAAGCATTACTCTGTTATATAGAGTTAAATATTTGAATATTTTTAAAAATCACAGGAAAAGCGGTTGGGCCTTTTCAACTGGAACATGCACTATTTTCCCCATTTAATATGTTCATATTTTCTTTTAAAGAACTAGTTTTTCTAATAAAAGACTATAATCTTTATAACTACCATATAATCTTATCTGATTCTCAAATAAAATTAAAATTCGCAGATCTCTGTTTTAGACTTCTAAATCTTATAATTGAAATGCCTTTCCTTCTTTTAAAATTTTAACAAATGCGAAATTTTCCTTTGATAACTTTAATTTATGCCTAGGGTAATAAAGCGTTTTCTCAATGTATTAAAAAAAACATATTATTGAAAAAACTTTTCTTTGTATTTCCTTCTTTCTTTTTTGTTATAATGTAATTTATAATCCTTAATGTATTCTTTCAATTTATTTTGATAAAGAAACATTTCGGTATTCCAAATAATTATTCTCAAAAGTATGAAAATCTAACTGTTTATTTCAGTTTCAGAAATAGTATTTCTACTCTTGCAACTTGTTTCATAGAATAAGTAAGCAATGATATATATATATATATATATATATATCATTGCTTATAAAAAAACTATATATATATATATAGTTTTTCAGGGATAAAAATATTTTATCTTAAAGGTAGATTTTAAATGTCCTATTTTATTTATTCAACAAGGTTCCAGAGTTTCATTTTTTGGAAGTTCTATACTTAAAAAAATTTAAATATCCTAAAATTTTAATTAAAAATTTTTTTAATAAAAATATTTTCCTAAACAAATTATTAATAAGCAAATTATTTTATAAATTGAATAATATTTTTTCAGTTAATTCGTAAAAGACAAAATATCAAATCATGCGAATAAGACTTCACTTAACTCTGCCACTTCAACGTTAAAACCGAATTTTTTTATCAAACTCTAAGGAAAAGGATCAAAAAAAATATTTAACCCATTTGTTTTTAATTAAATATTTTTGCCTATCCCCAATAAATTTTGCGCTTTGACATTCATTAATTTCAAAACAATCATCACCATTTTTAAACGATTAATTTCAGCCAATTCAATTAAATTTTTCCGGTTATTAAGAAACTGACAATACATTTTCTCTTCAAAAAAAGGAACAAATGGATCTCAAGCCATTTATCCAAGAACTCTCTTGTGTTTTCCTAAGAATTTCATGCAATATTTAAAATACTAGTTCCTATTACTAAGAAAAATTCATTAGTTGGAAAAATAAACATTAGAATAAAAACTATATTTTCCTTTTAAGTAGGGAAAAATTTTTAATATAATCCTTAGATCCTTAGATAAAACATTAATTTTCATGAAGTTGCATAGAAAAGAATTTAATATGTGATAATTTTCAAATAACATTTCATGCTTTTTTCATTCGTAAAGTACCATAAATTTAACTAAAACAACCTATTTTGTGTTATGATATGAAAGCTGGGAAATTAATATGCCTGGAAACTACCATGGACCTTACAGAATATCAATTTGAAGAATGAACACATATTTCACAAATAAGAAGAAACAGGCAGTATACACTAGAGCAATTTCTTCCCAGTGATAAAATATAGATTATAAAGAAGTAAAAAGGCCGCGGTGGCCAAGAGGTAAGGTTTAGGCCTGGTAACCGAAGTTTCTATTTTCGAAACACGATTCCACTGCGGATCCGACTTGTTTTGGGCCTGTTGCAATCCAAATTATGCGTAGGAGGTTAAATGTCCTCTTGCTGGTGTGGTGCAAAAATACCTACACTGGCCCGTCCTACCCAAGAAGGGTTACAGGGAGAGGACCAGCGCGGAGAGAGACGCCCCACCAGCATATGGAGGACGGGATTTATAGAAGCGTCTAGGGCCAGCACCGAAAATTTTGCACCGAGGGGAACGAAGGGAAAAAGTTACGAGGGGAAGAGGAAGAAGTTGATATTGCGCATGCGCAACGCCATTCGCGCTATTTCAACTGCTGGTGTGTTTGTGTTGAGAGTGAAATTCGCATGCCGATTGTCATTTTTGCATTTGCTTTTTTTTATTTAATCCGTTTAAAAATTTATTTTTAATTGGAATTTTTCACTATGGAAACGGATGATATGTTATGCTATGGAGGTTGATGATGATGTTAAATTTTCATGTGAAGAGTGCCCTAGAAGTTTCAAACACCCACGCAGCTTAAAAAGACATGTTGCATCTTTGCATCCCAATAAACTGGACGAATTTTCGAAGGTGAAAACTGCGGAATTTTCGTGCAGTTCATGTGACATGGTTTTTCACAAATTATATTTGCTGAAAAATCATAAAGCTAAAGAGCATCCAACAACATCCAGAGTGCACAAGTGTGTAATATGTTCTGTGGAATATACAAAAAAACAACTACTGTCTCATTTACAAATGGAACATGGGATTTCATTGCCCGTGAAAGAGTTACAATTCCCAAATGCGATTGACTTTTTCAGCTGGAAAGAGGATATAGAAAGAAATACCAGTAGTCTTTATATTAAGACACTAGGCTTGAAATCTTCAAGAAATGGGGCTACTTGTTATTTTGAATGTCATCGCTCTGGTTACTATGAAGCCAGAGGCAATAATGAAAGACAACTCAAAATTCAGGGATCAAACAAAATAAATTCGTATTGTCCTGCCAGCATCAAACTTGTTAAATCCCCTGACGGAATATGCTCTGTATCTTTTATGAGTAAACATGTGGGACATAGAAATGAAATTTCACATATTTTTCTTTCATCTAAAGACAAGGAACTTATTGCTGCTAAGATGCCATTTGACACTATCTTAGATGAGATACGAGATGGTGTATCTGATTCAAGATTGGAAAGGATCCACCTTTTAACCAAGAAAGACTTATATAACATTGAGAAAATGTACAATTTGCAGTCATCAGGACAAAGACATATGCTGGGTGTATGCATGGGTCAGGGAGATGCAGAATAGTGACAAGGACAATTGTGTACTATATTAGCTATTGTGTAATATTTTGCAACAAACCTTCAACTTGGAGCATTTTTTTTTCATTTGATATGTATTTGGAACAGTTTTTCTAATTGAAGATTAACTTGTACAATTTTTTCTTCTTTTATTAAAAATATTACCTAGCGCAACTTACAATATTAAAAAACCGTGGCTTTCACAGCATCATTGAATAAATAAGAACAAATCTCTTCAGAAAGTGCATAGACAGCCTTCCATCCCATCGCTTCTTTAAAAGCCTCATTTTCTATGGGAAACAAAATTTTAGGTCGGTGATGATAACGTATAATTTTAAATGTGTAATTGTGAAAATAAATTTTTCCGTGTAGACAAATATTTCCAACAGCAAAACAAAATCATCTAAGAAGTATTTGAACAGACTGGATTACGAATCATGTTCCACTATTAAAATTTTTCTCTTTTAAGTATGATCAATTTGATTTTTAACCCAAATGCCAGTTACTCTTGTGCTCTCAAATGATTAAATAAGCCTTCTGAATGTTCCTAATATGGAATATCATTCAACAAAACAATGGAAAAAATTTGTAACTATGAAATGATAAAGTCAGTCACCTATCTTGTATTTTGATTCAAAACAAATATTATCATTAAGATATTGAAAAAATTTGAAACCTTCAGATAATATCTAGTAAAATAATAAAACTTCTTGTCTCAATAAACTAGTGAAAATCCAGTCGTTTTTAAAAATACGCATGTATGTATGTGCATCACATAAAAATGCTGAATTATTCAAAATTGTCAGATTTTTATACCATACTAGTGTTCAGGATTTTTAAATAGAATTGTTATCACTGTTAGTTATAATAGGCTAACTACTAAATAAATTTGCTTTATAGGGTGACCCGGGGTAATTCACAATCACCACATTTCTGGGGTAAATAATGATCACCTAATTTTTATTTTAAAAAAAAGAAATTTTTATGAAATTTGAGATATGACCAGGAATCCTTGAACATTTTACTTAAATATAACTACATTTACTCAATTATAATTTGCTGTTTAATTCATCAAATTAAGCATCTTTTAAACTGCTTACTATACTTGCCATTTCAAAGATGGGTTCCTAAATATGCACATTTTTTACAAAGATCCTCCTCCCTTTTAATAAATAAATATTTTATGTTAATTTCTTTTTATTTATCTAAAAACAATGTTAGCTTTTGATTAGTTGTTTCACATTTGCTGTAAACATTAAAATTAATTAAAGTAAACTATATCAAATGTTGCCCCCTTAATAGGTTAGGGTAATTCCTGATCATTGTAATTTCTTGTCATAAATATTATCAAAAATAGCTAATAAATATAATTTTTGTTCTTTTAAATGACAGTTCATATTTATTATAACTGCAATCACTATAAAACATATTTTAACTAAAACTACAACGTTTTTTTCTAACTGTAATAAAAAAAATGTGTTCTGATTTGCATTATTTTTAATTTGTCCTATCTTTCTTGCATCTTAATTCTATGTTTGTAGATTTTTTAAATGAGAATTTTTAAGCTTTTAGCCTGATGAGTTTGGTGAGAAACTATACACCTAAAAAAGATACCAATCTTCTAGAAATCAAAATTAATGAAGCTGTTTCAAAGATTTAAAATGAAAGTTTCAGTATGAGAGCTGCTGCTATAGCTGTTGAAATTCCATTCTCAACTTTACACTCTCACTTAATGAAGTTAAAGAATCAATCCATCAGTAGTAAAACATGTGGGAACAGTTTCCCATATTCCTGCAGAACATGAGAATGAGCTGGCTGCTTGTCTAAAGAGTGTGGCAAAATGGGGACATCCTTTGACTCACAAAGAAATAAAAATAACCATTTCTGATTTTGTAATTAAAAATAAAGAAGGTACAAATGAATAAGCTGTCCGCTTTAAAGATGATATGCCTGGGGAAGATTGGACGAGTTCATTTATGCATAGGCATAATGTATCCACAAAAAAGCCCAGTATTCTCGAAAGATCCCAAATGAGACAAAGTTGAAAAAATAAATATTAAACATTTTTTATGGTCCTATATCCTTAAATGGGATTAACCCATTCACTCTGTTTGTTGACTATGCAACAATAAACAGTGCATATAAATGTTTTTAAAAAATCTTCGCAAAGATTTTTGGAAAATTTAAAGTGCTAAATTGCTTTTTTTAAATAAATCATCTTATTAGCTGTGTCTTGTTGGTTTATTTATTTGATACAATGTATTATTTGTTAATTACTGTTATATAACCATTTTTAAAATGCATCTTCACTAAAAAAAACTAAGTGATCAGGAATTACCCCGATCCAAGGGTAAATCCTGATCAGTGAAAATTTAAAACATTTTAAATTCTATTTTAATTTTTTAAAAAAGAAGGCTGCATAGGACTTATCTCATAAATCATCAAACTTTCACAAAAAATTAAAATTCCATCTTTAACAGTTTTTTCACAAAATGGATGTTTGCATTTTTTTTTTTTTTTATCAGGAATTGCCCCTGGTTACCTTATATGATTTTACAAATTGCAAGTCATTGTAGTATTTTATGAAATTAATTAAAGATAATTTATACTTTTAGTGCATCATTTTTCCCTGTTTTGTGCATATGTTATAAAAAATGAAAGTTGTTATTCTAACATTCTCAATTCATTGTAGAAAATTGATTTTGCATAAAAAATGCCAATACAAAATTGTCCAGCTTAAATTTGTTTATTAAACTATTTTTATACTCTGTATATCAATACTTTACTTAGTGACTTATATTTATGGCATTGCATCACTTTTGCCTTTGGGTTTATCAGTTTCACTTACAGTCTACTTTAAGCGCATATCACATGGACAGATATTGTGTTCGTGAGCATGAGCGCAATGCCACTCACCAAATAAGTTTGTCTGACGTGACTGGTCAGATAAGATGAAGGAAATCGCAAGTTGTATTTAACCAGCACACAATGTTTACGGAAAATTGTCAACAGAGAAAATTCAAACCAATCGGGTGTGACTTTGACAGTGACGTAGTTTGCCCCAAGTATAACCAAAATCTTTGCGACAGGTTGTCTCAATGCGTCACTTGCTACAAACTTATTTGGTGAGTGGCATTGCGCTCATGCTCACGAACAAAGAGCACGATAGCTGTCCGTGTGATATGCGCTTTAAAGAACCCTTTTGAATCATCATTCAAAAAGCTGAGCTTACCTGTTATTAAAAAAAATTGTAATCAGCCAATATTAAAATTAAAACCATTTAATCCTCTGTTAGTTGTGAGGGATACAGGTGCTCCCCATTTGTTTTCAAAACGCTGTGCGTTAAATTCTATTCATTGTTTAGAGGTCAAACTTTCAGTACCTGTCCGTTAAACACTCAGGAACGATATCACACAGTCATTCAACTTCAAAAGGTTAGTGTACAAGAGATAAGAGAACACAACGGCACAGGCGTACCCTGCATGCCTAACCGTGTAACAGCAATTGACAGTTGATTGTTTAATAATAATGCTTCCGTGCAAAATTATGGCACTTAGCTTCATTTAATTTTTTTTTTTTTATATTTTAAATAATTTCAGTGAATTTCATTCTAAAAAATAGTTGAACTAGATAAAGCGGATAACTGGTTTTCGAATTTCCCAAAAAAAGCTTTTAACAGAGATCAAAAGTAACTTATGTTGAATCAATTAATTTAAATAAATGGTAATTATTCCAAGAATTTTTACCATATAAGAAGAAAAAAGTAAAGTCTTGAATATTTGTCTAACGCTAATAATGTGTCATTATTATTTGCAATGCACTTTTCAGTTTCTATTGACGGCATTTGATAAAAAAAAAAGGTTCCAAAAAGGTTACATTTTATAACATGACAAAAGGAGTCAATTTTCTAGATTAGCTATGCCGAAAATACAGCATCTCAAGAATTCTTGTCATTGGATTATGGTTCTTTTCCAATTTTTGAAACAACTCTACTATTAATGAGTTTTTAATTTTCAAACACAATAAAATCGAATAAGGATATGAAACCTCTTGATGCCATCAAAAATTTCAGTTTTATACTTATTAAACTTCAAATTTTATTCAGAGATTCCTTCCAACAAAATTAAAAAGAAGAGAAAATCTTATGTTAGGAATCAACGGTACAGGACCAAAAAACAAAATCAATGAGTAATAAAAGTAGAAACAATATTGTAGATGAAGTAGTCAAAACTGCCCAAAAATATGATAAAAAATGGCATAATCAAGCCTTTAGTGAGCATTTAACAGGGTTCCCACTATACTTTCCAAACTAAAAATAAGCACTTATAAGGACTTAAATAAAATATTATAAAAGCCTTATTTCTCTGTCTCTCATACAATTTAATACACGACTTTCAACTACGTGAGGTGCTTTTACAGTTTAGTTAAACTCATAAGAACAATACTATGTAAAAAACTCAATATTTAAGTCCATTTTTTTAAAAATTATACAAAAAATGCCATGTAAAATTTTTTAAATAAGCCCAGTCCCATTTTTAAAAATGTCAGCAGTTAAAATATGGGCATGTATATGCACACGTCAATAATATGTATGCATATTAACAAACATTCTCATCACAGGATGAGCAAAGAAACTGTTCCTTAAACAACAGCTTAAAAATAACTTTAACAAAAAATTGATTAAATGAAATCTAACATAGGGTATTTCCCAATGATATAGATGTTAAGGCTGATTATACATGTATCCACACAAAATTGTCCCAACACTGTTGTCTTCCAATAAAAGATAATATACACTGGGAATTGAAATGCATTAATAAATAAAAGTGTCATTTCAATAGATTTGCACAAAAATTTAAATTTTTTACAAATATATTTTAATGGAAATAAAAAAATATTTTTCATTTATGAGGAAAGGAACTTCCGACTCTTAAGTATTCATATTTCCCAATAACTTAATTGTCAGCTCTATGCATTAATGATGGCAATTTTCCATTCTATATGTAACAAATATTCCTTAAAAGGGCATACTAGCCCTGAAATAAATATAACAATTTTTTAAAAAATTCAAATCAAAATGATCTTTTTTCCTGAATAAACACAAAAAATTTCAGGTCAATGGCTGCTTATCTACAATATAAAACAGAAAACACATACATCTGTCTGTCACAACTTGAAATTTGTTCATGCCATTCTAAGGTCTATTTCTAGGTCAAATGTACTAATTTCAACTTCAAAAATTAAATAATTCTTAAGATATTTGATGAAATGACAAAAATTAAGCTGAATAGTAGTACATCAACATCAGAGTAAAGACAGCTCCTAAAACTTTATTTTCATTTCACTCATTGCATCAAAACAAAATTCTATAGATTTTTCTCTTCAAAGAATATACTAGTTTCTCAGAGAGCAATAATAATAGATAGTAAAACGAATTATGTTGTACTACATAAAACAATCATAACAAAAGAAGACTGCCAATTTATTTATTAGTTAAAAGTTATACACAAAATAAGATAACTTATGTCTCATATATAAATCAGAATATCTATAAGGAAAACTGCTTTTATAAATACATTTGAATTCAAAATCAGTGTTACATGTATGCAATTACTGATAGTTATTATTTTCCAGCATCATACCTTCCTTAAAAATAATGTCTTAAGTTTCATACGGAATAGCATTAAAATCTGAAGTTACGTTCAGTTTCATAACACGCTTATAAAATCATTGACGCCCACATTTTAAATCCTAAATGTCGATTAATAAATCGAGGTTATGGTAGTTTTAGCTGCAATGGAATAAAAGTAATAAATTTAGCGTTCAAGTTTCAACTTTAACAACACAGCGCTGGAATCTTATGTTGATGTCATGTCACGTGCACTGAAAAATCTCCGTTTCTCCCGAACGCTAGAAAATTCCCTATTTTTTTCCCTATGTGCAAAATTTTGGTGCTTCCCCTAGAGTCTAGTGGGATTTATTAGGTACAATAAAATGATACAGGCATTGGCCGAACAGGAGCAGTACTTTTAAATACAAGAGAGCTGGGAATATAAACATGGCTCAACCCACCTCGGTGGGGAAAGAATAGCTTGATTTACATGTACTCAACGGCCAAGTGTTGCGAATGATACTCACAAAATGAAAACTCTTTATTTTCATATAAAAAATGAAAAACATTCCTAACGCAATAAATTTAAAAATTGCTCTGGCAAGCAAGCACAGTAAAAATATATAAAAAATACATAAAAATTTAAAAAGAAACAAACAAACACAGAAAAAGAAGTATAAATCAGATATATAAATAAGTCAAAGATTGAAACCCCACAATATAAAAACAAAACACACACAAACAATACTATACATCAAACGGCATACAGAACACAAATAAAAACTGTACAAAACGTTAAATTAAAAATATATAAATTAAACAAATTACTTCTGAGATAGAAAGGAAGAAATTCCGTCAGTCATCGGCAATCCACGTCCCTCGTACCCGGGAATATCTATTCATCAATTACAGAATGTGTTTTTGAGTAAAAGCTGCGCCAGTTAAAAATTACTTTTAAGTCGTATGCAGGATGAAAACGGCCAAAGGGGGATGATAAGGATTAAAATTTTGTAGTTTAAAAATAAAATCAAGGTCAAAAAGTAGTTTTAATAGCTCCAACCCCCCCCCCCCGAATATAAATTCCAAACAACCTTTAGGGCACTGACTATGTGGCAACAGGTTTACAAAACTGGGGAGATACTCTGGAATTGGAACAAGCATCTATTTTCGGGGCTCATGGACCAATAGCTTCCCTAGGGCGTCGAGAGAATCCCACACCAAGGAACCGACTGGGTACAATAAGTTTAAAAACGCAAAAACAAGTAGAGAGGGGAAACTCTTATAAACCTATAAAACTGAGTCATCCAGTGTAAAAATAAATAAATAAAAAACAAAAAGTGTTTCTTAAAAAGCTCAAATCATGTAAATAATAAAAAAGACTCAACAAGTGGGAAGTCAGGAGGACAGAAAGCAGAACTGTAAAAAGTGTGAAATAAAAACCAATCCTAAGAGGAGATGTCAAGTGAAAAGTCCCTGGCAAACTGGTAAAAGATAAAAAGAGTAAGAACAGTCCTTCAATATGATAAGATAAAAGAAACACTGACCCTCAAGATATCATTGGAGTCAGTTATGGTCTCTCTCCTGGGTCAGTGTATCGCAAATGTTCCTGCTGGTCCTGAAAGCGCCTTCCATTTTGGTAACAGTCTGTCTCGGAAACTCGGAAAGGAGGATGCCAGCTCAGGTGTCGTCTTTTCCATCTGACCGCTGTTCAAAATTATGAGGTCCGTCCCAAAATAGCCTTCGTGTTGCTTCAAAACTTCACGTTAATATAACTAAACTAAACTTTAAAGAAGTAAAGCATACCTTAGGAAACACAAAAATAAGATGGCTCTTACAATTTTCAGTTTTCATTCAACAGCAATTATCCAAATCGATATAAATGTGTAGAAGAGAAATAAAAAATTAATTTTTGAAATTAAAAGCTTTAATTAATTAATCAAAGAACTATAGCTGCTTGTTTAAAATTACTCTAGTAAAAATATTTCTTATTTCAAATTGAGAACAAGAATTTTATTTCATTAATTTGCTCAATGATTTTTTCAAATAATTCTTCAAAGTCAATCAAATAAGAATCTTCTTACTTATGTCTTGTTTGCTATGGTCAGATCTAAAATAAGAGGAGCATGTTTATCCTGTAAGTGCATGTTGTTTAAAGAAAATCTTCTACTAATATAGGGTATACAATAATACATTTCTAGTAAAGTTTCTTTGCGTTTGTTAATATTATACTAAAAAAGCCCTGTTTACTTTTTTATACAGATGAGCTTTTCCAAAAATTTCCAGTGGGAATATTCATTTAAATTAAATTTGTATGTAATCAAGTATTTCTTAGAAAGTTAGTTGTGCTAATTTTTTATGTTGAGGAACACAAACTTATTCCTAATAACTTAATAAACATCAATATAAGGATGTCAAGTGAAGTACTTTTTGCCCCACCAATTAAAAATACACAGTGCCCTTTTTCAAAAAAAAATTGTGGAGGCAGTAATAATAAAATAAATTAATGACTTGTTTTAGAATACATTAATAAATGGATTATAAATTTTTAAAAGTCATTTTAGCAAGAACCATTGCTTTAAAATTTAAAAAATTGAAAGTTTTAATGTTTTTTAAACTCTTATAAAATTTAAAATTTTTACTATTTGTTAGTTGTTTCAAGAGAATTATATTTCTCGGATGCTTGGGAACAAAAATTAGCATGGGATTGGTGATATGACTCTTTTTTAACTTTTAATAATTAATTTTGTAAAAAAACCTGAAAAAACATGAAAACTCTAAAAATATGAACTTTGACTTTTTAAAAAAGAATAACTAGAACTCTCATTGCTAAATCCATGCTCACTCTTATAGTAAATATATATGAAAGTATCTACAAAAAATTTCAAGACTCTATCTTGAACAGAAAAAATGCCTTAGGGAATAAAGAACACTTGCATCGCCAAAAATAAAAGTCTGAAAAAAGTGCATTTAAAGTTTTAAAGGCATAAAACAAGGACTAATAATGCTTATAAGAGCTCTAATTTTTTAATATGTTATTTCCCAACTTATAAAATGCACTAAAACTCTATTTTAACTTAATATGATTGAATATATTTTTTTGTTATTTGAAATATTATATAATTAGTCCTCTAGCTCTTCAAAATATTATGTCTATTAGCAACTCGAGAACTTTTAGGTAGTGGCATTTTCTCAACAGAAAAATGAATAAAAAAATCTAATATTATAATACAAAGCTTCTAAATAAGAAAAACTTTGTGTAAAAATTAATATTGGTCTTAAAAAGGACCTTTTTATGAATATCAGTTACGTAGTAATGTGAACTCAAAAAGAACGCAAAATATAAGCAAACAGAAACGATTTGAGTAGTGAGCGTTGAAGTTATAATAACCATTTCACCTAAGGAATTGTTTTATTAACAAAATATTTTTCATTAATTAATTTTAAGAATGCATACATTGTCCGTAGCAGAAGGTCTACTAGGGTGGCAGACACACGTGCACATACTAAGAAACAAACTTGTGGCAAAAATTTGAATTTATGATCATTTATCATATCATATATTTTATCATATTTTAAGTAATGAAAAATTTCTATTTTTAAGAAAAATATCTCATCTGAATAAATAATGCAAGAAATATTTATGTCACTATTATTAGAAGAATTATATGACATTTTTCACACAAAAAACATGGAAATGTAGAAAAAAAAATCTGGCTCGTCATGTCATCGAGGAATACAAATAAAACGACTGCGCACAGGGGGGGGGGGGGCGTTTCATTAGAAATTTTAATCTTATCTGAAGTTTCGTAGTTAGCGGATATTTTCGATAAAATCCGTAGTAGTTGTCATATATGAGAATGGGGAAATGCTTCAAAACAAAAGCGAAACTAAACACGCCCCCTCAGCTGTCAAATGTTGAGACTGACAACATTCAGAAAACTTCAAATTTCTTTAAAACTATTTGGATATCAGATCTAAATTTGGGGTCAAGTTTCCCAACCGTATGGGTCATCGAATAATGCGAAAACAATTTTTCGATATTTCTGTCATTTTTAGGGAACTGTGTAGCCTTAACTTCTAAACGTTTTTAGCTATATTTATAAACGAAAAGTCAATGTAAAATTACTTTTCTCCATTCAGTGAGGTTACATAAAGCGTCTCCTACAGGCTAAATGCGGAATTAGCGTGCCGATCTTCATATCTATAGAAGAAACGAGAAAACTCTCAAATGCAAAATTGTAGAAAATCCTCGACTTAGCACAAAAGAACACCTTATAAACAAGCCGGCATAAAAGTGAATACGAAAAACGTTCCTTTTCTTTCTGTGACTTCTAAATTCGCTCTTGCGTCAGAAATGACATAATACCGCCTTCCACTTTCATAAAGTGTGCACTGGTGTTGCATTCATTAAATTATCAATTTAATTCTTTTCACCCATCAGGATGCACATCATCGGCTGTAATGGCAGCCTAGAGTGGCATTCAGGGTTATCAGAACTTATCCCATTGGACTTCTTCCCGTGGCGCTATCTCGGAAAGGAAATATATTAGATTTCTCCAGAAAACATTTGACGTCGTATTGTCATTAATCGAGAGCAGACTGCATAATAAGAGCAGAGTTAATAAACCAAGTGACTAATAGTTGCTCGTTTCTGACACGTTTTGTGATGTAACATTGCTGGAAATCGCAAAAAAAACAAAAACAAATAAGCATTCGTTTTTGAGGTCGGTGTAATAATCCTTAACTTTGCCGTTGGAGATGCTGAGAGTAGACTCACCGAATAGAACATAACCACCTTACTTTACCTAGTCGTAAGTGCAGGTTTTTACTACAGTTGTCGACTTTCAAAAGTTAAGGGTAGAGAACTTTTCTGGATACTCCACACACTGGAAAAGTCTGAAAGAGACATGTAATTTCTTTTCTTGCCATTTGGATGAATAATGCATAGTGAATTGCACCAAGTATGCTTCTGCTTAAGCATTTATCAGTACCAGAGACAGCACCTGGATTTATAATAATATAAATATGTTTATTTCATTAAATGGAAATGTGAAAATCAATTTTCAAAATTTTATATTTGTTTAAAATTCATATATAAAATGCTGGTGGATACCAGTATTTCCTTATACATTTAATTATTACATCTGTCTCTGTATTTACCATGCTGTGGAAATTACGAATAGTTACTACACAATTTCTATTCCTGAATTCTGAATTACCACAGAATAAGTGTTTTCAAAACCCTGGCATACATGTTTAATTCATAAATGTTCCCTTCCAATTTCACTTAATACTAAATGAATAATTTAAACTGACGTGATTATTATTTAGACTATGAATAATATATAGATTGGATAATCTATTTTACAAATATTTATTCATTGTAATAGTTTTCTGAAATGATTCGATAAATCATTTGACTATTTAAAACTAAGGGTATTTATAAACTTAGGACTTTAATAACAAGTTGATGTTCATAGCAAAATTGAATATTTTATATTCAACAATATAATTTAACAATAATACAATATACAACAATATAAAAGTTCCGTAGGGCACAAATAGGAAAAATTTAAAAAATGATACAAATATAATTTAACTAAATCGAATAAAATCCTTAAATATGCAATGCTCTCTATGCCTTAAACATTTTGCATGAGAAAATTATATTTAAAATTTAACGAAATTTGCCGATGTTTCTTGACGAAACAGACATTATTCTTGAATAATTATTTGTATGGAGTATAAAGAATAATTTTACATTGAGTTCATTAGGAATCAAATTTAAATTATTTTATCAATTATTATGAGATTCCATTTAAATATTAATGTTATTTTTTTACAAATTTGGGAAATTAAATGTACATCTGTTTTACCTTGTTTATTCTTATAAAATGTAATCCGAATAATAATGTTTTTCATAAGTTCAATGACTGAGATATAATTTTTAATGATTAAATTCAATTCATTAAAGGAGATGAAAAACATGAAAGGAACTTCAAATTTAATTTTGTATACAAATTATGATTGTATTTATTAACGTACAAATATCAACAAAATAACAAAATCGTTTGCTAAAATCTGACTGTCAGTAACATAGGGGGAAGACGCCGAATTTGGACTATCTGAATACTTTTTAATGTACAGTGATGTAGAAGTAATTTTAATTGAAAAAAAGTAATAGAATTTTTTTGTAGTTTATTTATCTTCAAAGCAGTGTTATTGACAGAATAGTATGGACAGAACTGTTGATGCAGTAAGTATAATAAATTGAATATTAAATCTGTCAATCGTACAAAATAATAATAATGATTTTTATTTTACAAGTGTCGTATTTGCTAATAATGTTTAATCATCCAAGGCTTTTAATCTATTAAAGCATTCGAAAGTACCTGAATTTAATTTCGTTTAAAAATTCAAACCAATATAAAAAACATTTATGACAATAAAACCATAAGGTAACTATCATTAGAAGAGTTAGTTTAGGGTTACTTTAAAATATCCACAAATTCTTACACTACCATCAGGTTTTATAACTGGGAAAATTGGAGTAGCCCAATCACTTTTCTCTATGGATTCTAAAATTTCCATGTCTACCAATCTCTTGATCTCATTTTAAACTCGAGACTGAATAGCATAAGGGACAGGTCTTGGTTTGAAAAATTTAGGTTGACAATTTTCTTTAACGTAAAGCCTAGCTTTAAAACCTTTAATTTTACCTATACCCTCTTTAAAAACATCAGGATACTCCTACAACGTAGCAAGGGTTTTCTCGTTAAAATTTTTACCATTTAATCCTTTATTTACAGTTTTTAATTTAATACTTTTTATTTCTTTCCAGTCAAGTCGGAAATCTCTAAACGAATCAACACCAAATAACGGATCAACTTTCCGATGACATAAATAAAGTTTTTAAATCTTTACCTGATCTTCAAATTTCACTACTAAAGTTGTTTCATAAACTGGTTTAATCAATTCGCCACCAAAAGCCATTATATTACTATGCTCAAATTTAGTTTGAGGCGATGCGATACTTTAGGAAATTGACGTACTGACATAACAGAAATACATGCACCGGTATCCAGCTGCATTTTCACAGGTTTATAATTAATTAAAACATTTAAAATTATTTTATCTTTACTTTCATTGATATTAACGGTATAAATATCAGTTTCGTTAGTTACTTGGCGTAAGTTTTTCTTTAATTTAGTTCTGCAGTGGGGCTCAGTAAGTCCTTTAAATTTACATTTCTTACAGGTCTTGTCTTTATCAGGACACGCATTAGCAAAATACAACGGGCACATCAACAACAACACCGGAAACATCTACCTCTAAATGTGCTCCTAGTTCTGTCACGTACCGATTTCAATTAGCGGTTTTCTTCACAATAAAAAAATACGGAACTACCACGAGAAAATTTTGCTGAATTTCGGGCGTGATACACTTTATGCACACTTTTAGAATCACACATGGTATGATTCTCTTGCGGCCGTCCCCATTGCTATAGCGATGTTTACCCCTTTTTCATAAGTGAAGTCCGCTTCTGACAACAGCTTCTTCTGTATAGCTTCGCTGCGTAAGCCACGCACAAATCTGTCTCGTAGACTATCGTTGAGAAACTCACAATTCGTTGATAATTTCTTTAGATGGGCAACAAAACTCCATCATACTCTCCCCGTCCATTTGATTCCGCTTATGGAAACGAAAGCGCTCCGAAATAACTAGTGGTTTCGGTTCAACTGCTTCTCCAGAATCGCCAACAATGCTTGAAAACTCTTATCCTTTGGCTTTTAACGTTCAAAGAGATTCCACAATAATGCATAGGTTTTAGATGACAACAACGTAATCAGGGTAGGTACCTTCTTATCGTCTAGCACATTATTCGTTTGGAAGAACATTTCCAATCTATCCAGATACGAAGCAAAGGTTTCAACTTCTGCGTTAAAAGGTTCCATCGGTAGTGATTGAGATCCCACCATCCTCGTCGCCAATGTTGTATTCAGAGCGCCAATTAACACCTTCAGGTTTCGAATCCAGACTTTATTTGTCAGTTTTTACACACACAGTTCAGATGCGTTCATACTTATATTCAATTCTCCGCGTTTAAGGATTAGTTAAGCTGTACTGATTAACACAAATATTTAACAAGGATATAACAGGAAGGAGAAAAAAAATGAAATTACTTTCTTTTTTTCCTTCTATATCAAATATGATAAGATCAGAATGAATACAATAAATGGGGAGTAAAAATTTATAAAGGCTGATTTATAAATAAGAGAAATTCTACTATTATTTGAGAGGACAATCAAAGGAACAGACACACATGTGCTTTAACACTCGTATTTTAGTTTGTTTCTGTAGAATTCTTTATTAGATTAGTTTTTCTTTTTCTCTTTTGTATGTTGATATTCTACATTTCATATCCATTTTTTTCAAATTTTTCTTTCATTTTTACTGTTTTTGTTTGCATATAGTTTTATATGATACTTCCCTTAGTTTCTCGTATATTATCCCAGATTTTTAGATTTGTATTTTTGTAACCTTTTCCATCTCTCTGCCTCCGCCATTATATGTTAGACAGTTAAGGAGAGTCTTCCAATGTCTCTTCCACTTCATGTCCGCTACACTGTTTAAATAGTCAGAAGGTTATAGTCGCAGGGGCATGAAGTGGTGTTTTGTTCTATTATTCGAGAGGATCTAGCGCGTAGCAACTTATCAAGTCTCAGCGATAGTTTCAAAACTTCCCCTGCCATCTTCACATTTTTTCCCATTTTCAATCAAATCAACACATCCATGAAATGTAGCTAGCTAGGAACTAGCAGTAAATCTTGAGTAAAGTCCATAGCCCTTTTTAGCCTGAAGCAATGTAATACGAGTCAAGCTGGGAATAAATCTGGCAAATTCTTACATATTAGACTCTCAGAAAGAATTTTAAAAGAATTTATTGTACCATGCGCTTTTCCAGTAAGGCCTGAAGACAAGACAAAGAAAGAAATTTTTTCCAACTGAAAAAAATTCGTTCCGGTAAGATATTTTTCTTGGATTCCCTTAATTTAATAACCAATCTGTTCTTAATATAGAAACCAGTTATTTGATTTATTTTACTATAAGTAAGGCGTTTTTATGTTCGTTCTTGAAATCGATTTTTTTTAGTGGATTGGTTGTTTTAGAACATATATTTTGTACAATTATATTTGTCAATTTATAAATCTTTATACATCATTCTTTCATATTGCTGGTCTTAAAGGTGTTTATTTCAATCAATTAATTGAATATCTTAATTTTTCATTTCCTTAGCAATTGAAATGAATTATTCTTACAATTTTCTTTCAAAAATTAATTCCATAAGAAGTATAAGTTAATTCTTAAGAATTCAGTTTCTCCTTAATTTTCTCAGAATTATGGAATGAAAATTTTATAATCCATTGCAATGAAACATGATTTCGATGTAAGCACTATTTTAATAGTATTCAATTTCAAGACTTCTTCTAACAACATATGTTGCAAATGTTTATGGAAAAAAATTTCGAAATTATCTGTTATGATGTACAAAAAATGCTTAAAGGATAAAATGGATGTACTTCATTACAAAGGAAAGTAATTCATATTTATTCTTTTTATAATTGCTGGTACCATTATTATCCATAAAGAGTTAAGACATGACATTCCTGAGGAACAGCTATCGGATAAAGTAGGTTATAGATTTGAATGTTTGCCTGTGTGATATAGTTTCCTTAGCACGGACACATAATTTACAGTTAGGAGAAGAGACGATATTGAATCTATGAAGGAACTTATTAGTATGAATCATATTACTTCCGAAAAAAATTTCGAAATTTGCTTAAAAGAACATCACATTTTCTTGTTTTGTTCATGAGTTTATGTTTTCTCTTTACAGTATCCAGAAGTCTTGAAAATATTTGCATGTTTTCTAGTAGTTTTCTTTTTCGTCATTATACTTCTTTCTGATAGCGATAATGAGATCTTCTGTAGAAACAATTTGCCACTTTTCTGTGTTCTCATTTACTAATTTTACAAGTCGATCCTCTGCTTCGTTCGGTGCAATTCCCCTGTGACCCGGGACCCAGATCAGCGTAACTGACAATGAATAATTAAGAGTGGGTAGAAGACTTTTATGTAGCTCAAGGATGACAGATTCAAGATTTGAACCCTGTTTACTCTGATACATTCCTCCAAAGTCTGTTAAATTTGGAGAAGAATGACAAGATCAAGCTGAGAGCAGTTGAAAAATTATTTCTGTCTTCTAGTTCGCTTTTTCCTCCTCATTCTATTTGTTTAAATGTTTTTCCCCTTGCTGTTTCCTTTAAAAGTTATTTTTTCATATCTTCGATGGCAAATCTGCCTAACTTGCTTCTCTTGTTGTAGCACTAGCAACGATGCCAAGTTCGTGCTTGTAACAAAAGTTGCAACTCTACGATAAATAGATACAATCTTTGCCTGTTTGTCTTAATTAGTATTAGTCAAAAAAATAGGTAGGGGTAATGCGGGGACATAGATACACTCTTTTTTGGAAAGCTAAAAAAGGATTTTACCAATGGTAATCATTAGAACTAATAGAATATATTTATACATTTGTTAATCTAATATAGGATTTCAGCGGAATGTTGGTCATAAATGACATAATAAAATATTCATAACACTTTTTTTCCTAAAAATGGATTTGTATCAATATGCCACATACTAGGGGTACATTGATACGCACGGAAATATCGAAAATAATGATAATTAATCTGTGTGGGATCAAAGAAAAATTTGTTTTATTAATAAACTTTGTATTCCAATAAAGATTTAAAAGTTCAGCAATGTAAGAAACTTTTATTTTAATCAAAATTAAACATTTTTTATGAGATTGGAAAAATGAAAAAATAGTTTCTCAGAAAATAAGATATCTCTACAAATAATAAAGGAGAATGTGTGTTGTGTGCGTGTTAACATACTTTGGAGAGAGGAAATGTTTTTCTCGAAACCGTTTTCGGCAATTTTAATTAATTAAAAATTAATGGAAATTTCTGCGTTCTTTCTTGATTAGTTACGAAAATAATATAGCACAAAAATAATTTTCACACCATCTGAAAATGCAAAAAATTATCTTTTCGATGGTAATGAAACTTGTTACAATTTTTTTCTCCAATTTTAAAAAAAAATCGTAAAAATATTTTAAACTTAATTTACAAAAATACTTTCATTTTTGCAATGAAATTCAAACTGTTTTAATTGTTTAAACAAATACTTAATTGCACATTACTCTTAGATAGTTAATTTTTACGTGTTTTTCTATTTCTGAAGGCGATTTTTCAAAGTAGTTGTTGTTAAGGCACATTGATAAACACAGAAGACGCGTATCAATGTTCCCGAGAGTCAATTATATCAATCTGTCCTAAGAGCAATTTTCACTTAAAACAAGTGGTCACGGAAAAACAACGCTAAGTAACCTCACGACTTAATATAGTTCTTAAAACTAAATGTTTTTCCTACCTTTTAAGTAGATTCCTTGGCAGGAAAACGTACTTAGTGAAATAAATCACAAAACACATACTTATAGTACAATTCGCTTAAACGAGAAGATTAGCGGTTTAATTCATTTGTAAATTAACTTTTGGCTAAACATGGCCGAAAAGTATACCTTGTGCTAAGGATTACAGTGGCATAAATATGAGAGAATGTGAACATCTTGAGCCATTCCAATCATCAAACATTATGGGTTGTATCAATGTTCCCACGTATCAATCTACCCCAACTCTCTCTACACCAATGCAAACTTTAACAACGAATTTCTCGCTGAAATCGGGATGACTCCTAGATGTTTTCTTGGGTTTTACCATAGGAAACAATTGCGGTTCAGTTTCCCCTGAATGTTTCTCATTGGGACAACATACATCCATATATTGGAGCTAAGCGAGATTTCTACCGATGATAGCTAGGTGTTTTAAAGTCACTTTGACCAGCTGAAGAAGTCATATTTCCCCTTTATCATGAGTCTTTGATTCACAGTTTAGATTACATAAATAAGATTAAGTGGTATTAGAACCACCGCACAATATCATGATATATTTTTAGTTAAGCACCATTTAAAATTTGAGTACAGACAAACGATTTCGTTCAATCGTTCGCAATTTTTAAATGTGAAATGAAATATATTTTTTAAATACATAACAGGGTGATTCAGAAAAAAACTTGGCCAAACTTTAAAGGTAGGTTAGGTATACGACATGCATCTAGAATCTCATAGGATCATCATCCAGATTTTGCGCACCCATCAGCAGATGACATTTAAAATAAAACAGCTTTGGAGAAAATGCCGATATCTTTCTGAATATTAACAGTATTGAAGTGGAATTTTTATATAAGTTGCGCCCATATATATATATGGCTCTGAAGTTGTGATAGAAAAATTACGCTACCTGTCGCGCATGCGCAGTAAAAAATTATTTACTTAAAACCAGGAATGTCGCTAGAATTTGCCCGACAGGGGGGCATCACCTGCTGTACGGGAGGGGGACGAGTGTAATGAAATTGGTCTCAAATTTATTTTCGCCAGATTGTTATTTATCAACTACAGTTGAATACCCCGAACAAAAATTTTCCCCGACGAGATACAAATTTTTTCCCGACGGGGGGGCACAGCATCCGCGATGGGGTGGGGGCCTGGCACCCCCGTTCCCCCTCTGGCGCCACCCCTGTTTAAAACGTAAATATCTCCTTTACTATTCAACGTATTTACATGAACTTTTAATACAATACTTTCCTAATACATTGCCACGTACTCGGAAAGTTTAAGACAATTTCAAGCAAAACTCTGGAAGTAAGAAAGTAATAACCCAAAAACACGAGGAAAAAATTTTAATTTTTTAAAGAAACCTTTATAACTTCCCGAATATTTTTGCTATTTTAACGACACTGCATGTAAAAATTGCGCACTTCACACAAAATAATTGATGAATGTTGCAAATCATTATAAGAGGGGTGAACCAAAATCCCTCTTCGAATTCATCAATTTCTGATCAATCCCCTGAATGTACTTGTGACCGAATCTTTGATGTAAATTGTGAGTTAAAACCTATTCTTTATATGCTCGAAGTTCTAGGAAAATTCATCCAGCCTTTCGGGAGAATTCGTAAAAATGTGCATTATCAGCTTTCTGTGAAGCAGCTTGATGCATTCGTCTGTGCTTGACCAAACTTTAAGGCCTGGTCGTATTTCGTATTTTTTCGAATATCACTCGAAAGGCTGGATGAATTTTCCTCGAACTTCGACCATATAAAGAATAGGTATGAACTCACAATTTACATCTAAAATACTGTCATGAGGGCATTCAGGGAACCGACCAAAAATTGATGAACTCGAAGAAGGATTTTGATTCACTACGCTTTACAGAAAGCTGAAATTGGTTTGCAACTTTTACAGTTATTTTGAGTTATGTATGCAATATTTACATGCATTTTCGTAAAAATAACACGAACATCGGGAGGATATTAAGATTTCTTTAAAAAAGCCCTAATTTTTCCGCATGTCTTTTGCTTATAACTTGCAGAGTTTTCCCTTAGAAATTTATGACACTTACAGAGTACGTGGAAATATTTTACAGAAGAATTCAATCAAAATTTCATGTAAATACGTTGAATAGTAAAGGAGATATTAGCATTTTTTGTAAAAAATATTTTGCTGCGCATGCGCGACAGGTAGCGTAATTTTTCTTTCAGAAATTCAGAGCCATACATATAATGCAACTTATATAAAAATTTCAGTTGAATACCATTAAGATTCAAAAAAATATCGGTATTTTCTCCAGCGCTGTTTTATTTTAAATGCCATTTGCTGCCTCCAGATGGCGTTTGAGCACCTATGTTCCTGTGCGATTCTGAAAGCTTACCATATGCCTGACCTACGCTTAAAGTTTCACATTTTTTTTAATCATCCGGTATATAGCACTTATATCTGATATGTTTCAGGAGACATTCGTTTCTTCCTTTGCATTTACAGATTTTCGTAAATTTTTCTGAAAATATTATCCCGAATAATGCAAGGAAACAGTGTTCTTTCAGTTTAAAATTTGAAAAAATAGGCTCATAATTACAAAAGAAATTAATTCCTTTTTTGATTCCTCTTCGAGTTAGCATGTAAATAAAGATTTTGCCTAATTCTCTTGTTGCAGAAACAAGCCTCAATAACGAACTTTTCAAAAAGCTGGTGTGATGCAGTTTAAATTGCGCAAGGAATCTCAATTATCATAATAAGCGATTGTCAGTTGAAGCTTTTAAGATTACTGCAATGCCATTATTGCCTAAATTATTTCGAAAAACTAGTTTATTGTTGTCGAAATTCATAATTTAGCTAAAAATATCATGATCTATCATATCTATTCATGAGATTTGTTTCATCAACATCAATCATTCTCCATCGACGTCCAGTATTAAGGCTCATATTCTACAATAATAATTGCTAGTAAGTCTTCAACAAGCCAAAATGGGTTTTTTCGATTAAATTAAACTTTCTGTTCAAAAATTTTTTTCTTTCTTTAGGCCCAAAGAAGCAAGGAAGTTTCACATTCTAAGAGATGGAGTGGAAATTTTATGAAAAGTGACTGTGTACTTGATGCGACCTAGTAAAATATAACCAATATAGAGTTATTTATAAGCAATCATAGTGATAACTGAATACTTAAGAGAGTTATCTAATCTAATATCTAAAGGAAATAGGCTCCTTCTACCGAAAAAAAAATCTTTTTCCCTCTCATGAGAGCTCATCTATCACTATTTGTCTATTTTTCTGCTTTCCTAATATCGTGTTACATTCTTTTGGTATTATCTCTACCGCGAATTCTCTCTGATTTATTCACTCGTATATATTACAATTCAACACATTAAAACCTATGGGACATGAACTTCTTCAACTCCATTATTTTACAGTCAGATTATCTATTGCAGATTTGAAAACCTGCTGAAGTTAATTGATGACTATAGGAAGAGTATTTAGAGTTCTCCGTATTAAACAATTGCACACTTCATATAAGTAATAAATCTGATTAATGTAGGCAAATGTTTAAAACTAATTTCGAATTTGATTTAAGTAGTTGAGTGGAACATGTTTTAATACAACCAGATAAAACCAGCAACGGAATATATGAGTTATTTAAATACATGACTAAAAAGTAGTTTATTCATTTAACTGGGAAACTAAGCACTTAATACTCAAAGCACAAACTTATTTAAGTGAAAAATAAACGAAAATACATTTTAGCAAAGTTTGTATTTCCATTCATATATTCATGATTTCTTACTATTTCTTAATTTTATTAGATATATTTTGAGTGTTTCAATTTTTTATGTTATTACTATTAACAATATACAAGTAAATGACCATTCAAGTACAGCTTCAGTATAACGCAAGAAGTTATCTTCATTGTTTTATTTGAAGTTGAGACAAAATAAACATTTCTCACGAAAGCAACAGGAGATTTCAAATAGCCGATATTCTTACTCAACGCCCACTTTCTCCTAAATACAACCCAGCCTGAATGCAAATGTAAATTGATTTCCGAGATTTAGGCTGCTGGTTAATTGGAATCATTTACATACTGAACAAATGAGTTTCCGTTTCTGCCGTAACTGGCGTGCGCATATTGCCAAGGGCGCTACTGGCTTTGTTTTTCTTTTATCTCCCCTGAATTAGTTTGCACTGTGATGCATGGTGTCTTATCAAATCGGCAAACAATTGGTTTCGACTTCTAAGATGTTAACTAAGATGACTTAATCCGCGAAATAAAACGATAGAAATACAATGAGAGATCATTCGAAGAAGATTCTTTGCTTCAGAGAATAACTTTCAAAAATTACCGTCCCTTATTTGTTCTCAGAGCAAGCTGCGATACCTAAGGAAGATAATTAAAAGCGTTCAAGCCATTATTTTTTCGACATTGGGTGAAAACAAACGAACTGATCTGAAAAGCAAATTATATATTGAAGTAAGGCAATTACGACTTGTAATTACTACTTGCTTTGAGATGTGTAACAAGATTCTTGTTTAAATCAACTTCGTGGCATTTCTTGGGTTCATAATAGTCTCCTGGCCCTCTCTGATAACTTTTGTTTTATTTGTTCTCACCTAATGCTATTCTTTTGCAAATTACACCGATATTTCTTATAAATCTTTTAAGTACTTGGTACAACAAATACTTTTTATTGACGTTTAGAACAGGTAACAACAAACTATTAGATATGAAATTGATTTTGTTAAATTGACTTCCTTTTTCGTGTATGTAGTTGCACGGGTCTAATAGTTAATAGAGTTTTAGGTTAAACATATAATTGCTAATTTAATTTTCATTCTGAAAACAACAGCTGTTTATTAGTTAGAGTTCCTTATGTATTATCACTTTCCATGCTCGTTTTCATACTTTTCAGCGTTCTTATTTTGTAACAGTTTCTTTTTACCGCGTTCTTGTTCTGTAAGATTTTTCCAAATGGTGTTTGCCTCCTATCTCATACAATTTACCTCAAAGTTTCTGACCTTACATTGTATCCATCATGTAACCATTCCTTTGATTTCAGTATAGTTGCTTAGTGGTCTCAGTAAGCTTCCATTTCCTGTCCATTCAAACCGCTTATAAAGCGTCATAAGGACTCAAGGCACGGGCACATGATGGTGTCATGTTGTGTTTATTAGTTATAATATCATAGAAAACAATCGCATTTGGAAATCAAGATTACTTTTCCTCAATAAATAATTTAAAAAATTGGTTTAATTTATGGGAATACTAACGACGATGAAAGTTCGAATAAATTTTTCTCCGCAATCTGCGTTCCTTTATCTAGCAAGTCCTGATGTTTTGACACTCCTATGGCTGATCAAATAGAACTCAAGTTCCTTTGTAACATATCGTATATGAAATCTGATTCAAACAAAATCAGGGAAATGTCTTAATATTTCCTTTAAAAAATTGCAAATAATTGAGAGTTTAAGTACAAATTGTTAAGTTTCAAGTTTGGCTAGGAAATTTTTACTTCTTCCAAATTCCATCGGATGCACTATGTTCAACTAAATTACTCACTTTTGTAAGAAGGGAATTCGTTCCAATGTTTGAAATATTTTCGACCTCGGCTTATTCTGTTATTCGGAAATGGGTAGCGAGCATAATTTGATTTCAATTAGTAAGTGCAAATTTTCAAGTTTGATGCAAAATCTACATGTTAATCAGAATAGAACTTGTTATTGGTTCCCGTAATAATACAGGAAAATAAAAAAAAATTAAATAAAAAAGGATGATGCGTACTGATAGATGAAATCCATTATTATTTATCAAAATTTATTATTATTATACAGTAACTTTCTCGATTCCGGCACATATGGGACTGGACACCTGACTGATTATAGAGAGTGTCCGGACTATAGAATGTCAATAGAAAAATCATGTACTTAAAGGGGGGAAGGTTTCAAGCTTTAACAGGAAAGAATGACTCATGACCAAATAACATGTTCCTGCAGGTGCGTCCGTCTAGTGGGAGTGTCGGATTAGAGAGAGTCTATTGTATTTACATAAGGATTAAGATGCAGTGAGCACGTCTTAAGACTAAATCAATAAATTCCAATCAACTTTCCAATAGTACGCAATAAATAATTCAATAGTTCATTCTAAAAGAACATTCTGACAGTGAAACGACAGTGATTGTCGAAAAATTGATGTTTCCCAGAAATGTCAAATAATCTTTGACGCAATGTTAAAAGAATCTTTTTGATATTATCAATTTCTTCCTATTTCGAACCGAAGCGTTCTAGCAATGATCAGACGACAAATTTTGATTTTAACAGCTACGTAATATGTTGCCCAATCATTTTCATTTCATGTATAATATTCACAAAAGCGAACCAAATTATTTACAACAATTTCTAGAGATAAATCCTAAAATAATTATTTTTTGTTTCTAGCACCCTTTTATACCGCCTTCGTTCGGCAAGCTGAACAAAGTGAGTAACCACCACCTTTTCTCAAAATCCTCTCGTCTATCTAGCGATATCGTTTCTCCGAGCGCAGCTTCTCTAAAGCTATCAACTTTTCATGGAAACAAAATAGTAAAAATAGAAAACGACATGATAGCCTGTCTCGGTTTCTGAATGTGTTAATTTTAATATTTTCATTCTTTTCCTGCAACTCAAAAGAGAAATATTTGCCTTTTTAAAGTTATGCAATTTCAAACCATTCGTGAATATTTATTTGCATATATCAAATGTTCAATCGCTTTCAAAATGAAAATCTGGTTTAAATGAATTCAATAAAAATATTATTCAATCTTCATTCATGAAGAATCACTTGTGCATCCTCTTTTTTTATGAATTCAGCTCCGGAAGTAATTTCCATTTATTCAATTTGATAAAGAAAACTTAAAGCTAAAAATATTAATCTTAAAATCTACGAGAAGCAGTAGAATTTTATAATATATATTTATATTAACAAAATAAAACATTAAAACCATTTCAGAAAAAGAAAATAACTAAATAACAAAATTATATTGTTATTGCTCTTTTTGTATATAAATGTCTGTTATCTTTATATATATATACAAACATATACAAAAACAGAAACAAATGCAATGTTCCTTTTTGTTGTTTTGGTTTTTCTTTTATGACGTTCTTTTGCTAATATATATATATATATATATTCTGTTAATCTTTACTTTATTGTTTGTATAACATGCAATTTAGTTGAATAAAAGAGAATCTTCAATTATACTAAGGAAAAAAGCAAGTTTTTATGGTATTAAAAATATTTGAAAATACTTACCAGAAAAAGAATGTTTTAATCTCTTCCATCTTATAAAATGTAATTATCTTGAATCAAGAAACGAGTTTAATATCTTAAACAGCCATGTTTAGGGAAATTAAATTCGAGAGGTAAATATTTTTAAGAAACGTTGTAAACAGTTTCAGAAAGTAATTTAGGAAAAGGAATTTTCTGAAAACTTACAACAATTATCAAATAAAACTGAATGCGAAGATGGAATTTCGTATTCATTTTCCATTTTCGTACAAAATAAAATTCTTCGCCAACACGAAAAGACCTGAAGGTTTTTTTAGTTATTTCCCCCTTTTGATTTAATTGCATTGCCGTTAAGACCAGTGCACATTTATACGAATACATTTAAAGAAATTTCCAACCATTTTGTATTTCATGGAAGTACTTTTAAATTTTAATATTATGAGGGAGGTTTTAATAAGTTCAGGGTTAGATGAAGAAAATTGTTTTTCAGGAAATAAAACATGATGATATAATGAAATAAAATAATTTATGAAGATCAGTAAATTTTTATGACTTCAAACTTGTACCATATGATGCTCTTAACCCTCCTTTAGTCGCGTGGTGTGCATGTGTCCCCTATTGGTTTTTCGAAATGCTCCACTTTAAAGTCCATTCGTTTCTAGAGGACAAACTTTCAGTACCTGTCCTTGAAACACTCAGAAACAATATCGGTCACTCATTCAAGTTCAAATTGCAAGTTCACACGAAATAGGAATAATACAAACCACATAGAAAGCCCCTGTACCCGCACCCCGACGTAGGTCACGACCCCACTCGCCAAACCGCGTCACATGAATTGGCAGTTGGCCATTCTTCTTCTTTCGCTGTTTCTGTAATAATACAGTGAAACTTCTATGAGAGACCGCCTCTATTAAGCGACCCCCTCCTCCAACGACCAATATTTAGAGATTTTTTACCATATATACTGAATGTTGAAAAGTCCTCTAGGAGAGACCAGACAACCCTCTATATCTATAAGCGACCGGTGCCTTGTCCGAAAATTTTCTTGCCTTTTCCCGCAAAAAAAATCCACATTCCAAACCGGTCGGTAGACCTTGACGCATTGTTTGGTGCCCTGAACAGGACAACAAGTGCAAGGAGGAAACTACAAGTGAAAAGTCACGTTGCTGATAATCTCTCATTGGTTATCGCGTATAGAGGAAGAATGACAGTACAGATCAGTTGCAATTCTTGTATAGGCTAGAGCCTTAAACATGTCTAAGAAACGGGTCATTTTAACGATGGAGCAGCGCATTGAAGTGATCGAGTCACACGAAAAAGGAAATTTAGAAAGGAAGTTGCCGGAAATTTTTAGTTCTTGGAAAATCGAAATCAATAAAAGTTTGAAAGATAAAATTACGATTCGTGAATAATGGGAAAACTTCAAGTTTCGGGGTGTAAAGAGAATGCGTATCTCTATATAAACTCTTTTTTTTTCAGATATAAAAAAAATAAACTAGAGAGAGAAGCACTGCCGCAAAAAGCAAAAAAAAAAAATGAAACCGAAATTTCTTTATATTTTAAGAAAGTTTAAATTTTAAAAAACACGTATGTAGTTGTGCTTATATAATGCAGTATTCAATAAATAACACAAACAATTGTTTATCGTCTTTTTTTAATTTATAAAATTTGTAAATTCACTATACTATTTTTAGGTTAATTCTTTTGGCAATCTATTATTGACACTTCTTTGAGCGACCACCTCTCTTAACGACCGTTTTTTCGCGGAACGGAGGGGGGGGGGGGGGGCGCTCTAGGGAAGTTTTACTGTACTTATTTTTTTAACTTATTATTATGCTTCCTATGTGAAATTCTTATTCTTTGCTTCGTTTAGTTTTTAATTTTTACAATATTTCAAATATTATAAGAGAAAAAACTAAAAAGCGACAGTATAACAACGGTTAACAGATTTTCTAGTTTCACCAAAAAGCTTTTAACAGAGATATAAACTAATTTATGTCGATGCAATTTGTTTAATTATTAAGAGAATTTTTACCAAATCAGAAATTAAAAGTAAAGTCATAAACATTTTGCCTCCAATCTGATGTTACGCTTGTATCATATTGTGTTGCAAAAATATATTGTACCGTATGTCTATATGGTGGCCTTTTTAAACGGTTTCAATGTTTGGTGAGACAATGACGCGCTTGGAGCCGTTAAAACATTTGAGTCAGTTTGGTAGTGGCGGGATATTTAAATATAATTTTTTAATATTGATAAAAGCAGGCATTTAATTGTAATTTTATAATACTGATAAAAGAAGGGGCTAAGGCCGAGGACGGTTTGGTTTTTCGCTGCAGATTTCGCAACCCAGATAACTGTTCGGTTTTCCGATCGGAACTTCTTGCTATCCGAGAAGCCTTAAATTTTGCCCGACATTTTGAAAATAGTGACATCTTTGTTTTGACGGACAAAATTGCTACACTTTCGCAGAAAAGTAGAGTTTGCTTCCAATGGATTCCATCCCATGTTGGAGTATTTGGCAATGAGGAGGCAGACGTGCTTGCGAAAGAGGGAAGTGCTCTTCCTTCTGCATCCTCTAGCGAACTCTTCACGTCCGAAATATATTCTATTCACAAGGCTATAGCAAATTTTGCTTGGAAAAATCCTCCCACACATGATTGGTATGCCGGGAACCGTCCTGGTCTGTCTCTACAGTCCGTAGGCACAAGATCCGCTCAGACTGCATTGGTCAGGTTGCGTAGTGGACACATTAAAAGCTTAAAATTCATCGATACGGAAAAGACTGTTTCTTCTTGCCCTTGTTCCTGTCCTGCTTCTCCTGCCCATATCATTGACTGCATTGGCGCCTCTACGAAGCAGCTGTGGAGTGGGGAGGGCAAAGGACTTGTGGAGTTGTTAGAGCGACATGGTGTCATGGACCTGGTCTAATCTTGGGCCAGGGGGACATGAAACAACAACAAAGGAGGGACTTGTGTTAATAATCTGCATTCGAAAGAAAAAAAATGGCTAAACTTTTAAGAACTGCCATGAAGAGCAGAGCTTAGTTTTTTCAGGGGGGACGGACGCTTGGTCTACTCACAGAAATACTTGTCTAGGTTTACTGAACAATTCTGTTAAATTAAATTTAATTTCTTGGCATCTTTTATTACTCATAATGAAAATTGGAGCATTCGTAATAACTCAGGAAAACTCTAGAACAGACGAAAGGAATATGTGACAGAAATCGTTTTTCCTTGAAACGCATTTCTGCTGCTTATCAATCGGGTGAAACACAAAGCAAGCCTATCACCTTCTTGTGACAAGGGGCAGAATGGGGAGATATTTCGGCGCTTAATCTTGGAGCGTAAATTGCACACATTTTCGCACAGTTTTGCTAAAGGGATATTAATTCGCCATCTTTCTGGCGATAACTATAATTTTTGGCTCAACATTGTGGCTTAGCAGTCTAAAATATTTCGATTTGTGGGGTCCACACTCCCGTAAATGGAGTTCAAATGAAACAAGAAAGAATGTCTTGAAGGTATCAAAACATGATCAAATTCCAATGAGAAAGAACTCAGACAAGAAAAATCGAATCGAAACTGATTAATTAATGCAAAATGTAAACAGTTAATTTTTACTGATTCTGAAATATAAATTTACTCTTTAAAATGGACAAACAATCTAAAAATTAATCTATTAATAGCTTAAAATTCGAAAATTCAACAAACCTTACAATAATGGATACAAAAGTATTTACTAAAATACGTGAGAACCATAATTATTTTTGCTAATAAAATATCTGTTTATTGTCCCTGTGTGATGCATGTGTGTAAAACTATTTCATTTTTAACCATGTGGTTTATAAAGAAAAGTCTAAAATATATATAGTGCCATAAAACACGATAAAAGAAAAGAAGACTGAATGAGTATGTTTTATAATTATTATTAATGTGAATGGAAGTTTTATTTCAATTATATTAATGATAGAAATAATTTATTATAATCAAAAAGTACTCTAAATTTTTAAGTACATAAATCGATATGAATAAATATTACAAGCGCTGACCATATTCTCAGGGCACAGAAAGTGTGAATTATATTATCTAGATGTACAGAATGTCACTAAACATTTGTCTCCGGAATAAATATAGGGTCATTTGGAGTGATTGGAAACGAGTTAAGTAAACGTTGTCATTTTTCCATTTTTAAATGTTAGTATGAGATGGAGAAGTGGTCTATATCTTTTGTGAGTGCATATTCATGTTTCGCAGGGTTCTTTAACCAATGGAGGTTTTCCAAAATAATTTATTTTATTATTTACCAGCCTTACTTGTAGGAACGTTTCCAATTACTCTAGTGTGTTCCCAGTTACCCCAGAGACTAGGAAGTAATTGGAAATACTTTTTCCGTGAACTGATAAGTGTGTGAACTAATACGATGAGAATATATTTGAAATGATGAGAAACTGCTGTACATTGCCTCGGAATGTATTTTGTTTTCTGTTCCCAATTACCATAAAGCACTGTTTTTTTAATGATTTTCAGTAAAAATGTAGTCTATTTCAAAGAATATCATATGTAATTTATCATGACTAATTACTACCTTCAATTCGAAATAATTTATAATCATTCTATTTTCAATTTTAAAGGGAAAATTTAGAAAATAAATGTTCATAAAAACAGAAATACCTGAATATCATGGCCCACGAGAGAAAAATTATTTTAAGACTTAGAAACATACGTAAAAATCAGGAAAAGCAAGTTATTCAGTTTAGAAGAAGAAATTCCTCTTTCTAATCTACTATCTCAACATTTTATTCAGTTGATTGATTAACCCATCCCATAATTATATCTTTGAATCAAATTCTATTTATCTATACGCTCTTCTTTCTTTTGTGCATGAGAATATCATTAGTTAATCAGAATTCGAAGAAACAGTTAAAAAGAATTATTCCAGTGGAATAAAAATGTTAATCCGTCAATAATCAAATGTTTCAGATCATGAAAAAAAATATCATTTTTTTTGCCAAATGAATGAATTCCCTTTTCACAATAGAATTGAGTTCCGATTTCTGAAATACAAGGGATTCTTCTTTCTTTTTGATTCTCAGCAGAAACTCACATGAGAGAAATTCCTTCTTTCACAGAATAGTGGCAACTGCTCAATGTTTCCATTTGGTAACATGGAAGCTTAATTAATTATAGAAATGTGTTTATTGTATATATTGGAATGGGTCTTTTTAATTATGTTTACTAGTTTTTAGAAATTTTGGATCTTTTACGTTGTAATCAATTTAAAATGTAAAAAATGGCTATGTTTTTGAATATCTGTACGTTGGCCATTTTATTTCTGAAACATGATTGCTGAATAAAAAAGTCTAACTATTTTTCAATTATAAGCAATTATCTTTCAAATCAATATAAATGAAGTTTTATTTTTAAATGAATTTTCATTACTATGTTTCCAATTGGTCAGTAAACGATAAGCCAGCAATTATTATGCTAAAAAACCCGTTTATTAGCTCCACCAGTGACATAGTGAGTAAGGGCATCGCATTGTTGATGAGTATTTATCAAATGGTGGTGAGTTCTATACTCCGGCTTTTCTTAACCAGTATTTATCAAAATACTGGTAAACTGTTGGGAGCATTAATGACGTATTCGTTAATGACGTGATGGTTGGCTGTTGGTGATTTTGTATCAAGCTAAACATAATTGTGACTAGTTCTCACTGGCAGTTTTGCACAAAGGAAACCCCCATGAATGAAGCTAAAGTCAGACTTCTACCTCAGGTAGTCTACATAGTCAGACTACCTAGGTGCTCCAAGATCGCTTTGGTCAACAGAAGCTGTCACCCTTCCCATTTATAGTGGGTCCTTCTCTCATGGACTCGGCTAGTTTCCCTAGACCAAGTGGTATTTGTCGCAATAAGCACATAAGCTCATTTCAGAAGAGTTAGTTTTATCTTACTAGGGTTAAGATGGTGAGGTGGACGAGTTTCGGCTTCATTACCACAGGGTCGTGGACTGAAGGCTAGATTTTGATAGATTAAACGACATGTGAAATTATTTATCTTTATACAGGGCCTACTTATGTGGGATTCTCAGGTAATATACATCAGCATTTAGATTATGGTCATCAACAAATCTGTGATCATTTAACGCAATTTCAGGTAGCTTTGCCTATTCGTATTAGGCACTGTAAGCTTTCCTGTTTTCGTTCAAAAGACATTTGTCTTTCGTAACTCCTTTTTAATCCTCCGTTAGGCAAGTGGAATTTTCTTACACGGTTTGGCGGGAGGAGTACATATTTTCTCTTCCTTTTCTGCTGCAAATATGTTTGCAGCTGAAAAAACTGCTGTTGAAAAAATATATATCAGTTGCAAATTACAGAATAAACGTCTAGGAAATGCAAAAAAGAGCAAAAATAATTTTATGTGAATTTTTTGAATATTTTTTATAGAAATTACAAAAACACTATAAAAAATCACAACAATTTATATATAATTCCTTTAAATGCTCAATACAGACTTAATTATGGCATTTTTTACTATATTTTTGATAGTTGTGTCCCTATTTCTTCCTCGATATTTGCCTATACCTTTATTACTGATTGACTATTGTTTTTTGGTCCTGAACCATTGATTCCTAACATAAGATTTTCGCTTCTTTTTAATTACATTGGAAGGGAGGCATTGGGCAGCTCTGCATAAAATTTCCAGTATAATAAGTTTGAAGCTGAAATTTTTGATAGCATCAGGTCGTTTCATATCCCTATCGATTTTATTGTGTTTGAAATAGCAAAAGCGTTAATAGCAAAGTTGTTTCAAAGATTGGAAGAAAGAACCATATTCCAATGGCATGTATTGCTTGAGAAAACATTTTCCGGCATAGCTGATGCAGAATATCAACTCTTTTTGTTATGTTACAAAATGTAAGAATTTCAATTTTTTTTTGTTATTCACCTGTCGTCAACAGAAACTGAAAAGTGCATTGTAAATAATTGTGACAAAAGTATAGCCAAATATATATGGTAAACTTTTTTTGAATAATTTCCATTTATTTAAAAGAATTGGATAAACATAAAATAGTTACTATCTCTATTAAAAGTCTTTTGGCAATTTCGAAGCTAGAAAACCAGTTACCCACTATTAAACTAGTTTTTTGGAATAAAATTCACCGAAATTATTTAAATTATTTGAAATATTAAACGAAGCTATGTGCCAGAATTTCATACGGGAATTATAAGTCGTTAAGAAAGAAATCGTTATTACAAAACCGGCGAAAAGAAGAACGGTCAACTGACAATTTCTGTTACATGGTTAGACGCTCAGCACCTGTCCCCTTTGTGTCTTTAGTTCTCTTATGTCCCGTGCACTAACTTTTTGAACTTGAATGACTGTGCCCTACTGTTCCTGAGTATTTCAAGGACGGGTACTGAAAGTTCAACCTCTAAACAAAGAATGGAATAAAGCGCTGTGTTTGGGAAACTAATGGGAGGCACCTTTACTTCTCGCGACTAACGGAGGGTTAAATTTTTCATTGATGGTAAATCTTTAAACATTCTATCTAGTAATTAGAAACAATTCTAATTAATCTTCATTCATTCTGGATTGTAGTTAGAAACGACTAACATGGACTGGAAGAAAAACAACCAACTTCTACAATGTTAGCAATAGCTCCCAATTATTGAAAGCTACGAATTATAGTTCTACGAACTATAATTTGTAGAATATTGGTATATTTTGTTATTGGAGTCCTTGTACATCTGTTAATAAATTTGAAGTTTGGAAAATTTTCACAACTTCAATATCATTATCTGTTTCAACATAATCACCGCATAATATTTAATAACATCGAACACTTTACTTCAAAACTCATCCATAATATTTTATAATAGTCAGGAAATTGAAGAGAAATTTATTTTTATTCATCTTTCTCAGTCGCTAATGTTCGATAACACTGAGAATTATTTATTTACATTAGGGAAATTTAATATAAATTCATTTTCATAGCAGTAAATATCTCGTATCATTATCTGTTATTCATTAAATTCGCATACTGAATTGTGTTGGTCTTTATTTTTTAAAAATGAATTATGTTATACGAATAAAAAAATTCTGATAATAAAAATTGTAAAAGCAAAAAAAAAATCGGTAAGAGGGTTTTTTTAGTGTATTTTGCTAGAATTTTCAAATCAATATTTGCTGAACAAAATGTCTGAATGAATCATGAAATTCGAAGTTTTTTACCAAGCAAAATTACAAGGAAGTAATCGATCAATTTCTGCAAGTTTAAAAATATTTCAATTGAAATGAAACTACATAAATCTCATTTTCTTCCAAGTGAAGAAACATAATTTGTAACAAGGGTTGAATCCGAAAATAATGTTCTAAAACATAACGCTTAAATCGATTATCGAAGAACTGTGCTTGCCATAATTCAGTGTCTTCAGAAAACAATTTTTCTCCTGTCGTATTAAATTTAAAATAACGGAGTAATTTGTCAAGTCTGGTTATGAATGAAGTATTTTTGCAGTATTTTATTAATATTTTTCATTTTATAAAGAGAAAAAAAATCAAAATTCAGCTGACAAAACTGTGTAGCTGTTTCTTAAAAAAAGACATAAATCGTCGTCTAAAGAAGCAACACCACCTATCTCAATATTTTGAAATTTCAAACAGGAGGAAAATCTCAATTTTTCGTAAGCAATGACGGATATTTCTGAATTTTAATAATATCTGATATAAACATAAAACCGCATGTTCCTTCCAGATGTGAAAAAATTCAGAAATATTATTTATTGTTTACGAAAAATTGAATATTTTATTCCTTTTCGAAGTTTCAAAAAAATTGATATAGGTGGTGTTGCTTGCTAAGCGACAAAATTTTGAATAAAAATGTTTGAAAATAGAGGAAAATATTTTATACCAAATTTATCAATCAGAAATTTGAGGCAAAACTAAATGTATAGTTAAATAAGAGACGCGAAAACTATTCTCAACATTTTAACAGTGTTATCAGATATAAAAGTATATTTTTCGTAAATAATAAATTGTTCTGGGAGACGTATATAGCTGAATTCAAATCAAAGATTAACACTAATAAATATAGACAATTTGATGTTATGATAAATAATTTCTTATGTAAATATTTAGCACGAGATTTTTTTCTTTAAATTTATTTATTTCTTAAGATTTAATTAAACAGTAATTATTTATGGCAAATGTTTATAAACATAATGTTTCTCTTACAAGCCTTATAAAAATGAGTTCGATGTATGAATAAAATTTTATCTCGTCCATCATTCAATTCAACGTCAGATTAAGATCAATTTCTTTTATTATCTGTACAGGAAATCTGAGAACTTGAAATTAGCTCTTATCATAGAATTCTAGCAGCATTTTCTTTACTTTTCACAGAAATTATGGGTTTTTCAACATTACTAATTTTAAGTGAACGTTTGTGTTCATCGTATCTGCACTTTTTAAAATAATTACATTAAATAGGAGACATTACAACATTATTTCATTAGATACATTACAATGATTAAATACTTTGCCCAATGTATATTACTTTTCACACCTGTCCAATTTATATTATACTCAATTCATATTTTTTTAAAGTTATAATTTTCGTTATTCATTTTGCTTTGTGCAGATTTCACTAATTAATCTAAAACAGAATTGTTTCAAATGTAAGGCTTGCTAGTTTGATGTATATATCAGAATGTATTTGTTGAATGCATATATATATTTACAATTAAGAAATTCTATAAGTACGTGTATCAAAGCGAATGATGCATCTCTACTCGAACATTTGTAATATGAAAAACTCTGTAAAGCATTTAAAACATAAAAATAAGTTGGAAATATTATAATTGTATAATGGGCTAAATGTGAATAGAAATTTAATATTTATAGAATTTTCATCTATTCAATTTCTGATATATGATAAATCAAACAAATACACTAATTTTCACGTAAGAATAAATAAAAAGTATAATCATTTTACTAATGCACGTGAAAATCTATCGTGCAAAAATATTTTTTATTAATTCATTTGAAAAATCACTTTACATATGTTGTCACTTCATATATGATACATATGCGTGAAAAATTCATTATATTTCCATCGACTTGGCAAGTTACGCTAAACTTGCAGGCACCAAATGAGATTAGTCGCAACAGGTAACATAAGTATTTCATTAAAATTACGAAAATTTTAATTTACGTTAGATTATTATTTCCTACAATTTGAAATTTTTAAATTAGAATTCCACAGGTGTGTGATGAAAAAATAAAAAAATAATAATTAGGGTTTCTTATAGTTTTTGGATCCTAATTACTGGAAAAATAATTAAAAATTCCATCACATATAATTATGTCACAAATCACAGATCTAACATATACGCATTTTCTATATTTAAGAACAACATATTATTATTTCTATAAACTTAATAAACATATTTATAGAATTTGGATAATAATTTGCTGTATATAAATTCTGCCCACGAAAGAATAAACTATTTTTTATTCAAGATTTTCTTCTAAACTGGTAATCTGCCTGTGAAACAGACAGATAAGAGACAGACAGAGGGTTAACCCTCTGACTACTGAGGGTTCTCAAAATCTTAGTACAATTGTATACGGAGGTTTGTTTACTAATGGATAAGAGAAATAGATTCGTCCACCCCGTTTCTCCTTTTTTTTTTCTTTTTCCCCTCCTTCCTTTTTCACTACGGGTGATGGAAGATGTGAATGGAAGGCCTTTCATCTCTTATCTCAACCCCAAGGGGTCCCTTAATGACCATTCTCCGAATTTTCTTCTCCCCGGTTTCGGAACAGTAACCGGCCGAAATCCGCCCCACTAGTATAGAAGTTGCATGGCCGGTTACGGCCGGCTTAGGAGTCAGAGTGTTAAAGCCAGAGAAAATAAGTTGAAATTGTATCACTAGCCTGCTGGTGCACGCCTGTCCTCCCTCATCTCTTTCATCTCTCCTACCTGCAATTTTCCCTAATCCCCTATCAAGGTCTTTCTTAGCTCGGTTCTATAACCCTGTCTATAATTCCGAACTTTGAGTAGAAGTGCTTTTTACTATTAGTTTGTATAGCGTTTAAGAGAAATGGCTTCCAGAGGATGTGTTAATCCACCAGATTGTTTCTACTACATTAGTGAAAACCATACAATAAAAAAAAACCAAGAAAAATTTCAAATTTTGGGAAAGTCTACTTTGTTTACTTTAGTATGAAAATAAGATATAAAGACAAAGTCTTGTACCCCACATAAGATTTGTTCCACAATTTAAGAAAATTAAGGTAATTGTTTCGAGGTAAAAAACAACGTTTTCTGTTTGATATGACAATGGTTTGTAGAGAGCCTAAACTCATACTGATGACTGCAATTTTTGTACTTGCATAGTGAAGGATTTCAATGTAAAGAACAAAAAGGAGATGCTTTATCCTAACATTTCCTCTGCCAGACTCCGTGTCCCTCATGGACCTGGTATCATCCCTTCTAGATATTTAGAAAATACCGATTCATATAAAATTGGGCATTAGAAAAAATTTGCTAAGGCGTTGACAAAAGAACAAGAATGTCTCAAATACTTTTGCGAAGAGTTCCCGGGTTTTATCCGAAGCAAAATTAAAGGAAGGGTTATTTGTAACACCTGACATTAGAAAACTGAAGAAGAATCAAAATTCTGAGATAAAAATGGGAACAAATGAGAGAAAAGGAAGAAATCTTAAAAACTAGTAGCAACTAATTTCTCGAAAACCAGAGTTCCAAATTTGATATATACTCTAGAAGATATGTTGGAAAATTTTCAAGATATTAGGACGCAATATGAGCTTAAAAGTTCATTTTTTCCATTCGCAACTGGACTATTTTCATGGAAATTTACATGTAGGAAATGAGGAGCAATATTAAAAATATCACTCAGACATAAAGTCAATAACAAGGAAGGTGGAATTTCAGCATGATAGCCGTCTATTTCTGGCCGTTGAAAAGAAACAAACCTCTGCAAGTTCAACAGAAGAAAAGAGGAAAAAGAAGTTTTGTGAAGAAGAGAAAATGATACTGGAAGGATTTGTAACATTTTATAAACTCATTGATCATTTAAATCATAATAGAACTGGGATATAAAGCTTTAATATATATTTATGAGGAAATAAAATAAACAAGTCAAAATATTTTGATTTCAGTTATGTCTTCCAAAATATGAAATCGTTTTGTGAAAAATCATTATGTTATAGAAGAAAATGGATTTAATTTTTGAAATCAGAGCTGAAAATAATACAAAAATCAGTTATCAAAACTAATACCATTTTCAAAAATTATTTTTTTGTGGTCTGTGTTATCTATGACAACTAAAACCTGTTTCTTACATTAGTATTACGATTTCTAGAACATCTCCAGGAAAAAATAGATCGACAATAGGAAGGTTATTTATAATATGGTACATAAAAATAATTAAGAGTATTAGCTTAAAATCAAAGCTGGAAATTTTTCATTTGAATGGTCCTCTATTTGGATTACAAACGTAATTTTAAAAAATATATAAAAAATAACGTTTAAATAGTGATGAAAAAAGTTTTAAATATAATAATAGATAAAAATTATGACATTATATTAATATTTTTTATATTTAAAGGGAAAGAAAATTCTTAAAAATTTGGGACTTATTTAAAGGAATAATTCAAATCATCTGTTAATCCCTTTGTTATGAGATTCGGACTACATTAAAATTTAATTCTCAACTTTAACTTATATTAAACTGATTTTATTAATCAAAATTATTTTTAATTGACACAAAATATCAACTGCGTAGAAAAAATTCTTCCTAATAGAAATTTTCTTATCAGATTTATTTTCGTTTTATTTATTAACTTTTTATTAATGAAAACTTACAAGATGTTTTCAGAAATCGACAATATTTGTGCAAATACTTTCTGTAGATTTTGAAAATCTTTTTTACATTCAAAATATCACATTAAAAATTTTCTAATTGGGGCTCAAAGACCTTTTAGAAATCAACACAATGATAATTAACAATAAGAAATCGAAGAATTTTAAACCATCTTAGAGAAAGCAGATTTGCCTCATTTTAACTTTTAATAAAAGAGATCCAAATTTCAGCTTCAGAGTCTCAACAAAAAGTGCATGACACTCGCTGGAAAGAGAAAGTAAAAGAATTGATTAAAAAGAATTCTACGTTGTTGCTTTTCCCTTCCGGAAACATGCATTGACGATCCACGAACGAGATTTTCTTATGTTTTTATTCATGTTGCAATTCACTTTCAAAACAGGTCTCCATTGTCAAGTATGTCGCTGCTATCATGATCAGAGGTCCGTGTGGGTTTTCTTTGGGCTCATTTTATCATTTTTTTTTTCTTCTAGACTTCTTCCGATGACTAAATCAGGCATTATAATGAGTTATTAGAATAAATGTTTTTCTTCTGTAGAGAATTTGGTTTTGTCGATTTAATTAAGATTGTCATAAAAGCACGGCTTACATAAAATTCTGACAAACATCAGACAACGAGAGAGGAAATAACGAGATTAATTCCCTTTTCAGAGAGAAGTTTAGTTGATTTAATATGCATGAAAGAAGGATATTACTGCCTTTCTTTGTTAACTGAATTTATTTCATTTTGATTAACAAAATAAATTAAAATACAAAAAAAATTCAGCCATTCAACCAGGGATAGCTATAAATACTTTTCTCAGCCTTTCTAGAAATGTTATAATAAACAGGAGAAGCTCCTATTATCAATGTTATTTTTATCATTACAACTATATTTATAACTCTTTACTTTGTAGTGTTATTAAACCACAAGTAGGAACTTGCCAGAAGTAAATGTGATGTTGATGTGATAATGAGATGCTAATTAACTTTTTATTAGAACGAAATTTAAAATATCTCATAAAGGTTAATCTAACTTATATATTCTTTTAATCGCTTATTTCTAATTAGTCTGACGAAAAATTATAAATGAAAATACAGAAAGTAAAAGTGTATATATAGTTTAAGGAAAATGAATTTATTTTTAGCAGGAAATATTTAATTTTATTTTTGGAAATCCAGAAGAATCTTTTGAAGCTTATAGACATACTGGTATGTATATTTCATAGAAAATATGGAGAAATCCTTATCTTCTAAATTGTATCTTTAGTCATACATATTTTAGCCAGTTCTGATAAATCATGTATACTTCATTTGATTTTTTCCTATTTTTTTTTTGGCTGCTCTTGCAAGTTGGTAATCAAAGTTTTACTTAACTGCCACCATGTACATAGTTATAGTTATCTATAACTCGTTGATAGATAAGAAAAACAATTCGTATGCTATTTCAATGGCGCTATTATTTAATTTTTTGAATATATTTGGTATGTTATTACCTTCATTATTGATAAGTGATAGAAATGCCACAATTACTATTTCAGCAATCGTGTATTTAATAAGCAGTCATAATTATTTTCTGATTAACGAAAGAAATCATAGCTTTACCAGATACCTAACATTCCCATAGGTATGCAATTCCATTCCAGAAATGCAGATTGCGACATTCTTAATAATCCCGAATTCCTTAGAAATGAGGAAAGGGTGATACGACATAGAAATAAATTCTCCTACGGTTGTATTCCTGCTGCTTATCAAATAGGCAAAACACAAAGCAAGACCATTCCTATTTTATGGCAGAGACAGAATAGTTATATGTTTCGGTAACTAATATTGGAGAATAAATTATTGACATTTATGCAGAATTTTGGGGAAAAGAAAGGGTTCTCGGGTTTTGGGTACAGAATAATAAAGTTCATGTTTAATAAATTGATAATCATCCTGTGCTGTCCCAAGGTCCTCCCCTTTAGAAAAGAGTCAAATGTGAAAAAAGTAGCACAAAGGCATACGCGAAATATAAACAAAATATCCCAGAAGGTTGATTACTCGAGCATAAAGCTGGAGACATGCATACTAATGATGCAAAAAAATTCTACTTTTTAATTAGAAAAGTACAAATAAACGAAACAAAAAATGCATATAAAAATTAGTTAATCATAACAAATTAAGTATTGAAAATGGTTTCTCAAGTTTTAAAAAGTGAAATACCTCTGGGTTTCCAATTATTAAGAAAGGAATGAGGATATATATTTGATATTTGATAACTAACTGATATCATATTGTGTCTATAGTGCAGTTCTCATTCAGAAACTGAAAATGTTGTCAGTAAAATATATTTTGCGAGGAGAATAAAAATGAAAATTTTTTCAATAGAAAAAAAGAAAAATTATGATATAAATAGATATCTTATTAAATTAATATTTACACTCTTCTTAGTCTAGATATTAAGTTTTCAGTATCTTAAAATATAGCTACTCTCGTAAGAGTTAAGCTGTATTTTCCGGTAGAGAGACTAGCCGCAAGATAATTTAAAATTTTATTGTTCCCTACTTGCTTTTATTATGAGACTCCTTGTGCATTTGGCAAAAGCTCTTATTTACCTCTGATGAAAACCATTTCAACAAATATGCATTTGCTACTGAATTCGGGATGCATGACAGGTAACGAGTCACCGATTCTCTGGTCTTAAAAATAGCTTTTGTGTGACGAGATGGATTTTACAACTCTATAGAAATTTTCAGCAGGTAACGCCTTCAGAATGTCTGTGAGAATTTTTCATAAATTAACTGAAGTGGTGATATGGCATGCAGTTGGGTTAACCTAGACAACGTAATTGCATTCCATTTTCCAGAATATTCCAAACATGCTGAATGTCCGCACCTATCTGCGCAATTTTTGCAGGGAGAGTTCAATTAATGCTCCTCAAACCATATGGTGGTTATTGAGGATCTGTGATTGGAGCATTCGTCTTGCCGGTATGCTCTATTTCCATCTATATAGCAGGAAAGCGTGGAGTAATGTAAATCTTGCGCATTTACATGCTTAGGTGCAGTGAAGAGACTTAGAACAGGTGTGTGATAGACTTGTCCATGAGACAACCTTTCATCTTCCAGCTTCAATTTGCCATATTGGATCCATATCTTCATGAGGCTTGCATTATTTTCTTAGCCTATCATCAACATGTGTAGTCGGAACTTGATTTCCTCACTCCATGCATTTCGCTTCTTATTTTCGATGGTTTCTGCGTGCTCTTCCTTAGTACATTCAAGTCCTTGAATATACTGGCGTGCAATGAGAATATGATCTCTTGGATCTTCCGCTTCCGAAGCCCAACGACGATGCAGAGCTGTGTAATGAAACTACCAACTGTTAATTTGGACATTACTTTATGGGAGGTGGAATAAGATTTGGTGTCGCTATTTGCGATTCTACTTACTCTTGAAGGATCACTTTAATTCACAGCTACTTGTTTTCTGCAGTGTACCTGATTACCTTTGCTTTTTTCATCTATTCGTGTACTTGCATTATACTCATGATACTGTGGGGCAAAGAAAAACTGATTCGTGAATTATATCTGAAACTGAATTGACGAGAGCCTGTGACTTATCTTCAACAGAAGTCATCATTATGTCGAGTTTAAAAAATCATAAAGTTTTGATAATTTTTTAGAGAAAGATACATTTACAGTCATTTTCACTTGTGAAAAAATGAGGTAACAACACTCAAATGTTTGGACAATACCATATGGGCTCTAAATCACCGATACTTCAATCCAAGAATAATTTTCTAATCATCATTTCAAATACAGGGTGTTTCGAAACTCATAGGCAAAAATTTAAGGTGTGATAGAAAACATCTAAACAAGCAATTTTCGCCATACAATGCATGGGCGGAGAGCAAGCGGTTCGAGCGATTGCATCGGTGCCTATGGGAAACGGGATCCTTTGTCATCGGCATGCATGATACAGGGCGTGGCAGGAGTGTGTGGACGCCGCAAGTTGTAGAGGACATTCTGCTAGGAGTGGGAGATCGTCCGGATATTAGCACGCGAGAGGTTTCCCGTGCCGTAAATGTGCCCCACTCGATTGTTTGGCGAGCACTACGGGACGAAAGATTACACCCCTACCATGTACAGAAAGTGCAAGCCCTGATACCTGCAGATTATGCGCCACGTGTCGAGTTTCCACGTTGGTTTTTGCAACAGCTAGCGGCGCAGCCTGATTTTAGTGCACATGTGTTATTCACGGATGAAAGCACCTTTACTCGTGAAGGCATTTCTAATACGCACAACCTTCATGTCTTCTTTTGAGCAGTTTCTGTAATTTTGCCACACAGGCTATCAATAAAATTATTTAGTACCTCCTCTATTCGTTTGGTGTTTCATTGTGTCATGTGACAGTAACTGAGACCTCCTAGCGGTTCACCTCTTGCTCTCCACCCATGCATTGTATGATGAAAATTGCTTGTTTAGATGTTTTGTATCATCCCTTAAATTTTTGCCCATGAGTTTCGAAACACCCTGTATTTTCGCTATCCGTAAGTAAACAAATTTTATTATTTTATTATAACCACAAACTCTATCTGAAAGTTTTTATGGAATAAATTTTAATTATGTAATTTGGCTATACATTGCGAACGCAAAACTTACAAAGTTATGTAACTTTCCACTAAAGTATCTCTATCTCTCTCTACTGTTATTACAAGTTAGTGTGTGTTTCAGTGTCCATCTGTTGGCACTCTGGGGACAGGCGTTGGACCTAGAACTACCAGATTTAGCACAGATATATCTGCAGATGCAGATGCATCTAAAGATTTTAATAGATATTTTAATTAAATAAAATTTGGTACAAAATTTTTGTCGTTTTCCTCCCCATAATTTCCAAAACTATTATTGCTTTAAAATATTTTGTAGTCATCTGAAATTTCAAAAGATTATCTAAATAATGATTGCAAGTTTTCTGAACTTTAGCAAATTATCGTTTAATATTTCCCTAATATTAACAATTTGAGAAAAATATCTTTATCTTAATTTGCAACGAACGCCTTCGGTAGGAGCTAGACGCCCTTTAATACAATGTGTGATTCAATGAAGAAATCAAGAATCAGTAACAAAATTTTATTTAATTTTTCAGAATGTTTTTCCAAGCACAAGAAAAACATCCAGACTGCACTGATTAACGAAATTTCTCAAAATTCTAACCGTATATCTGATGCATCCTGCTACGTCTGAATCCCATCTGAGGCACCAAATATAAGATGCATGCCAGCAAACTCACCGTACCTAAAACTACCTATGCGACTCGTTAAGAATTTTAGCTCGAGTAGAACAAGGTCTGATTTGATTATTCTTATTTTCATAACAGCATCTTCCCTCGACTTAAAACAATATTTGCCACTTTAAATCCTTATAAACTTTTTGTTTGCATGCATACAACTGATTTATTTTTCATTTTTGTGAGATTTATGTTGAATTGCCTTGTATTATTAAATGCATGGTGAGTTTCTCAAAAATGAAAATGTTTTATAATTTTCATTTTCTCTAATTTATAACATGGCTAATTTTTTCTGTATAATATGTAGGTTCCTGAAAGCATCTATTGATTTGCCAGGTGTCTCTTTTAACCGCAGATACTTTATTTTGTAATTCGTTTTCCTTATATATAGTCAAAACTGTTTCAATCATGTTTTTCCGTGAAACTGTCATAAATCTTTACTCAGCTTCTTCTTACTAAAACAGATAAGAAAGAAAGCAAAGATAAATTTCCTATTCTGGAGGAATTTAAATTTTCTCGTATTTTCAAGATTGCATTTATATAATTCATATGATTGCGTTAAAATTTAAGTGCTATGCAGATAGCATCTCTTCCAAATTTGTTGAAATGTGCTAAACAGAAATCTTGTAGTCCCATGGTAGTCCGCTTCGAGAATTAAAAGTTATTAACTGTGCTAAAATTTTAAATAAAAGTATTAGCAAAGAAAGCAGATTCTCTAAAGTTACATGTAGCACGAATTATTTTAAAATCTAACATAAAGACAAGATTACAAATAAGAATTTGTATTCTTATTTGTAAAAATAAATTTGTTTAAGCTTATATATAGAAACACAAATATTTAACATTTCATTGCTCAGTTCTATAAATTATTTAGATATCTCTGCAATTCCAATATTAGTACGAAGCTAAAGCTCGAGGATTTAAACTTATGATTACGAGCAACTTCTCCCCTCTGACCGGGATGTAAAAATTCTGTTACATTAGGAACTAATGTCCCGATTTAATGTCTTTTTTCACTTGAAAATAATTCTGGCGGAGAACGTAAAATTCTTTCGAAATCCGCAACTCTCTGCTTTTGAATGACTCATCAGGGACTTAAGCATCCAAAAAGATTACATTGATTAAAAAAAAGTATCCTTTCGCAAGAAAATATATTTTTGGAGGAACGTTCTCGTATTTCAACGCCGGTACACTGCTTTAGTTTGCTCTCTGTATTTTGTGTCAAAAGGAATCCAGGAATCTGCTCAGAAGAAACGAATAAAGTAATTTAGTTATGGGTTTTCCTAAACGCATTTGCAAACTAATAATTTTAGATTGGATTTAAAAATTATCGATTAGACTCTTTTTGAACAGTAAATCTTTGAAATCGAGTTGATATTTCACTGCTTTGTTTCCTAGGAACGTTTTAAGCTATAGATAGTATATGTATAGGGTGGAAAAAAATTGGAACAAGCGTTTATTTAATTAAATATTGATTTTAGACATATACTTCCAAATACAAAGTTTCATCAAATAAGGTAAAAATTTGTAGCAAAATACTTTGATATCCAAGGCGATTGATAATAAAAAGTTACAAAAATTAAATTTTTAAACGGCCCACATATAGCAAAAATGTCAATTGGTAAAATGTGTTTTTACATCCATCTATTCACATACAAAGTTGCACGATTCTATCTGCAAAACTTAAATAGATATAAAAAGACAAAGTTGTTGGCTTAGACCACTTTTCCATATCTCTCACTGCTGTTTGATGCAGTCTTTCGACGTACATTTTAGAGATAGTAGATATTTAAAAAAATATTTTATATAAAGGGCGGAATCAGGAAATAACAATGCATTTGTTAACTCTTGTTAAATCTAAAAACTAGTAAAATAATACATTAATTGATGGATCTACAAAAATAGTTATCTTGTGAACCTTTAAAAAATATTCACGGTGACATATCAGCAGTGAGGCTCATCTTATCAGAAACAAGGAGTGCTATAAAAATATTACTAGAATATAATTGAAATACAATTTTTCAAAAATAGCTTTACCTTCAAATATTTCAAACTTGTAGTTGTAATTACCTGAATTGTATTTTAGATAATTACGTAACTTTTTTCGGTGAGTTCCATTTCAATAAGATAAATCGAATATGTAGGAATCAGCCAAGTTCCCGTTGAGGCAACATGAAAGTGAATCCGAAGCGCAAAAACAGCCAATGGGAAAAAAGAAATTTTGAGCGCGATTGCGAACCATAGGTGAGATTGAAATGGGAGAAAAAGAACATGAGTTGGTTTTCAGCGCAAAACAGGACCAACCGAAAATCCAGTTCTGGCTAAGTTCTAAGACAGAAAGAATAACTATTCGCCTTCGTCCATTATGTACCTTAGTAGTTCGTAATGAGCGAGTTGTAGTGCTTTCCAAAACTATTTGGTGTGCACCTCATCCTGAATCTGTCTTGCATTTTCATTCATTTTCTGTCCTTTTTTTCGTTTTTATCTTTTTCTGTTAATAATCGAGCTATCAGAGTGAAGAAGTAAGCAAATAAGAATAGAAACATACATACAATTTTAAAAAATAATTTAAGTGAGTTCTACATTTATGCAGACCCAAAGGATGAGTCGCCAGTGCTTATAGGTAAAGCTTAATAATGCGCACAACGCTAAGCGGAAATAATTCAGTATTCATGTTCAATATTAGGCTATGTTCCTGTTATACCTTAATTTTTTATTTCCTCAAGTTGTCCTTCCATTCTTTAACAAATCGATGGTTGCAACTATCTGCCACTGAAACTGAGTAACACTATACGTCATTGGCATTTTTTTTTCCATCCATTATGATTGGTTGATGTACTATTATAAAAATATTTAGATTTCCTATTTTCATTCAAATTCTTATCGGAATTCCTGACTGATTCTCGAGTCTCTACCGAGGCTTTACTTTCACACTAATATCAAGTAAGGCGATGGTCATGCCCCATTGGTTACTGACAGGAACTGATTATAAAACAAGATATATATATACATTGCTGAAAACAATTAAAGGAATTCGAAGTTTTGGATAAACATTATGGATTAAGAATTGCTTTGAAGTTATTAGTTTGTCATTATCGACATATATGTTAAACTATGGGGGAAAATTACACAGATGAAAGGGGGCGAAAATTCGAGGGTTTTTTTAAGTTTTGGACAAAATTAAAAATATATACCTTGTATGTTTCAGAATAACGAAAAAAGGCAGCGTTATTTATTGAAAGAGAATCACTTTAAAATCAGGTATGGTTTGCCTGATGTCAGGAACATTGGGCACCTATGGACATCTATGAATCATGGAGTCTATCAGGATATTAATGAGGGAGTAGAGTATTCTCTCCTATGCAGCCAAAATTTACACATTTTGAACCGATTATGTGGGTGATACTTGACCAGTAAATCGTCTAATTGCATATCCCAGACATGTCCTACTGAATTCATGTATAGGTAAGTTACGGGCCAAATCGCTCACAATATGACCTGAAAATATCATCCGATAGAGTGATTTAAAATCTTGTTCCTGCAGTAAAAAGGACTACAAGATGTTTAAGAACAAAAATACGAGTTCAAAGCGTATATGTCAACGATCCATTTTAAATTATGTGGATGTCAATGAGCCCATTAAAAGGGATACCGGACAATATCACTACTGGACCTCCTTTAAACATGCCCCTTTCTTGCATGAATATAAAATCTTTTCGAAACACATGTTCCCTCAAATGCTTATACGCCTATTAGCAGGGGGGGGGGGAATGCAAAAATGGAACTCTTCAGGGAAGGGAATATTTCTCCAATTATTTCTCCTCCAATCAATATGCTCGTCTCGCCACTATTTGTGTGCGGCACAGTGGTCTACTATTAGTAAAACATGTGTCGTTGGTTTCTTAGTACATATACTATAGCTTGGTTTCAAATAGTTTGATCTGAATGCTGGTTGCAGAAGCCTGAAGAAGATATTGTTGGAAGAGAATGGTATTTATATTTCGATATCTCTTAAGTCAGCTTTAAATATCGATCCAGAATTTGATTTTTTCGCGTACATGACCTTGGCATGATGTTGGACATGCTTTTGCAATAACCAAAAAAAAATTCCAAAATCAATCACAGTGTGGGAGCCGTTATAACGGATTGGGTCTACCATCTTTCTAAGAAGCCTATAACTCTCTAGGCTTCTGATTTAGCTTTTTTCAGACATTGCACTCACTGCCGTCGATCATTTCTTCCTCTATTTTTCATTAGATATATGTAAATAGAAATTTTGACATGAAAACGTTTTTCCGCTCGGTACAGTGATAGTCGGTCGAACTTTCTTGTGTGACAAAATACCGTCAGATTTGAATCGCTAATAACTACGAGACTAATAATGCGAAAAGAATGGTTGACGCCACAACGGATAGATCATATCTGTAAGAGTTTGTCGCATAGTATTTGGTTTGTATGTGACGTCATCGTACCAGTGGAGGCGCATGCGCGTGATTGTTATGAATTAGCTTTATGTAAGGTTATAAATAAGTGTAGTGTGGAAACGCGTTTAGCTAGGAGGTTGATTCTGGTGTCATTTTAAAGATATTGAGGAGTATTACTAGGACCCAAAGTGAAACAATAAAAATATTTAACACAATGTAAGTAAAAATCGGTATTAAGTTGAAAATTTCAAATTCCGTATGTTTTTTGATTACAACATGCAGAGTTTTCTTTCGAATTGTACGAAACTTACAGAATACTTGACAATACTTAAAAGGAGCCTTGCATTAAAATTTGAATTTTAAAAAAAATTGAATATTGTGGGAAATATGAGCATTTGTAGTAAATAATGTTTTACCACGCATACGCGACATGTAGTTCTATATATTGTCAACAGATGGCACCATCAAAAGTTACTTTAAATAAAAAATAAGAAAGGCGCAGTTCGGGTACACGCCGTAGGTTTTTCGTAGAAACATCGGGATAAAATTATAAAATAAGTATTTCGTATTAATTTGTAATTTAATTATAAATCTCTTTAATACAATACTTACACAGTGTAGTATAATGGCTACAGATTGGAAAAGTCACAAGTTCATCTCATGTAGCAAGGGTCTGTAGTAGCTTGTGATTTATCTATTCTGTAACCATTATACTACTCTGTGTAAATATTGTATTAAAGAAATTGATAATTAAATTAGATATTAATACAAAATACTTGTTTTATGATTTTATCCCGACGTTTTCACGAAAAATCTGCTGCTTGGACACGAACTGTCCCTTTCTTTTCTTTTCTTCTTTTACAATCTATAGCGCATGATTTCCGTCGTCACATACACAATATTTGAATCTTGTCACAGACATAATATATAATCAACGTTTGAAAGTGCAAATTTTCTTTCGATTTTTTTATATTTATATATTTTTTTTATTTTCTTAAAACACCAATTAGATTATACCATCATTTGTCAGAAATGTTTTAATATCCTTTAATTGTTTTGAGCAGTGTATTTTCAGAGGTAATGTTTACCGTTGTTGCTGTTCAGAGGATAGTTAGCTAGCTACATGTATGTAAGTCACTTGGCAATTAAAAATTATGTTTTGTCTAATATAATTGAATCAGTGAGAAGAAAAAAAGAGTAACTCGAGATATTCAGGTTTTAAGTTGGAACAGAACAGGCTTTGTTCTTTCATACTCATTTAAATTTAAAACATGCCTGGGACCGATGAAGGAAGATTGGCATATTACTGTTCTCACACTTATAGTTTATCTTTAGATTTATCGGACCGATTCATGAAAAAGGTCCAATTTGCACTTGAATTGTCTTCCTTCCCACCGATTCAATATATTCATTCAGTTTGGATAATAAAGTATATTTTTGGTTTTAGAATGAGACACAATGCTTCTTATAGGGAAAATCAATTGTATGTCAGAGCTTTCATAACCATATCAGACAGCGACTTATGACCGTATAGATTGCAACTTATATATTCTTCTCATTAAGAGACATTCAGCAGAAATTTCTTTCAACAGTATTATATTTTTCATATCATTATTTTTTATTCCTTCATGCTGAATTGTTTTACAATTTTCTTAAAAAAGGAAAACAACATAATATGAATTGTAACTTATGAATCATTGAGAGGCATTAAAAGAAATCTATTAATGTCAGAAATTAAAAGAAATCTAAAAAAACGTATATGATATCAGAAAAGTAACAATTTTCTTAGCTTTTCATAAATTTAAAAGTACTTTATGAAACCATATATCTATTCATATATGCCAATAGTCTATTTAAACACTACGAGCGCTACCCAGTTTTATTTGAAACTATATATCTAATTCAAATTAATTACACTTAATGCAAGGAAGCACTTATGAAAATTAGATGTAGAGGTGTAATGAAACCTCATATCGAGAGGAACTCCGTAATGAACACACTGTTACCGATACCGTAAGAGAAGCCTAATCAGAAACATTTTGTATCAATTACATTTAAGCATTAACACTTTCTTCTGCAAAGCAGCTATAGGAATCATTCATTAATCTCATATTATGCAATCATCGACTAGCATCTTAAAGTTAAGAAATAATTGGCTTCAAATAAAATTGCATAAATCTCATATTTTTATGTGGTTGAAGCAATGTGATTTATAACGATGAAGCAATCAGAAGCAGAAACCTTAATCGTTTGTTGAAGAATATTATTCACCATAATTCATTGAATCCAGAATTTGTTTTTTCAGTCTTATTAAATTTAAATTAATGGAGTAACTTCTCAAAAGTGTTATAAATGATGAATACTTCTAGTATTGCATTAATATATTTTTCAATTTAATAATAGAAGAAAAAATGGACAGATTTTATGAATTTTGGCCTAGATGTAAGGTAGTTTTTGGAAGATGCGGAAAATGAATAGAAAAAGTAAGTCAATCAGTCAGAAACTTCAAACATATGAAAGAGAAAACATGTAAATCACAAACACGGAAATTATTTTCTAGAATGTAGCACCGCTGCTCGTACATTAAAATATTTCCTGGAATTTAATTAGGGTCCATGAAAGAGATAGGAAAAAAAGTAATTGTATAATCCAAAATTTTAATATTTTATTTCTGGAAATAGTTGTAATAGCAATAAACATTATCATTTTGCTATTTATAAAATTTATGGTTCATGCATTTCTGTGAAAACGTCAGAAATTTTGTGATTTTAATTTAAAAGCGTAGTACGAAAATTTTGAGTTTGTAATATAGAAAAAAATGTACTTTATATTAGGAATGCATGGGGTAGGTTTTATGTACTTATGCTTCACTAATTTTCAATGCAAAACTAAAGTTTTATAGATTTGAGTTCATCATGAAACGTTACAAGACTGTAATTGATCATGTTTTATTATGTTTTATTTAGTATACATTTCTTATATTGCAAAATCAATTAACAAATAAAGCTTATTTATACGAATAGAAACATAAATGAAATAGTATTCACCTTCCATGAAGAAAAACCAGGATTCTAATAAAAATGTATAAAAAATATAAAAGGGGTTCGGCGCTGTTACATTCCAATTACAACTTCAGACAAAACCTAAATAAGAAAATACATTCAGTTTAACAGGTTTATTTTCTTATTTTCATATGCTACCACAGACCGTTTTCATCCTTCACGCAAGCAACATACAAGAGTTTCTTGGGTTATACTATTTCTCATTAATCAATTCGCCATTTTCATATTACTCATGAATCATCTAATGGAATTATCGTTTTCGTTTTCATTCAACCAGGTAGATTCAGTTAGGTTTTATACCTAAATAATAAAGTATATTTTTGGTATTAGGGGATAATAATGAAACTTCTCTAGAACAAGCATTTTGTTCAAATGGACTCGGTAAAGTTGCACTCTAATTACGAATCTTTTATCTTTATCGATCAGTTTATCTGCCACTGTTCTGTACTTTAGTAGTTATTTAAAGTTCAACTATACAAAATTACTTTTACTGAACTTTAAATTTAGAATTTCTGGTCTCTTTAATGTCGTAAGAAACGTATATGAAAATAGAGATAAAAAATTAAATTGGATAAATGAATTCATAACTTTATGGAATTAAGACCTTTTATTTTATACTTAAATTATCAAAATGAAATACAAAACATATAATTTCCAAGGTTCAATTGCAGGATAATAAATTCCTATATTCTTTTTCACGTTTCTGTGAATTGATTTAGAAATGTTAAAAATTCAAACCTAAAAAAAAATTATTTCAGTTATTCAAAATGGAACCTAAAGTAATTTTAAACAGATATTAGAAACCTGCATCAATTTTAATAAAGCAAAGAAAACAATTTTTAAGGCAGTTTACGAAAAGAAGTTGTGTGGTACAATAACTTATAACAGATAAGACCCAACTTTTATCATCGCATTAACCGCAAAAATCCACGTTACTCTCTTAAACAAAAAGATAGAATAATTTTACTAAAATGAATTCCAAGATGTTGCCTCCTCCTACTAGTATCTTCCTGGAAACTTGCATTGATGGTCCCCGAGCTAGAATTCTCATGTTTTTATTCATATTGCAATTCAATTGCAAGACGACTTCCATTGTCAAATATGTCGTTGCTATCATGATCAGAGGTCTGTGTATTTTTTTCTAATTTGGGATTTGTTTATCATTTATTTCTTCAAAGCTCCTAGTTCCGTTGTGTAGAAAGCATTATAATGCGTTATTGGAATAAATGTGTTTTTATTAAGAACCATATTTTATTTTCTTGATTATATGAAGACTGTTATGAAAGCACGGCTTACATAAATTACAGATAAATATCAAAGACATCGAGAGAGAAAATAATTAAATTAATTCCGTTATGAAGGAGAAGTTTAGTTGATTTAATATGTATGAGAGTCAGAACATTCTGATCTTATAGTTAAACGAATTCATTTTATTTATAGTAACAAAGTATATTTAAATGAAAAACATATACTTTAACAATTTATATGCTGTGACTTTCTAGAATTTCAATGCCATTTAAAAAATTGCTTTAAAATGCTTTGCATTTTTTTGCGATACTTTCTTTCAGAACTAATATTTCAAAATTATATTTTCTGTCCGAATACTGTCATTCTAATATTGCATCTTCAAATATTGCATCTTATTAGACAGAAAGAATGTTCTTCTTCTTTGTTAAATGTATGTAAATTTTAAACAGTATTCTTGTATATTTAAGCTTGAAATTCCATTTTTTCCGGTTGCTGAATCAAAACATCTCGATTATCCAACTGAGCCCTTTTGGAAAGTAGATAATAGCAAAGCTATTTAAAATACTTAATAATATGTTAGCCTCTGTTAAGTCTGTTAATTGTACATTATTATAAATTTCTGACTAATTTTTATTAAATAATAAAAAATAAAAATTAACTTTGGAAAATAAATTGCAAAGAACAGAAAAATACTTAAAATTTCCATTTTTCAAATATTTTCTTTATAAAAAAGTTTTGTCAGTCTTAGAAAGTTGAAGTTCATTGATAAAAATCCATTCAGATCAGTGACAGAACTTCTTAAATCTTCTTTTGGATTTAAGAATATCTAATGACATGAAGTGAAAAATAAATTTTTCGTTTTGAGGCTGTCATCTTATTTTTGCGACCCTGAAATTCATGTCATGAAAACAATGTTGGCTCCTACTAATAGTTCTGAAAACACTGGTGTATGCAATGTGTATGACATTTACGCTTCCTTGACAGACTTGCCTGGGAGATAAATTTGGTTTCATATTATAAGGATAAATGTGAATTAGTTTCCGGGACTCTCCAAAGCATTTTACCGAAAACTTTCCCCTCCAAATGTTAAAATTTTCAGGAAATCAGTTTTCATACAAAAATATTAAATCTTTAAAATCAGTCTGTTGTCACACAATCATAACAGCATGCTAGGAGATAAAATACTATTAATGCTCTGTAACAGTAACAACCAATATAATTTTTACCAAGGTCTGGCGCAGTATAGCCTAATATGGCTGTTGTGCCATAAAATCCGCAACAAACAATGTTGGCTAGCTTTCCCCCACGTCAGAGATATTAGAAGCTCAGGCGCGTTAAAATTTCTGTTACTTCCTTCATTTTCAAGCTGAGAACATTGAAATTTGATCAGTTGGTTCGAGCAAGTAATAACCACTCTAGTTCTCTTTCAACTTTATTTTAATGTTGAGATACTGAATTTGTCCGTAGACAGAAATCAACAATAGATTAGTTCCAAAATCTAGTATATTTGCTTAGGGAATCGCAAGTTCGTTATTTGATTCCAGTCAGTCAACATTCTTCTTGTTGGATCGGTCTGCTTTTGTAGTAGTTGGAATTTTGTATTGTGGGATCTTTTGACCTAATCTTACGACCCCTGCTTGAAATTGCGAGGTCGATCTCTAATAATCCTTGTTTAAGTTGAAAGAGGAGAATAATATTATAAATTGATCGCAAGAAAAAAGGAGAAGAATTCTAAAGGAACTCTATAAATCTGCAGGGAAATCTCGAATAACTAAGTCAGGTAATCTGTCGCTAACTTTGTTCCCAATTCAACCTTCTTTCTTCCTTTGAGTGGTTTATATTATGTAAATTATACTCTTTACTTTTACTTAATTACCCGCTAATCAACACACTAAGAAGAAATAGTGACGTCCGAGACTAATCCTGATGCTGCAAATGTGTTAAATACTGTGACGCAAGAAAAACAAATAAAACCTATGCAGCAAATATATTATTTCTACATTTATTAAATTATTCATTTGTATTGTAAACAAAAAGAAAAAAATAATTCGTATGAGCATTTTTATAAATTATAAATGTTTATATCTGTATATTTTCATCTCTCTTTATACGACATTTGGATGTTGGCATTTAATTACTATTTTGTCAGGACTTTAAAGAAATCTCTGAATAGCTATAAACAATGACTTTTTATAATTTCCGTTGCTGACTTTAGTTTAGTTATATTAATGTTCCGACACTATGGCTATTTTGGGATGAACCTCATAATTTTGTTACGCGGTCAGATGACGAGGATGACACCTGAATTGGCACCCACTCACCAAACTTCTGCACCACACCAGTGGAAGGACGTTTGACCACCTACGTATGATTTAACATCCAGCAGGCCCAATAGACGTCTTTTTAGACATTCGTCCCAATAGACAATCTTTAGTGGAATCGGGTTTCGAGCCTGGAAACCCTCTGGCTTCGAGGCCCACACCTTACTACTAGGCCACCACGGCCTCTTACGTTGTTGACCTACCATTGTGTACACTACGTTGCAGTAGACATCATTTCACAATACGCTCAATGGCAACGTTATTCACAAAGTTAAATGTAAAGGCCTATTTGTTGTCATAGTAATTTGGTTGGATTTCTACTTCAAATGTACACATACATGTTTCGTTTTTATTTTTGTAGAAACACAGAATAGTTTGAAAATTATTAAATAAATTTATTTGTGTTAAGAAATTAACCAGACAATGTTATGTGTTTTAATAAATTTTTATTTATTGCTGAAGCGTATTTCATTTCTACATAAGATGATTATTTCGTTGATTTACTGTTTGAACTACTAATTTTATTATACTATAAAAAATTACTCAAGGTTTTATGTTACGAAAATATAAATTTAATAAATTTTTTACTTGATGAAACATTATAATTTCTTTAAATATATTCTATTTATTTTTACATTCAGTATATTGATTGCAGAATATAAGATATTTGTTTTCATATTGCATAAAATTATCACTAAATTACCTACTTGCTTAAGATTATCAGTTAAAACTGACTATTTACCATATTTTTCTGTACTTAAACATTAACAATTAAATGCATTGATATTCACTGGTATGGATAAAAAACATGAGAATGCCATTATTATGCATATTTTAGTCTTTCTGAATATTTCCTTTTGTCTGAAATCATCAAAACAGTGTTTTAATATAATAAACAATAAAATAAATTTAAAAACATTCGTTACATTTCCATCCCCACATGAATGAAAACAAAAGCAAATCATCACACATGAATTTATGCAATGTTTCTCTTCCCATTGTTGAATAATGCAGGTTCTGTTTTCATATATTTCAACAAAAGTCATTTAACGAGATTTCTTCCTAACATCCTGAAAAATGTAAATTGATTTCAATTTGCCGATTGTTTCTGAAGTTGCAATGAATCGGTCGAAGGTATTTTGCAAAATAATTTAGTACCCGACTTCTTATCGTCGTAATTCCGAAATGAATATGTATATTAAAGCATTATTCAATTTCCATAACGTTTTAGAAATTGAGCTCGTATAACTTTCCCATTATTCAAACAAACAGATAGAATACATTAACAACTTTGGTTCTCCGAATCAGTTCTAGCTACGTAAAGGGAACTAGCGAATACGTATCTCGAAAAATCAATTTTAGAGAAATAATTAATGCTAATCCTTTGAAACTCATTTATATGTAATATAAATAACATTTAATCTTGCAGATCTCCACGAATATATTGAAAATATTCATAGATATTTATAAATTATGAAACGGATTGTATCAGTTATTGTTTTGCTAAAGCAGTCATGCGCTTCAATTACTGCATGTTCCCGTTACTTTTAACTAAGTCATTAAAATTAATTCTCATTATTATATTTTATTGTTATCTGGAAATACAAATACTTTTAGAAATGTGCATAAATTTTATGAGTTTATTCTAATGAAGTAACATGAATTTTTAGGTAAGGAGTTTGAGCATTTCTTTTTCTCACATCTTATTTTAAAATTATAAAAATAATTTTGTGGAATTGAGGATACGTGATAAATAAAATTAATTTATGTTTATGATATTCAGAATTCCAAAGAAATGTTAGGTCGCTCTGGAAACAGTTTTGATTATGCTTGTGATTTTGAAATGCTGGATTTTAGCTAATGATTATGTTTATAATCCTACATTTTTAAGAGGGAATGCACAAATAACCACTTTATTTATTTAATCACTAGCTGTAAACCCGGCGTTGCTCGGGATCCATATTTCTTCATATACCGGCTTCCTGTTTTAGTTTTCCCTAAAACTTTCCCCAACAATTGTAAATCTTCTTTGAATCTTTTCTAGTTGAATTAAAACTTTCAAATATAGCCTTTTCATAACCTTATAACAGCATGGTTTGAATGAAAAGGCGAGAAAATTTTAAAAAGAACATTTATTTCCAACAATATATAGTTAAATAACTAATACAGGTTTACAATGTAGAAATATGCTTATACTGTAAAACTTGGTTACTGCGAAGCTTCTAAATAAAATGTTTTATAAATCAGATAAAGAAAGTCAAAATCGCTCGAGAACAATTCTCACTCGAAAGAATTTCGCTGAGAAAGAATGCTAGAACAAAAAGAATACATTTAACCTCAGTTAGGGGAACAAAAACTAAATATAAATACTCACTATTAATAATATAAATAAAGTCAAACTGAAAATCACATCGCGAAGTAACTAAGCTAAAGTCATTGGATATTTCAGTGCATATTAGAAGCTACGAAATGAAAACAGAAGTTAAGTGCATGCTGCGAAATAACAGCGGAAGTAAGAAGTGCACCTTGACCAAAAGAAAAAACATATTTTCTTAGCTTTAACAGTGATAAAAACACGTGAATAAAGGATTTGATAAAACAATATATTAGTTTGAATTTTATTTTATAACAATAAAAGCATTGTTGCAATTAGAGTTTAAAATGAATTTTGAAGCGTTAATTGTACAACAATTAAATTGGTATGATTAAAAACATAATTATTTGCTCTTTAAGGTGACGTAAAAATAATTTTCGCACCATAAGTATTTCAGAAGTTATTGGTGAAAGACGTCTAAAAATAGATTAATTTTCGTTATTTAATTAAATAAATAAAAATCTAATTCGAATTTTACAATAATTTTTACGGCGTTAGCTCTCTCTTGTTCTAATCCATCTGTGTCAAATTTGGTCGTCGTAAGTCCAACGGTGTGGACGTGCATAAAGAACCAAAAAACGAACAAACAAACACACATACATACTTTCATCTTTTATATATATAAATTATTGAGTATTTGATTTGAAAAATCAGAAACAAATTTACATTTTCTGCATGCATAAAATGCGTAATGTAATTAAGAATGAATACTGGTTTTCCATATTAAGAAAGTGAAAATAATTTTATGACTTATAAGAAATATTTAAAATTTTAATGAGAATATGCATTTAGCATCATAATAAATTAATGTCTCCTATTTAATTTTCTTCGAAATTCGTTTTTATATGGGACACAAATTAAATGAAAATATTATAATCAATATCTAAAATGCTCCCTTTTTGTATGACTGTGTTCGTTTCGTTTTTATGAAAATTATATATGTTTGGAAATCGAATGCATTTCTTTTCATTTGACTTTCTTGAATTTTAGGCTATATAAATGAGCGATTTATTGACTATTTATCCCTTTAATGTAATAATTTGTAAGAAAAAGTACATAAAAACTTGAAAACGTTGTGGTCCTAAACAGTCCTGTTTTTTGATAAATTATTGTTCCACTTTTTTTAATGCATTCATTTCAGTTATTTAGTTAAATAGTAACTAAATTTTTGATAATTTATATAAAGGACTTAACCTATTCTTGCGAAAGTTATTCACGAAATATGATACGGCGTTGTTAAATTTGCAATTGATCTAAATCTGGAGTACTAGATTGGTTAACTTGAAGGCAGTAATTTTTAAAACCATTGAAAGAATTTATTTTCATGGAACTACAAACGTAAACAGGTAGACAATGGAATGCACATATGAATGGAATGCACAACAGATAAATTTCGGTACATATATTTCCTACAAAAAGTTGTTATGTTTGTGAAAACGAAATGTTTTACTCCTTAAATTGTATTAAATCTTTGTAAACTTGAATGTCACATAAATAAAATAACTAATTAAACATAAACCATACCATTGCCTGCTTAGAAATGAGAGAGAACTGAGTCATTGCCTATCAATTATTGTTGTCAATAGCAGTTGTTCGTTATTTAAATGCTGATTAACAGCACCATTTTAAAAGGGAGTTTAAGCCCTATATTAAGATTATCTTTTAGTGTATAAATTTCATTGTGAAATGCATTTATCGAGATAAATAAAAGAATAACGTTAATCAATATAAGGGTATAAGTATTCTTTAAGACATTTTAATGATTAAATATTATTCATAGTCCATTGTAACTTCTTTCAGTTTTGTCAATACAAATTCTTGAATACATCTTTTTTTTATTTATATTCCTTTTCTTAGGCTTTCAAAGACAAATTATGAGCCCCAGAATTCTGTTCTTATATATATAAAAAAATCCAATGAAGCAGAAGTCCTTTCCAAAAACTCTCTAATGCTTACATCAGATACAATAAATCCAGAATTTCTTTTTCTATCCAAGCTTGGGATAACAGCTTCTATGGAATCCACCTTTTCCTTTTCATAACCTAAATGATATTTTCGGCTTGCGGAATGGAACTCTGAAATAACAGTTTTGGAACCATGCCAACCTCCTGTTAAAAAAAGAGCAGGATCAGTTAAAAATGCACCTACTTATTACGTTCGGACACACGGATATTTTCTTCCGTTAAATACCATGAGCACTAGCAGTGGTTTTGGGAAGAAAGGAAAGCTTTTAACGCGAATGCGTGTCTGTGGTGGCACGATTAGAGGAAATAATCAACTAAAATACTATCAATAATGTTCATTACAAACAGCAGGTAAATACTCGGAGGTTTTAGCGGAGGATGTGAGTGCCTCATAACCGGTAATGGAAATAGAATGAAAATATAAGAAAGCGTACTAGGCTGTTGCAGCGACCTTCTTCCTTTAGGAAACAAATTGAAGTCATAAGAGAGCGAAATATTCTGTTTGAATAATAATTATATTTTGGTTTAAGAAGTTTTCGGTGCTTTTGTATCAGATGAAAAGGCCTGATAAGTTACTATAATTTCATTTTTAGGAAATAAATGAAAATCGTGGAAGGGATATTTCGGCGGTTTTGTATCATATGAGAAAAGGGTACTGAATCACTATAACAAACTTTTGGAACTAAATAGAATTCCTATAATTGTAAGGTACTGTCACAATTATATATTTCTTTTTTGAGGAATTTCTATGCTTTGTCCTCGTATGAGAAAGTGTTATAGGATATTGCAACTTCTTATTTTAGGAATTAAATTTAATTCAAGTAATTGTAATATACCAGATAACCATTACAATTAAATAAATCGTTTCAATTATATATTTCTTTTAAAGGAATTCCATGTGCATTTGCTTCATTTAAGACTGTGCATGATATATATATATATATATATGTTACAGTGAAAACCCGAAATTAACAGCGCTAGGGAAAACCCGTTTTTTTTCGGGTTTTAACTGATTTGTTAGATAATATTATTTGCATCTAGCCAAAATTATTGTATTATTTCAACAATATGTTATATAACAAGTTCTAATTTGAATCTAACTATACTTAGTAAAAAAGTGTTTAAGGAAAAAACCTATCACTGAAGCAAAAAATACTTTATTTGGATATTGTTTAACACAGTACCGTTACAGCACCCACTTAAACCGGAAATAACTAGGGAAAACAGATTTTCCCTAGTGCTCTCAGTTAGAACGCTTTTTCCCTAGTTAATTCGGGTTTTGGCTGTAACATATATATGTATAATATTTCAGTCTTCATACGAGACTTCAGTGTACTGAGCTTTTACAACTTCCTCTTTTAGTATATAAATAAACTAAAATATCGATAAAGCAAATTCGATGCTTTTGCTTCATATCAGAAAGACTTTTCAGTTATTATATTCTTTTATGAAGAAAATTGAATGCATGAGAGAAGGAAATGTTCTGTTGTAGCAATCTCATAATTTTTCTAAAAAAATTATCAGTGTTTTAGTCTCATAAAAGGAAATGTACTAAGCCATAACATCTCTTTCGTTCGGAAATAAATTCAAATCATCAGAGGGCAAATTGGTTCTTTTGTAACAAATAAAAATCGTACTTGGTTATTATATGAAAATTGTTTTAAAAATAGAATTGAATACATGAGGCAATATACTAAACTGTGACATGAGGTAGTATACTATATTGTTCTGTTACAAAAACAAACTTCTATTTTAGAATTTTTCAATGCTTCGTCTCATATGAGAAAGCGTACTAGGCTATCACAATATATTTTATTTAGGGAATAAATCGAACACATGAACTATTATACATTTCTGTGACTACCATACACTTGTGTATATAAATTTTCAGTTCTTTTGTATACATGTTGAAAGAAACTTGTTTTTAAAAAATGCACTACTCTATTGCAATAGTATGCATTGAAGGAAAACTTTATAATATTTTGTAGCAAATAAGATGGGTTTAGAGCTGTTACACTAAATTTATTTGAATAGTCAGATAAAAAAATAGGAAGAAACGTCGTGCTCTGTAATAATAATATATTTTTAAAAAGATTGTCTCATTTATCTGATATCATAGTAATTAAAAAATTTCTATCAGACTGGTTTACTGACATGCTTTAAATTTTCATAAAGATGAATTTATTTGTGTGCAAAAATAGAACACTTAAAAATAAGCAGAATAAAAATTGTTTTAAGTTAGAATTTTTACATTTAAAATATGCATAGATATTGCGACGAATATGAAGAAACTGCCTTTCTGTCATTTCTCTCATTTGGTATTTTCTTATTAAGCAATGTCCATTAAGTCCAATTACTAGAATATTTTTAACTCAATTGTCTCAGAAAATAGATTTAACTCAATTTTAATTCACGTTAAATAAAACCACAATAATTGATCTCTAAAATCGAAATTATTTTAATTGTTTCCTTAAAACCTTTTTTAAATACATTTTTTACAGTTTCAAATTTTATACTCAGCTTCAACACCCTTCTGTAAGACCAAACTTCCTTTCGGATATCAATTTTTTATATTTTTCGTATAAGCCAGATTTAACAAATGGCTTCAATTTATCAGGAGTTAAATATATTTATGCTTGCACGAACTAAAATGTTTTATGACATCGTTGACAAGAGTACTTTGTCTTTCCATTATAAATAGATGGGCCCATCTGTCATTTTAAAGGATGTTTAAAATATTTCTTTATACTTTTGAAGATGATCCATCTAAGCCTCTCTACATACCTGAGATTATTATAAACAATAATAAAACGCAATATTATATCGGTACTCAGTCCATATGTTAAGGAGGGGCTTTTCTTGGTGAAAAAATTGGTTTAACATTTTAGGTTTTTGTTTATACATATGTATAACAAGTAAAGTAAAACATTATCCCCAATTTTAATTTTTAAATATATTTTTACACCTTTATAAGTTGAAACTGAACGCCATTTGCTGAAACTGTCTCCTTCCTTTTCGATACACTTGTTCCAGAAATCCATAACTTTGTATATTCAAACCAAGAAATTTTTCGATTAACTGTCTAATCATTTGTGCATCACTTTCAGCAATTTTATGCAGGTAAAAAATCAGGAACCCACTAAGTACTTTTTAGATATTCTGAGAGATGATAGCCGGAACTGGCCAGAACCAGGAGGTAGCTAGGTCAAGCGAAGGTTCCCAAGCTGAAATGGGTAATAGTTTTTTATAGCTGACCCAGCATGAGAAAGTATCGTCATGCAACAACTATATTTTCTTCGCAGACGCTAATGAAACCAAACTAATCTCTTTAGCAATTTAACTATTTTATTATTTCTTTAACATCTAATTAGATGACACCTCCTGATTAGTCAATATGTTGTATTTTTGTACCAGCAGCCCAATGAAATCCTATGATGGTAATGGATTCTACTTAATTTTGGTTTCGAACTGTAACATCTATGACTGCCTTAATTTTAATTTGGAAATTTAAAAAAGCGATAATTTTTTGCACGGGGCTGATCAGATAATTGGTTAGCCATGTCGGCAAAAAATTACAAATTTCAAATATAGGTGAAACAATGACTGTACACTGGAGAATGTATTACATTGTTGATCACTCCAAGCCACTCACCGATGTGCCAGTACCAGGATGTACCAGGGATACAAGGATCTCTTGAACTTGATGAATCCTCTTCTCCGTACTAGAGGATGAGGATCGTCGTGCTCTTTCTCCGTGCATAACGCTTTCCGAGATCGTTTTTAACTTCTGAATCCATTTATAAGCGATGCTATAATCTAGAGAACTTTCCCTGTATGGTATTTTAAGATATTGCTACATTTCTGATTCTATCAAGCTTTCAGAACAAAAACATTAGAATGCAGCTCTTAGTTTCATTCTTGTGCAATCTGACAGTCGGGTGTCTTGTTTATTTTAAAAAATTGCAAGACACATAACTCTTTTGAGATGGAATTTGGATAATTCTGTCACAGTTGTATAAACTCTAATACTGCACAGAAAGACGTTAAATATGATAAACATGTTTTGGATGGCAAGTGATGATGTAGTTTTTCCTATTTATCTACGCAGAATAGGGAACAATTGTTAATTTCAGACAACTACCAAATGATATAAAATGTTCCCTGACAATGTATGTACGAGTATTTCTTCATCAGAGCTATAATTAGTTTCGCAATATGCTTAATTAACATATAATTGACATTATTATCCTTATTCGCCTGGATTAGAATCGTTAATTGTTTTTTTGAAAGGTAAATACTAATTTTATTTCAAGAAACTTTTTTTCTTCTCCCATCCTAATTTCTTTGACCGAAGGAGAACTCATCATTACCACTTACAGAAATTTCCAATGAATCCATATTTTCGGAATTCATTGGGAGTTTGTCTAGTACACTTTTCAGACAAAAATATTCCAGTGAAAAGTAAATAAAATTTTCTTTATTTACCAAGTATTCGTAGAGAAATTATCTCAAGAAAACCTAATCATAGATGGTTTGGTGTCTTACGTCACTAGAATATCTTATGCAGAAATTACGGTATTTTAATTTTATATAGACATTTTTTCAAAAAGTTAATGATTATTTAATAAGCGTTGAAACCTCTCCAGCTGTGACATATCCAAGATGAAAGTTTCCAAGTTAAAAACATTTTTCGATCGTGAGAAGATACCAAAGTTTATATAAATTTTTTGTCAATTTTATCGATGTAACGACTCAGTTTATGTCTTAAAATATGTCCTCTAAATTCAAACCAGGACTTTATCAGATTCATTAATTTGTTAAAATGTTCCAGGTTGAAATATTAATAACTAAAACAATAAGCTTTGTCCTCGGCATATCCATCCGTTTATTTGTGTGAATACTTAAACAAATGTAGATATATTTATTTAATATTATATTCCCTAAAAATAGGAGTTCATTGACGGAATTAGTTTTCTATGTGTATTTTCTTCTTACACGCTTCTATTCTTTCTCTGCTCCAGAGTGAATTTAATAAATGATAATGTCTTCTAATTCTCCATCCACACGACAACTGCTCGGGCGGAGAAAAAGGAGATCCAATGCACTATGCCACAAAATGTCGGTTTCCCTCTTCTGGCATTTCCAAACTCCTACAGTGTCACTTAAATTACAATGGTTGAAAAACATTCTTACGAATAACTTATCAAGAACCCGACTTCGACTCTTGATGCGATTCATATGTGATGAGAACAATCTCATTGTAGAGTATAATCATTGAGCACGCATCCACCCAACTAACACACACTTCCGGCTACTTATGACTTTTCTTCTGTTTTTTCCTCTACATATTTTTATTTTTTTCTATTTTGTTTTGTTTTCTATGTTGTTCTGTCCAGTGTATGTTTCTTTTTGATTATTATTTGTTTTTGTACCTGCTATTTTTTTGCCCTTTCTGAAAAAAATAAAATTCACCTCCATCCATCCAAACCGGAAAGGAGCCAAATGGCTCTAAACACGGGGATGCAGGTGGTGTAATGTAATGTAATACTCCATGCAATCGATACAATATCTCCTTTCATAGACTTCGTTAAATGCGTCGTTTAAATTTAATTGGGATGTTCTAAGACCCGGTAAACTCGTGTTCCCTTTGTACTCGTATTGTATCCTAGTGTGACAAAATTAAATTTATAAAAAAATGTGTATACTTCGTTTTCGACACCCATCTGTTTTGCTTCGCTGATACTTTAACAAATATCGACACACTAACTAGTTAATATATTCTCTAATGAAATCAGTTTACTGATAGGATTTAATTTTCTATGTTTATTTTTCTCCTTACATGCATTTGTTCTCCCTTACTATTGCGAATTTTACCAACTATAACAACTTCTTGCACTCTATCCAGTAAAAATTTACGAAAAAATTAAGGATGATTAGATATTATATGTATTCGATATGAGTTTAATAAAGAATAGATTATTAATTTATTTAGTTATCATGATACCCGAAAACAAGCTACAATGATAAGCATTACGAAATATGACAGCATATTTCCTGCCTTTTACTGTATAAGTAAACAAATTGGACGTAACGTTAAATCTCTGCCAATCTAAATATTGCAAAATGTAAAATGAAAAATATAGACAAGGTAACCTTAAGAGAGAAGAGAATGGGGAAAACATCCTCCTAATGCTCACAGTCTGACACAAATCATTAAATGATAATGCGTTTTAGCAAAACCATTCTCAATGTTGTCTTTCGTCATACAACGTGTTTATTATTTACAAATGCTGGAGTATGGCCGCTGAAGAAACCCTAATAATTTGTTGTGGCATTACAAATAGAGGGTGTTTTAAAAATCAATCAATATTGAAATTAAATGCTCTGATGAGCATCTATACGCTTTTATCGATAAACTACAGTCTTTCATTTAATTTCAATATTGATTGATTTTCATTACATTGATATATTTTCCACAAATCTTCTTGAATTGCAGCATTATTGAGCATTCGTTTCGTTTGTGTTTTATATTATTTTATATATATCCCCCTTTTGTTTATTTTCTATAAGAACTCTCGGCATTTTCTTCCCGCAGATTTTTTTCTTGACATTTTGTATTATGAATGTTTATGTTGATTATGTTGCTTTTACAATTCTGTTATGATTGTTTCTTACTTGTTTTATGTATATACTGAATTAAAATTTTTCTTTTTTTAAAAACCGCTGCTTAAATTGAATTTATAATTAATAATTTCTACTTAAGTTCTAGTATTAAAATAACTGTCATTGTAACTCACTGAGATCGTGATTCAACCGGCTGTGCGTTCGGGAAATTTCCCGTTTCTCAGCAATATAAAAATGCTTGACGGTCGTCATTTCTTCCCTTTTTAAAACATGTAACCTTCGTACAAAGACGCGCGCTTCGGCGTAACTCTTCCTTTGTTTAAATCGTTACCGATAACATGCGCTTTGCGTTTCACTAATTTTATCAAGGCTTGATATATCTTAAGATTATATAAAATGAGCTGAAACTATCAATTAAAAGATGAAATAAACTGTTCTTAATTCTACAACGACTGTCTCTTCTTTGGATTTGAATATGCCTACACAACACTTGGAATAATGTTTCATATATAAGTCATTTTAAAATTAATTTCATGAAATTAGTTAAATAAGTTAGTTACTAAAGTAAAAGATTCAAAATTTTGTTTAAATTTAAATTAATTAGCAACTAATTATAGTATCAATAAAGAGCTTTTCAAGTTATTCTTTACCACTATACAATTTTATTGTGCCAGTAATAGTAACTCAAAGTAGCTCAAAGAAAATACATATATTACAAATACCAGCAATATAAACAAAATGCATAAAATACCAAAAGCAAAATATTGCATTCTGAAGATAGCTCTAAATATTTTTGGCTATACTATCTACTAATTTTACATTTATATAATGGATTGATAAGGTGTTACTAAATTATGATCAACTTAGAAGTATTCATAAGTTGAAATGTCAGTTCATTATTGCATTATTCTGTTTTGATTAAGAAATTCAAGTTTCGATTTATTGGAATTGTAATGAACTGAAAAATATTTCAAAGATTATATGTAGGCGAAATGGAGGAAGTAATATCCATTCAAAAATTTTATCTATAAAAACATACTTTAAATGGGATTCAGAGAAGGGTTCTTATTATTAAAATCCATGCCAGGTCGAGCGAAAATAGGAAACATCGAATTCAATTACAAAATTTTAAACATAAAATATCTCTGATCAAGGTTCATGACACGCTTGCATGAGAAATAACTATGCAACAAAGTTTTATTGCTACCGCTTTCCAGTTTATTACTTTTTGGTATTGAAGTATACAAAGAAGTTTTTTAATGGTCATAAAATCCTACACAGAAATTTTAATAAGTCTCCACTTTTTATGCCGCCCTGAGGTCCCCAAAATGAATTTTTCGAATTATGTCTGTTTGTCAGTCTGTATTTAAGCAAAATAACTTAAAAACACAACTAGCTAGAAGCATAAAACTTGTATGCTGTATTTCTGTCAGATTTTTTGTAGATTCCTGTTATTTGTATAAATTCCTATGAAATTTTGGACTAAATAATTCAACGTATAGTTTGTCCATCTATCCATCCTTGTGTAGGCGAACTCAATAACCTGAAAAAACTGCATATCGCTCTCTTACTAGAATTGTATATTTCTATCAAACTTTGCACCAAATCATTTAAATGCTTGGTTGTCTGTCAATCTGTCAATTCATGTGGAGGAAAATGCAATAACTTAAAAACACAACTTAGATGAGTGGTATTTTTGTATATATTCTTTACAACAAAACCGTAGATATGCATCAAATTTTAGACTAAATTAGTCAAGAATGCACAATCTGTATTGTCGAGTATGGGAGCAAACACATAAAAATTACAAAGAGCAATTCAAATAAAATTCTGCATGTTACCCTTACACCACAATTGTAGGTTTAGATAAAATGTTGGACCTAATGAGGTAAAGGTAGGAGATCTACAATAAATTCTCTATTTTCTTCACTACATTACGAAGCTAAATAGAAAAAAAAGTGCAAATATGCTAGAAAGTCGATTGAGATCTGTCGATGGTTTCTTAGAAATGAAACTGAATAGAATGATTTATTCGAACATAATTCAACGGTGAACTATCGTTATTTAGCGTAAGATTTTATCACGTGTATTTTAGTTGAAATAAAAGTTCTGTGATCTTTTGTTCATGATTGATGCATCACTTCCCTTTAAGGTCCATTTCTTCTTGCCTCCTGAACTTCCTTGTTTATTCTTACTCAGACGATAATCAATCTCTTTTGTTTCCCATGCAGTAGCTCTTTTAAGTGTCTTTATTCTTCCACGATTCTGCTGGACAAATAGTTATTATAAAATTATATAAGCTTTCCCAATGCTTGTTGATACAAATCAAGAATTAGTTGGGTTTATGCATAACTTCTGATTCAATACACCATTTTCTTTTCATTGATTTATTTGGTTACTGTCAGATTTAGGAAATTAATGCAGGATGCTAGCCTTTTAAACAAAAATTCTTAGGTGAGAAAAGTTAATTGAATGCGGATATAAATTGCCAAAATTGCAAGTCAAAGGTTAATTTTCTACACACGGAGTAAAATGTAAAGAAGTTTTATAAGTATAGGATTTAAGAAGAATTACCTGTATTTTTAAGTTATTTGTATTCAAATAAATAGAATCAAATAATTGCCAACTTTCTTTTAGTTATTACTTACAAGACTATGGATCATAGCTGAAAGTATGACCAATTTTTGCAAACTTACTGTTAGCAGTTTTATAAAAAAAAATCCCATATTCCGATATGAAGTTTATCGATCCCTTTTGTCTTCAAGTTTTGTCGGTTTTACCAATGGTAAATACAATAATTATAAATATTATAAATGTTTAAAAGTATTTCCATTTTTCGTTGCCCCAGATTAAACATAAATCTGGTTAAATACGTTTATACAAATATTTGATAGCGTTCTCATTTAATGTTTTAAAACAATATTGTGATTATTTTTTATGAAACTTTTACACCGCGTTTACTAAAACAATACTTGAAACATCGATTATTAGATTTAAACGATGCAAATTAAATACAGATGAAAGTCACCAGCTCAACGAAGAAAATATTAATTTTTCTACAAATAAAATAATACGTGAAAAAAATTCACCTTCATTAGATTTAAGAAACATTAAACTGTATTTTAATATATTTCATTGCAAAACGTCATTTACAACTCCCTATAACCATGAGAAATTGAAGATTCTGAATTATAGCCATTTTAAGAAAGTGACTTTAACTCTTCCCTACGAATTTTCTTTCATCATGACTTTTTGAAAAGATCTTTGAATATGACCATTCATTTATCATGAATATTGTAATTTAAATATTGTCTTCCGTTTTCCATGTTAAAAGAAGGTAACGTATGAATCTCGAAAACAAAATTACATTACAAACTGACTTAAAATGTGAATGAAAAGCAAATTGTAAAACTTCAACCTGAATCCGAGAAACTTTTTGACCGAGCAAAGCCCGGTCTACATTTTAACTCAAGCATTCAGCATTTTGTCTGTCTGTGAATTTGTTTGTTCTGCAATTATGACCAAACGCGTTGTTTGATTTTCTTCGAATTTGGCATAAATGTTTCTTGAAGCAATAGAAAACGATATATATGTTTGGGTTTTTATTTTTGTAAGTTCTTTTCAAGATGGAGGTCATTTTACAGATTTCAACATTTCGGTGAGTCCATGGCAAGTTCGGCACCATTAAAACATTTGAATTCCTTTGGTAAAGGCGAGGCATGGAAATGTAATTTTGTGAACACTGATAAAATAAAATATTTATTTGCTATTTTTTTAATACGACAAAAGCAGACATATAATGGTAATTTTTGTTAATACTGATAAAACGGATATTTTATTGTTAATATATTAATACTGATGAAAGCAAATATTTGCATAAATAATTCGCATTGAAGAAAAAGCAAGTAAAAAATCTGCGAAAAAACATAACTTTAAAAATAAATTGATATTTTCTAAAAAGTAGTTTTTAATACGCCTACGACTTGTATACTAGGGCGGATCGCTCTTCTATGGAGAAAAAAAAATATTATTAATCAAAACCTACCTATGCGGAAAAGATGTTCTGGGGTATGGAGACTAAGAGAAAAATAATAATAAAAAAATTAAATTCAAAATTTAATACTGCCGCAAGGGGGTTGAATTTTCGAAAAAAATGGAAAAATACTGAATTTTGATTATACGATTTAAAAAAAAATATTATTAATCAAAACCTACTTATGCAGAAAAGATGTTCTATGGTATGGAGATTAAGAGAAAAATAATTAAAAAATTCAAATTCTAAATTTAATACTACCGAAATGGGGTTGAATTTTCAAAAAAAAATGGAAAAATTCTTAATTTTGATTATTGATTATACGATTTTAGATTCGAAATAATTGTTTTTTTGCAATATAAATAACCAAAAGTGATTATTAATGAGTAGTGAGTAGTATAATGTACATTGCAACATTTTATGACTCAGCTCCCCCTCCCCACACCGTCAAATCAGTCCTGTTAAACAGCTAGAGCAGTAGGCAATGACTTTGCGTGCTTTCAGAATTCTTCGAAGGGCTAATTCCCTTATGTGATTTCTGTCGTCAGCTAGCATTGATATCAGGACATTTTCTGGATGGCCAAAAAATCAGTTTCTTTTAATAACAGGGTCTATGACATCCTTCAAATCATTCGAGAAATAATGCGATAGAACGATTGATTGATGCAAATGCTGTGCCTCATCGATTAATTCTGGTTTCGTTTTGATCTTGAACCACATAGACGCATAGACTTTTGCGATGAATGTCGTTAATGTCAATAAAGCCTCGGATGAATTTTCGTGAGCTACATTGAACCTGAGAATTCTGTGCGCGATTCTAAGCCACCTTGAGTGGCAAACTTTTCCAGGCTTTATCTTCGTTAGACTTTCTCTGCAATGTCAGCAGTTTATGACTTCACAAATTTCTATTAAGTACAGTTGATCAGTACTTAAGTCTTTCTTGTTAGTCACTTCACATAGCGTGTATTCTATTGGCGTGGATGAAACTACAGATAGCTTCTCGCATCCGGCCAACGATGTTCTTATTTCGCCAATCAGGCTTCTGGGCCCAGTTGTGGTTCTATCCACGTAGATGACGTAGTGGAAGCTTGTTGGCGTGTAACTGGCACACAAACCATTGTAGTGGATTATTCAGGATCAGTTCCATGCTACGAATAATACCTCCTTTGACACCTTTGTTGACAGATGTTCCGTTGCAGCCAACTTTGTTACATCTATGACATTGTCAACGCATGACAAAAAAACTATATATGTTATTTCCAATAATTTGCGCTCTCCCGAAATTTACAGAAACGTGGCCGATGTACTCAGAGCTAGGTTCTTTTATCAAGCTTATTTGTTCTTCTATTATGACTTTTCTTCTGTTGTCTTCCATTGATAGAGTCCTGTCTTTTCGCCCATCGAAATATAAACCAAACTGGTCATGGTCATAATCTTTTATGACCTGAGACAATAGAGTGGTTCTTGCCTTTGTTCTCCCATTTTATTTCTGCCAACAAGGTTCAAAACATTGCTTTCTGAGATAATGCCCACATCTTGAAGCGCAGCTGGCACGATGGTAGCGCCTGCTCGGTCGGAAATACCAAATCGGTCCAATGTTCTAACTGCAGCTAAAACTTTTGTCACTACAGGTATGACTGTGGGGAAGATTCCATGAAGTACCATTTTCGACTTATGGAGGGGTGGGAGGATAAAGCAGGAGACATAAAAAAGATGGAATTGCCTACTACTCTAGTTGTTTAACCGGACTGATTTGACGGTGTGGGGAGGGGGAGCTGAGTCATAAAATGTTGCAATGTACATTATAACTACTCGCTACTTAGTACTCACTACTCATTAATAATCACTTTTGGTTATTTATATTGCAATAAATACCCCAATTATTTCGAATCTAAAATCGTATAATCAGTAATCAAAATTAAGAATTTTTACATTTTTTTTTGAAAATTCAACCCCCTTTCTGTAGTATTAAATTTAGAATTTGAATTTTTTAATTATTTTTCTCTTAATCTCCATACCATAGAACATCTTTTCCGCATAGGTAGGTTTTGAAATTCTAAAAAAAAATTTCGATCCCCCCTATTGTATACCCCAAAATACTCAAAAGTACAAATGTCTGATACTCCAAATACTGCTTCCAAATAATCTTCCTTTGCTCGAATGGCTTCTATAAATCCTGTTTTCAAATACTTGTAAGATTTGCGGCGAATCTTCGACTTCCTCATCTATTTTCCAAATATTTGACATTTGACAATATTTCATGGTCGATTTCAGCTTTGGAAAAAAAGAAAGTTCAAAGGGTCAAATCTGAAGAGTTACGACGTCATCTAGATGCATATTTGAACGATTCAGCAACTCCTGGCAAGGTGTGACACGAATAATACTTTGTTCATTTGTCAAGAGTCAACGAACCAATTGTGCTGCAACGCGGTATATCCGCATCATACCAATAAAAAAATTTTCAAATAAGGTTCTGCCGATGACTAGATCCTCAGTAATCACATGGATATTTTAACGGTGATTTGCACAAATCAAAGCGCGCCTTTCCACGCCAGGAAGGTCGTCCGTTGACGTGGAAGGAAGCCCTAATTTCAGACCATCTTTGATGTATGTTCTGCCCGATTTCAATTGTGATTGGCTGAAATGATTCTCACCATAAGCTTATTACAATGGTTGAGTAAATCCTTTTGCCATGCTTACGCATTTTGTTTCCTTAAACTCGTTGCTGTTGAATTTTAGGATTGTAAAAAATTGGCGAACACAAAATATAGTGGTTCATTTTACAATTTATACTAAGACAGTGATAAACTTCATGACAAAAGGGCAAGATCGAGGTTAACACTACACAGTGACATTGCAAAGGTGTTGGTAAGTTGACGCATTAAAGTTCTACTTTGATAGTTTTATTTCTTTTTTACCACTTTACTTTTGTATGGAAAATATCAAATGATAAGTCCACTGATGTGGTATGAAATTTGGAGTAAAGTTTAAGAATCATTTAAGCATAGTTTGAACACTGTTCAATTTACGGAATATGTCAGACTTTTTTATTGTTCGTTTAGTTTCAAATCAGAATATCTATCTAACAAATTAATCTATTCGTTCAAGTATCTAAAAAGGGTAAAATATTTCTATTTATAATCGTTACTGAAAAATTCGAGCTGAAAGATTAAAAAACAGACATATATTAATTTGATTAATATAAAAAAAATAAAAAATCTTATAATAAATTCAAAACTAACAAAAACATATATCAAATATAATACAAACATAATAAAAATGTTGCAATCTACTTAATTTTCCCATGTTTTATAAGATTAATTAGCTCTTTTGATTTCAGAATTCATAAAAAATGGTGATAAATATTCTCAGCATTTATCTTAATGTTTTCGCTTATTAAATTTATAAAGATTTGCTTTGAGTAGATTTAGTTTGTATTTACAATGATGGAAACTGATTGTTTATCAAGAGAAGTTATAACTTTTTATTTTTGTTTATAAAAGTAAATATTGTATAGAGTGCTTAATTTTGTATAGTTTATTTATTTAATCATATTTTATGTACCATATGCCAAGCTCAATACAAAATGGTGTTTAAGTATCTAAAAAATAAATATTTTTTCACAGAGAAGCCTTCTTAAGCAACATCCTCTCCATTTAAAACATAAATAATATTTACATTCTGTATTCCAGAGTAAATATGTTTAGTAAGGTTTTGAAACTATGAGATACGTATATCTAAAATAAATACATTCCATGTGAATTAATAAATATAGAGGTACTTTTTATTCCTGCGATTGTGTAGGTAGGATTTTGAATTTATTTTAATGTCTGTTTCTTTCGTAGCGCAAGGAAATTTTACTTGTTTTAGTTCAAATTCTCTAAGATTTATAGTTCAAGATAACTTTATTATAATAAAATTAACTCTTGCTTGTTTTATAAAGAATGAAAAAATTCTTACTTTCTTCAGTGTTATTTTCGAATACTATATCATTTCACAGAGAGCTGTAAATATTTGGAGATAATATATATTTTGAAATAAGTATTTTCTATCACAATGTCAGATAAAGATGAAATATTTCAAAATTTCTATATAGACAAACATAAAGTTGAACATATTTTAGTACTTACTAGGAGTGCACGTGTTAATTTTGGAATTTAAATAGCGTGATTATTATAGCATTAACACATTTTTTAAAAAATTTCATATAAAAACAGTGCTAAAAAATTTATGTCATGTTTAACTAAAAGTATGAGCAAACTTTAATAATTCTCATCATATGAGCACATACATTTTTAGTAAATATTAGTTTTCAAATATTTATGATATAGTTAAGATAACATTTTCGGAAGAAGTTTTAGTACTCCGCGTGCAACTTCACTCTTAACTCCAAGTTTTATTACACTTTTTCTTAAAAGAATACGTTTCTTCATTATAGACTTTCAGATATTATATAGTTTTGTTCATACATGTTTGTCATAATATTCCTTCTAAAATTATAATAAACCTGTTTTCATAGCTTCGTAAAAATTTATTATTATTACTTTTATTATTATTTATTTACTTTTTGCTGCAATGAAGTAACATTATTTACTACACAAATTAAGTATTACTAGGAATACGGATAGAAAATTGTCTTTCAGTCAACAGTGAATGGATATGGAGCAGAAAATTTAAAGAAGCACTCTGTATATTTGTTACAAACAACTGTGTATATATTATTGAAATCGGGTAGTAACTAAATAAAATTTTATTGACAATTATCTAATACTTCAATGATAATTATGAATTAAATCCGTACAAAAACTAAATTTCACTCTAATGATATATAGAATATAAATATGTCTTCGCTTTCTTCATAAAGTATTTTTTAAATTAAAATGTTCTTGATATTAGTGATATAAACTTGATTTTCAAATGTGTTATGCATGTTTTTCAAATATGAAAAAATTATTTCGAAAACTGTTTCACACGACTGAGAGAAATCTTTACTTTTTCAGACTAAATAAAAATCTTTCACTCATAGAAATTATTACATGTTTGTAAAGTTCATATCAATAGATTGCCAAATTCAATATGTGATTCACGCATAAAATTGAAAAAATGTAAGCCAAAACGTTTCACATAAATCTAGAGGTCAGTTGTAATCAAAGATAAAAATATTTCAGATCAGGCATTTTTGCCCATCTTAATTTATATTTTGTCTGTGCGTGTACAATCAGTAAAAGATTAACGTTCCTACCAGTAAATAAAACGTCCTAATTTGATTCATTACGCATTATTAAATAATATATATATATATATATATATATATATATATATATATCAAAATAAACTTAGAAACCCAAGACAAAAACTCAAAAGCAGTCAAGACACAATGGCAAAAATAGACAAAAACCAAAAATAGACAAAAACCAAAAAAAAATTGAAAAATATCATAGCGAGCCGCTCGTCAGGGAGAGAAGCTCGCTCATGATATTAATTTGTGCTTTTTTCTGCTAACGTCTTATATATATATATAAATATTCAATGAATCTGATAAAAAAAATAACACCGAAATAGCGTTAATTAATAAATTTCATCTAATTTAACTCTATCTCTGCTCTAATGAAAAGCTCCATATCATACACATTTGTCTGGCGGATTTTCTGGCTATGGACTAGAATATTCTATCCTAATTGATCATTTAGGTATCCGCTGCGGATATAACCTGGATTTAAACTCTGAACCCCTGAGTAGGTTGGTCAGTTTGAATCACTAAACTCATTAAGCGAATGACGTGTCACAATGGATGAAGTGGAGTGACTATGCACGATCAGTGAGGTCGATTCGTGAAACCTGTCATTTTCCATACGACAGCACCCTGGATTCAAACTATCCATTCGCTTCAAATGCAGTTCACATTGATGTTTACAATAATCCTGTTTAAACAAAGTCAATTACTTGAACTGATTGATAAACTGGAATCAAGATAAAATGTATGCATCGTTCCGTAATTTCGTGTTTACAAGCGACCAAATCGGAATACATTTCCGACAACATAACAACCTAAAAGTTGTATTTCTGATTATACTGGTTAAAGTTTCGTTGCACCGAGTATTTTCATATCTGAAATGAATCATTCTCGATCATAATTTATCACTACATTTATTTGAGAATTTCGTAACTTTTTATTGTTTAATCATTTTTAGTCATATATTTGTCTTTCCATAGTTAAAGGTTCTTCTTTAAGCCGTGTTTGTATGAATAATAAATTAAGTATTCGACAGGTAAAGTACGGGATGTCACCCGACGATTTTACTATTTTTGAAGAATGAGCACATTTTGAGTTGCCATTACTATTTTGGGTTATAATTTAGAACTACACTTACTACTATTATCATAGAATTTTGATCTTCTTTTTTATTGTTTCATCATTATTCTTTCACTATGTTTAAGTATCTCTCTCTCAGAGTTTCACTCTGTCTTGTATTACTTTTAATTTTCTGTGTCTAAATTTCCATGTCTAATAAAGAAAGTATGAACAATAACATAAGTTACAATTTATTTCAATCCATTTTAGTCATAGGAGATTTTAGGAACATATAGTTACATATTAGGAACGCTGTTTTTAGCAGAAAAAATTCCGCGGTGTCAATTTAAATTGGGAATGGGTGCTAAACTTATGTTTTAGAATTGTAATTAAATACGTTTTTAGATAACTGTCCAGATTATAGATTAGAACAATTTTTAGATGAATTGCGCATGAATTAGTCCTCTTATTAAAATAATGTCTTAAGAGGACAATATTTGGGCCCCCTACATTACACATATAAAATTTACAATCATTTATACAGTGAAAACTTTCTTTACTTCTCATATTCTGGCACTGTTATGTTATATTCGTTTAATAAATTTGCAAGTAGTTTAAGTATATTAACATTAATTTTGAAATCTTCATACATTTGAATGTTGTGCAAAACAAAACTACAAAACTAAAAATGCATTTTTTGATTATAGTAACCTGTTATAAAAAAGGGTTGATTCTTGTCTATTACTTCTTTAATTAACATATTTCTGATATTTTAAATATTTCTGATATAAAAATTACCAAGCACAAAAATCAATATATCTCTCCATAACATACAACTTTTCTTAATTGCGAACAATTTTAGTAATCATTTTCTAATATGCTCCCAAAACGCATAATTAAATTTTCAAATACTTGATAACCCTCTCTCATGTTAGAATTAGAATTATCATCTATAATTATTCTCTAAACATCTAACATTAGAAACATATCTATAAAAATAACTAATTATCAGAAATCTATTAATTAAATTGCAGTATATAAAATGAAGTAAAATTCGTGAAAGGAAAATATGAAATTCAAAAGCACTCTGCATTTAGTCTGAAAAACTTAACACTAAAATGAAGCAAAAAATAATTGCCAAACTAAGACTGGAGGTTAAATCTTCCAGGAAGTTCGTGGACAGGAAAACATGTTCCACGACGGATGCTTCATAAAAGAACAAAACCATAACTGAAGCTCTCGAGCGTTCTTCATCAGAAACTCATACACGTTGTTCATGTATCAATTCTGAAAAATCCAATTTTTGTCGGGTAAGTGTCAGAATAAAATGGATTGTGTCATTAAACAGAGATTAGAAAGCGATTTAAGCGTCGGGAGTCAGAACTTACAGCTACGATTAGATAAAGCGCTTGAATTAAATGGAAAATACCGACGGTGAAGAAAAGTACACAGCTGAATGCTGGATGTTTAAGTTTTAATATCTATTCGGATGGTTCAATTAAGTATGACAGTTGAGATGAAAAGGGGACAAAGAAATTCGTATAAAGATTTAATCTGTAAATGGGGAAGACATTTTCTCAGAATTATAATGTTTTTTTAATGAATGGGAAGTGCATTAACTCAATGATGTTATTTTATCAATTAAAATAACTGTTTTGTTAATGTCAATAATAGATTTCATGGGTTCGAATGCACAGACCGTGAAGAAGATCATAATTTAAAACCTAATAATAATATCTGATTAAAGATGACTGATGAAGCTATTTTTATCAATGCCAATTAATTAATTCATTGAATATCGTTAACTATATTTTGCTTCTGAGTATATTTCAAAAAAATGCACTAAAACATTTAATTAGAAACGCTAAACTATGATGCATATTGAAACGATTCGTTTATCATTAGAACTAAAAATAAAGACTTCTTTTTATATGCTGGGATTTCTATAATAATTTTTGCTTTTTTAATAACATTAACATTCGTCTCCGATTTCCATGATTTCTTATACTAATGAGTTAAATCTAAACTAGAGTTCATTATTTTGTATATGTAGTGTTTTACAAACTGCAAAGAATTCCTTATTATAATATATAATTAGAGATTATAAAATATAGGAAAAAGTTTTCCAGAATATCTGCAAATGATGTACCCATTGACTTAGAAAGTTTAAAGGGCCTATTATTAGGAGATCCCCAAAATTAAATTTAACAGATTAGGATTAATATTTTAATGAGAAGTTATAGACTTCCGTAAATTTGTGAAGTAGTACTAACTGGTAGAGAAATAGACATCTTATTTTTGCGAATATTTTGGAGTGCACAATATTTATAACATGCATCACTAGATCCAACGACACTGATTGGATTTTCTCAATAATGAATGTTCTTATTGCCTCACGGAAGAGAGCAAATTTTGAAATAAAAACAGAATAAAACTGGAAGAAGCATTTATTAACAAGACACAGGCAATAAGCGTTCACACCGTGAAATGATTTAGCTTGAGCAAGAGACTTATATATGTATTGTAAGAATCTTCTAGAAATTTTGAAAATAATTCAATTTAAATAACTCAGAATTTTCTGAAAATTTAGAGAAAAACACAAATCGATAAACACCATTGAAAAATATAAAAATATTGAATAAAAGAGAAAAAGTTAATCCAATTCGGTCACGCAACTCCAGAGTTATTAAAATGTGGCTATATAACGAACTACATGGTTTATAACGAAAAAAAGAACGAAATAATCCTTTTGGCTGCTCGAAGGTTGTATCGATTTCCCTGCTTAATGAAATTTCCTTGTAAATGGATTTCCTATCATTTAAGTTGTGTCCAAAATCAGATGTTCCAGAATATCTAGATGACTGATACCTACACCCATTTCCTATCAAACCTGATAATCCCATAATTCATCCACCACACGTAAGTTGTTTTCAGTTGTATTTTTCTTTCTCATATACGAAGTTTACAAAGAGAAAGTATTCTAATCGTCAAAAAATTCGAACTCGATATTTTGAGGAATCGTCATGTTTTAGACCTGACTGAGTCCGAAAAATACAATTTTGGAATGCTTGTCTGTCTGTATGTGAACAAGATAACTCAAAAACGGTTAGTTCTAGAGATGTGAAATTTGGTAGTGATCTTTACAAATAATTTGTAGGTTTCTATCAAATTTTGGACAAAATTCGTAAAAGAGAAATCTCTCTATCTGCCTGCCTATCCGTGTTCATGTGAACATGATAATTCAAAAACTTAAATAGCTAGATAGATAAAATTTGGTACACAGTTTTATCATCAGCAGTTTTGGTCAGTATCATATTTTGGATAAAATCCGTCAAGGGCTGACTGTCTGTCTGTTTGTATAATCGCAAACTTGTGAACACGATAACATCTAAACGCTATGACGTAGATAAATAAAAATTGGCATGAGGTCTGCTAAAATTAATTGGGTTTAAATAGGTTGAAAAAAGGCATTGAAATTGCATATTTGGTTTTCTTCGCCATACTGTGACGCCAAAAAAAGATGTCGTGACCGCTTGGTTCGTTTTACTGCCGATTGGCTTATTTTTTCTCCACCCGTGTTTGGGGCGCCTGGTGCATTTTACTGTCGTTTGGCTTATTTTTTATTCACTTCTGTTAGGGACTCTTGGTGCGTTAAGCTGCCATTTGACTTATTTTTTCTCGGCCTGTATTAATGAGTATACGAGAAATTTTAGGGGAAACCACTTCCGCTGGTTTTTATCGATAACATATGCTAAGGTAAGTCATCTGCTTTAGCTCCGAGTGTCAATGATATTGTTAGTGATTTCAAAGCGGAATATTGAAAGTATGATGAAAGTGGTTCAAAATCTTTTTATGGAACCGCTGGTATATATATATATAATATAAATAAAGGAATTTAACAATCAGCAGGTGAAATTTACCTTTAAGTTCACACATGAATTTTGTATAAGACAGTACTTGGAAGAAAATAAGAATTATACTAAAGAAGGTTTCTTTATTCAAGTGAGTACTTTTAAAAAATAATCGATTTAATAAAATTGTGTGTTTCAAATGAAAGTTTTAAATAATTAAAAGTACGAAAGTAAGAAAATCTAAATGAATATGAATTCTAAAAATAAATAGTTGTATGTTTGAATTTAGCTTCCTTTCCTTTGTATTTTAATTTTCGATATCAAATCTTCTACCAAAGTATTAAGAAATGCATTTGTAATCTTATATTACATTGATAATATGCCACTAGGATGAAGAATTATAAATTTATATTTTCACTCATTATATTTTTTTTTAAAAGTGATGTCTAGTAAAACATCTGTAGTTTGAGAAATAGACCCTTTTTATTAAACAGACACAGATTGCATAAGCTATTTAAGGAATTACTTAAAAATATAAAGAAAATTATTTTTTTTCTGTATGAATCAGCTTACCAGCCTTATATGGAAAAATATTAAAAATAGCTGCATCAATATTTTACTATCCTCTCTAATGACATAGATATATATATATATTCTAAAAAAAGTTTTGTATTATTTATAACCGTCATTACTTGGCAGAAATAACGTTTAAAAAGTGACTTTGGAAAAATCGTTTTAATCCAATAAATAAATATTTAAAGCCGATTATTCTTTTTGTTTAATTCGACTCAAAATATTATTTTGGAGGAACAATTATTAACAGGAAAGTTATATATTTCAATTTTATTCAAATTATCATACATTTACTAAAGACTTTCAGTAAAAGTTGAACTTCTATAATTAATTAATTTGATAAAAATTAAAATTGTCTCTCGCTGTATAATATGTTTAAATGTATCATGCATTTAAAGAACACGTACTTTTTTCTTTAAGCTACTTATTTCATCAGTTTTCATTAGCAGTGTGTATTTTTGGTATCTCGATTCAATCGTTCGTTTCTGTACTTATTGATTATTCTGTTTGCAAAGAAATTCTGCAAGGCTTTCGCTCAAAATATTTTGAAGACTACAGATAGGAGTAAAGTAGTAAATATGTATATGTTAAATAATTTGAAATCTTGTTATGAAAATCGTCCGGTGAGTATATGTTGATAAACGTACAACAAGCAAGATAATGGAGATGACGCTATATTGACGAATATTCCAGAAAACACGAAACACAGGAAAAAAGAGAAACAGCACTTGCAGAAATTAGCAACATAAACAGACAGCAAATCACCAATATTAACAGTAACAGCACTTTCAGTACCGCTCGGCGTCTATCACCTTACCAGTTCGTACTAACTAACTAAAACTACGGCCTGCCCAAAAAATCAAAGACCTTGGTGGTCCCTTACCGGTTTTAATAGGCAGTCGTAGACGAGTGATATCATTACCTCACGTGGCCTGCAAGCTAACTACATCACTCATTTCCACTCTCCAAAGCCGCCACCCAACATCCCAGCCAATGTACCGGCTCGTAGTGCTGACAAAACTCCAAAGAGATTCAGAGACGTTCAAACACACTCCCAAGACGTTCAAAGTCGTTCCCTCGTCTCAGAATCTCCGGGTTTTTATACCTTTTCCGACAGGATGTGAAGTCACATAGAATCATCTAGTACATTCTCTATATCTCTGTTCCTAATAGAGATAGGAAAAAATTCTAGTATTTTCGAGGACCTTCATTTTGTCGCCAAGATTGTTGACAAGGTTGGGAGCATTGGCTTGACCTGCCCCCGGAAACTAGTAAGAACGTCTATAAATATCCCTTTCCAAGCAAAAGACTAACATTGTGAGAAACAACATTACATGTTCGTAACAATATTTTTATTAGAGATAATAAAAATTTACTATATGAAATACTGTGAATAAAAGTTGGAAAATCTTTTTCATTTTCCTTCTTTATCTGGTAAAATATGGAAATTCCGTTTTGCGTCTAATGGCGTGTATGCAATTTTTGAACTTTCAATACAGAAACTATAATTATTGTTCGCTTACATCATAAATAAAAAATATGATTATGGATACCTAATCATCTCAGATGTCATTTAGATCATAACTCTTCTAAATATATTCCATTACAATAATAAAACTTCAATATAATGATAAAGATATTAAAGGAATTAATAGTAAATGGGTTAATTGTTCTTAAAAAATCATCAAAAGAAGAAGATGATGCTCAGAAACGAATAATAATAATTATTTTGTTCTTAAAATAGAAAAATTAATCATTTCCAGGAAATTTACAGTATTCATTACAAAATTATTCATTCACAAAACTATTCTTATTAAAACTTACATAAGACAAGATCATTTTCTTACATGGAGTGAGCTATTACAAAAATCATGATTGAAATAATTCCCTCCCGTTCAACTTCTTAATTCAACACGATCATTACAGTAAATGTCAAAGAACAGAAAAAAGAGCCTTTTAGAGGAGAAATTCATCATCCCATAAAAGAAAGGTAGTCAGTCACCAGACGAGAGAAAAAGCTACTCAGGAGAGGAAAAATCCATCAGAAAGTATCTGAGGTGATGAATGATATAAAAGAATGCCTTTGCTGAGATAGCGGTGCCTTATAGAAGCCAGTATGCTCCGTATTGATCACTTTAGCCTGCTGAGGTGATCAAATCTTACTTCGCCTCGTTTCCCTTTGGTGTGAACCTCACGTGATAGGAATAGAAATCGGAAATGTGATAGTATTTAATCTCTGTTAGATAACAATGCATTTGTCTTTTTCTGGATTGTTTATCTCACCAACGAATTACATAAACAAATGTTGTTATTTAAGCATTGTTGTAGGAGATTGTCTTGTATTGTGAAGTACATTCCTGGATAAGTGGACATCAAAAGGAACCAGCGGGAGTGGTCTCCCGTAAACTTTCTCGTATACTTTCCAAGTGGAGATTCGTCAAAATCTCGAGTTCGAATTTTTTTGACGATTACAATACTTTCTCTTCGTATACGAGAAAGTAAAACAAAAAAAACAAACGAACATGAAATCAAATACCTGTTGCCACGTTTCAAAAAAATATTACTTTGAAGCAGGCGCGATAAAATAGGCAATGCAATGAATACTAAAGCGAAAATTCTGCTTTGGAATTGAATTCCCAAGAAAACAATTTATACTACCACAACCGTAACAATTGCAAAAGCGCGTGAATAAAAGATTTGCTGAAATAATGAGATCGGTTTGATTTACAACTTTAAAAAAATTGTTAACAATTGATGCTTGAAAACATTATTTATTGTTGTAAATAAAATTTACAACAATAACAGATTGCTACCAATACGCATGCGCATGAGAATCGGATTAAAAGAAATTGAATATGCAATTTGAACGCCTCTTTTTGACGGATTTGGTCCAAACTTTTATACGGACCTACATTCATAACGATAAAACTGTGTACCAAATTTTATCCATTTAGCTATTCAAGTTTTTGAGTTATAGCGTTCACATGACCGCGGACATACAAATAGACAGACTTCCCGTTGACGGATTTTGTCCAAAATTTGATGGAAACCAACAAATTATGTTCAAAGACCACATACCACATTTCATCCCCGTAGCTCTAATAGTTTTCGAGTTATCGTGGTCACAGACAGACACACACAGACAGACATAATTCCAAAATTGTGTTTTTCGGACTCAGGGAGGTCTAAAACGTGGAGATCCGTCAAAATCTCGAGTTCGAATTTTTTGACGATTACAATACTTTCTCTTTGTATACTTCGTATACGAGAAAGTAAAAAGAATATTATAATATATATTGTCTAATAATATATTGTCTTATATTATAAAGAACTTACCTTGATAAAGGGATAAATAAGAGTAAATAAATGATTCAGAGTAAATTTTGTTGTTTCGTATGAAACTTAAAGAAATGTGTATAGAGCTGGATCAATTAAACTTCGTGGCAATTGCTAATAATATCAAATATAACCTAAAAGATTATTGCAGTTAGTCATACCTATTTTATCAAATATATAAAAAGTAGTTATATTGACTTTTATCAAAATATTTATATATTGAATTTATAAGCAAAATTACTTTTCATTAGGGGAAACTAGGGGTACTTGACCTTAAATGATTTTCTCATATTGTGAGGTAATTGGTAATTTGTGTGTGCTATCCCTATTTGACCTTCGGCATATGGTCTATTCGAGGGAATTTCCGTTCCTGAAAAGCCATTGTAATGGTGTGTAGGTAAATATGTTTTAGGGGTCCAGAAGTAAATATTTCCCTTTTCGTTCCCCTATGGATTAGAAGTATGCTATTAAAGATATGATGAGTAGAAATATTTCTGAGTTTTAAGCTTACTTCAAGCTCTAATTTGATTTACGATGTTGTGAAATATCTTAATTCTAACTTGATTAAACTTTAGAATAGTTAGAGAAAGTCAAGTAAGAAATTATATATATATATATATATATATATATTTATTTATTTCGTTTAGCCATTTTTCATATCCACTATTCGAAATAATTCATTCAAAATAATGTCAGGTGTTTCTGTGTGTCTATAAACATGAATATAAAGTGTTTCTGTCTTTTTTTGGTAAAAATGATATAGAAGTTTTTAGTTCTTTTATCAATACCAATTTGTTCAATTAGTTCTAAACGAATATAAAATAAAATATGTTTGATAAGTATTTTTTAAAACTCTTTTTTCTAATATTCAACATAATTTAGGTCTTTTGAAATTGGTTATACTGAAAAGAATTATATGGATACAAAAATGTCACGATATTAACAATCTTTTAAAACAAGAATAACATATTTTGAAATTCAAATATGTAACATATATATTCATTTTATTTGAAAGCATGAAGTTAATTTTCATACATTTCATTCAAAGTCGGATAAGGATTAACAAATATAATAATAAACGTCAGACAAAGAAGAAAATATATGGCCAAAAATATTTGTCTTCTTGGAATAATTGAAATTTCGAATTATATTAAAAAATGTTTCAAAATTTTCTTTAAAACTTAAATTTAATAAAAATTATATGTGTATTCAAATTCATCCACGGTAAATTAAACTATCTTAGCTTATTAATATTTAAATTCCTAAAATAATTTAGCATAAAAAGTTATTCGTATGAATAAATATTTTCGCACCTTAGTTTAACAAAATAAAAAATATATTTTTATGTTTTGAAACAAATACTAAATAAGTAATGCAGTTTCTGAATAAATTTATTTACAAAAGAATTTTATTTTCTCTACTCAGCTTACATCTGATTAAAGATTCAGACGTAGAAGACTTTCTTGAAAATAAAGATATTCTCTCTTACAGAAAAGAAACGAAAACATTCCTAGAACCACTTCCAACTTCCTGTACACTTGGCATCCGGGACCCTTTCTAATTTTAGAGCATCCGTTTACTAGCAGAGGTGACTATTATACAACAATCACTCTGGTATTAAAGAATAAAAGAAAAGCTCTCAACATCAATTGTGTTCCCAGAGTAAGCTGAATTAGAGAAATGGTACTCCAAAATCTCTCTCTCTACTCAACTTTCGGTTCCCACATTCCATTCATTCCTTGCGGAGCCTTTCTCAAATCCAATTAGTGGTTTATTCTTCACTTTAACACAATTCTGATTCTGTTTTGTGCGGGATAGCGTGGGTTCTTTTATTTATGAATGGAGTGCAGAGAGTAAGATTTAATGGGAAAAAATATATTTATAAATTAAAGGATGGATTTCTGGGCCAAGTATAAGTATTGAATTAAAGAAAGTAAATTTGCTTGTATACACAAAAATAAAGATTTTTATGGAAGCATAAAGGTTTCAGGAACGTGTAAATTATTCAGTGAAAAGTAAGCCCACACATTTTTAATACAAATGCATGCGTTAAGGAGTGACTTATTAGTTTTAAACAACTGAATGCATTGCTTTATTCATGTGGATTTGGAAATGATTTTTGGTATTTACCAATTTGCTGAAAACGAAGGGCATTCAAAATATGGGAAGCTCGGTATGGCATTGTATGCATATAAAAGAACTCAGTTATATAGTAGGACACCACCTGCAAAATATGATTATGGAAAGAGAGAGCATTGAAATTGTTTAAAAGATTGGACCCAGACATTTTAATTAATATTCACGATTTAGGCCTCCTTGAGTACGAAAAAATGTCTTTTTGTAATTAAATCTTTATGTCTGTCTGTGTAAACAATAAAAATGGAACAACTTAGGTGAATGAAATTTGCTATGAGGTCTGAAAATCAAATGTAGATCTGCATTTACCGTGTGTGTGTAAACATGATGATTTCAAAGCGCACTGAGCTAGATTGTTAAAATTTGGCAGATGTCTTTTATTACCAAATTTGTACATCTGAATCAGTTTTTGGAATAAATCAGTCAAAAAGTTGACTTTTTGTCGATCTGTGTATTCTTGTATATATGAAAACGATTTTACTGAAAAGCAAATATCTATATACACAAAATTTTGTCCGTGCTTATTACACAATAATGTGTGTCTGCATTAAATTTTGAACCCAATTGGTTGACGAGAAATGATCGAAAATCCCTACTCGATTCTCTTCACTATAAGACAACGTTAAATACAAAATGCTCCATATTGTGCAAGTATGTGAAAAAGTCGAAGGGAGAATTCCCCTGGCGGTGGGATATAAATATTTACACAAAACTTTGCAAAAAAATTCTAATGTTTTATTTTTACAACCTAATTATTCCATAAAAATAGTGCATGTGCAAGAAACTTGAGATGGTTCAATTTTGCTTAAAGAATTGCACACACTAAGCACATAAATGTATATTTTACTATTGTGTCCAAAATACATAATCTAAAAGTTTGTTCTTGCTTGTATTAAAAAGTTCAAATTTAAACTGAAATCGACTTACTTTCTTACTCATTTTTTACTGAAATTCAAAGAAAAGTCTTTCTGATTTTAATTCAAATTATAATTATTTACTATTAGTTCACTTCAAATTTTAAGAAATCTAATTGTGCTACCGTTTCGAATAATGCATCCCGTATGCATGAATAGATTCAATTATCAACAGATTTTTAAAATCTTTATCACAGATTCACAGGAAACAATATGCTGCAAATAATTGTGTTATAGTCCTGAGAAAACGAAAGGGTCCTTATTTCAAAGTGGGAAGGTATTAAAAAAATTTTTAAGTCAAAGAACCTGTTCTAAATGCAAATAGTAGTCTGATGTTCTTGACAAAACGTAGAATTTACAACTTCGCAGTTTCACTTTAAATTAATTCACAGAATTACCATCTTTCATATGTATTCATAGCATTTCATATGATTACTCATATAAAAGTTATCTATGTTGATTATTATTTTCATATCTTATTTTTCGACTAAAAATATATTTAACTATTCTAAAACAAATAAACATCCAGATTACTTTTTCTATATAGATTTAAGCAAATGCATAGGATAAAAGTTATTTTCAAAAATAACTTCCTTGTTAAAACTCACTCACATTTAATAAGAAAAATTAGACGTCAAAATACTTTCATGAAAATGAAAACATTCTATAGCGCAGAAATGAAACAACAGAATTCCTAGAAGCACTTCCCAACTTCCTGTACAGTTTACTTACAGATCACAGTTTCATTTGAAAGCTTCCGTTCACTAACAGAGCTGACTAATATGCAACAATCGCTTCGGCTTTAAAGAATTAGGATAAAGCTTTCAACAGCAATAGCGTTCTTCAGTGTATGTTGCATTAGGATAATGATACTCTCTCTTTCTCTTTCTCTTTCTATTCGCATTTCTATTCATGCATTCCATTCCTTTATTTTGAAGCCTCACATAAATCCATTTACTTGTATATTCCTTCCATTTGCACAAATTTTATTCTTTCTTATATGGAATGGAGAGCGATTTTTTCTTTTATGAATGAGTGTATACAGTTGATTTAATTGAAAAATACTTTTATAAACAAAAGAGAGGTTTAGTTCCCAAAGCGTTGAACTCACTATATAGTTACTGCAAAATGAATTTGGATATCAATTACCATACTGAATTTAGAAATATCGGTAAGAATTGTTGAAATTAAGGTTGCTAGAATTCGAACTGCTCAATAATTTCCTTGATACAATTAAATATTAAACAGACTTTATTTTTTTTACTAAGATACTACTTAAGAGTGTTCTAAAAAGTGTTTTTTAAAGTAACATACATTAGGCCAATTAAAACTAGCTACTTAGATTTGTTATGAATTTTTTTTTAATTCGACAAATAATAGTGTTGAAAAGAATTTTGATACGTTTACAATACAAACTTCAAGAAAACCTCCACTACATGCATATTTTTAAGTAAAATTCAAAAACAGACGTAATTATTCAATGAATTTTAACACTTGAGGTCAATATAGATACATTTAATGCAGTGTCCAAAGAGTAATGACAAAAACTAAAATTTGGAGGGGGACAAGAAAATAGAAGGAAAATATGAGCACGTCTTCACCAATGATTGAAAACAATTTTCTGTCTCGATAAACTATTTTTAAAAATAACCGTTTTGCTTCATTTTTGAAATGGAGTTTATTTATATATATTTTCAAATATCATACACGTTATTTATTTTGATTAGTATTTTTAATCCTAATTTTGGTATGCAACAATTTATTTGATTTATTAAAACAAATACACAACAAGGATGATTCATCTCACAAATTTATGCGAACTAATCCAATAAAGATTTTTAAAGAAGAAATTTAATGTTATAACTCCAATAATATCTGATTCGAGGCTTTGATGTCTAAAACTTATCCTGTGGGGGGGGAAGGACATACTGTTTCACAGAAAAGAAACATGGGCTTTTCGGTAGTCACTCCTAATTTCCTGAACCCTTGGCATCTAGAAGCTTCCTAAGCAACCTTCATTCATTAAATGAAGAATCAATTGTCTAAGAACCACTTATGCTTTTAAGAACAAAACATAACAAAAAAGCTCTAAATAATAAATTAATCCTTTTTTCTGATTCCTTCATATCTGTTGATTTGAATCGTTTGCTAAAATAAAAATTTGTCATATTTTTGGTATGAAGTTAGAGTCTGAAAGGAATCTATTCTCAATTTCCGATTTTAGGGCTACCAAAAAATTTCTCTTACAGGTTTAGTTTATCTCTCTTTCGTTTTCAATATTCTTTAAAATTTCATGGAGCCATGTTCTGTATTATTATCTTCGTATATTTAAATTATCACCTCAAAACATAAGATGTCTTTTTAAAGGAATTGCTTAGAGAGAAAATTGCAGAGGTTCTTTTCTTCATTAACTTAGCACTGTTTAAAATTCTATTGAAAATTATCCAAAGTTCCAGGCTTCCCTCACGTGATTATTTTCAAATTAATTGTTTTCCATAAATAAACATTGCATCAAAGCATAGAAAATGTTCCACCTAATAAAACTAACGTCAAATCATTTATTCAGAATAATATTTAGTATCTAAATTCAGAGCGAAAAATGCAATAAATATTATAAAAAGAGCATTTTAGAGATGATATTTGTCATCTCCTGAGGAACAAATAGTCATGAGATGAAGGTTAATGGTATTCAGCAGAGGAGAAAATATCTATCAGAAGGAATCCAAGGTGATGAATGATATAAAACAATGCATCTGCTGAAATAGCGTTGGCTCTTATCAGGCAGATTGCTTTATATTGATTACTTAGCTTCTCTGAGGTGATCAAATCTTACTTTAACCCATTTTTTCTTGGGTGCGAATCTCGCGTGGGGCGAATAATGATTGGCAAGGTGATAGCATTTAATGTATGTTTGCTAACAAAGCGTTAACCTTCTGCTGAAATTTGCGTCTATCGTTGAAATTATGTGAATATGCATTGTTTCGTATTTTCATGACCTAATTCTTTCTGTGACAAAGAATGTTATGAAACATGTCCATACAGAAAAGAAAGTTCATATAGAAATAATATAAAATATGTCAAAAAATGCAAACACGTTGAACTTCAGAGGTTTTTTTCCATCAGAACTCTACTAAAATGTGATTAAATCAAGGTTGATTGCAATTCGTTATATTGTATTCAAGACTATTAACTTTCTCAAATTCAAAATTTTTGAATTTGTAAAATGAAGAATCACCATAGCTTTCAAATTTTGCTTTGGATTCCAAACAAATACATCATAAGGAAATTTTTTAGAGAGCTGGCATGATGACAAAATGCATAAACTTCTTTCTACTGATAGCATAATTTAATTCACAAAAATAAATAGTTAAAATAGTTTAAAAAAATAAAATATAAATTAGTACATAAATTAGTTTATAAAAATATATATGTAAATAAATAAAAATTAGTTTAATAAACTTTGTAAATAAAATATAAATTAGTTTAATAAACTTTGTAAATAAAATATAAATTAGTTTAAATAAACTTTGAAAAATATATTTATTTATTCTTAAACATAAATAGTCAGAATTATTTGAAGGTGTCCAATTTTTTCTCAAAGACAGTATTTGGAATTTTTGAAATAGAATCGCATTCACCCCTGTTAATATGTGTCTAAAGAACTTCTGAAGAATGAAGAAATTCTATCGCACAGAAAAGATACTAAGGCATTTCTAGAACTACTTCCAAATTCCTGTAGACATAGCATCCGGGGCATTTTCTAGCTTCAAAGCCTCCGTTCACTAGCAGTAGTGACTATTATACAAGAGTCACTCTTGCATTTGAGAATAAAAGGAAAGCTCTCAGCATCAATTGTGTTCCCAGAATAAGCTAAATAAGAGAAATGGTACTCCAAAATCTCTCGCCTTCGACTCAATTTTCTGATTCCGCATTCCATTCATTCCTTAGGGAGCATTTCTAAAATTTAATTAGCAGTTTATTCTGCACTTTCGCACAGTATTGAGATTTTGTTTTATATAAGATGGCATATGAGTTCTTTTATTTATGGATGAATCTGGAAGAATTCAGCTTGTTAGAAAAATGTATTTATATAAAAATGGAAATAAAGCATTGCCCTTAAATAGGTTTCTTTGAGAAAATTACAACGGGTTCTAGGATTTGCATGCTAAATATGGAATATTATATTGACTTATATTTTTTCCTCTGTTATTACGACATAATGAATAAGAAGTAAGGAGAGTATGGAGTTTTGCATTAGGAGATTTTGCTGACTATTCTATGCGTTTATTCATATGATATACTTTGATTCTTGTGTTTTCAAATTTGCTTTTTCTTGGAAAATTACTTTTTAATTCATTCAACTTCCATTTGTACTAAACTCACAGTCGTTCATATTTTGGATTTTTCTGGTTTTGAATGATGTTACCGAAAGCTAATGTTTTTTAGGTGATGGCTAACATTGGAACAGAATACATAATTTTCTAGTCATTGCTTTTGGAACTTTCCCGTTGGTGCAGTTCCCAAAATGTTTTATCAATACTAATTTATATATATTGTTTTATATTACTTTGTCATTTTTAAGTAATGCATTTCATTGTACAAATAAAATTCCGCATCAGCGCGTTTCGAGAAAAAATTTTAAAATATTAATTGTGTGATTTATGCTTGTAGACGTTTAAATCTATTAATTCTTAATTAAGTTCTTGAGCCTCATAGGAAACCACGAATTTCGAATGCATTTTTTTTTAAATCAAGATGTAGTTTCTTTTCATAAAGTCTGCATTACTAATTATTCAAATGCCGGTGCTTTAATTTAGCTGTATTTTTCAATGAGATTGATGACAATATGTTTTCTATCTTTAATCCAAATTGAGCAGATTTTTATGAATGTTATGTTTATCTTCACAGAGCCTATATATTTTTAGCTACTTCAAAAGAGAAAATTAATTTGACACATCTGTACTCTGTTTCATGTACAAAATATATCGCTTAATCTACTTACAGAAGGGGGATATTTAAAACAGATTATCATTCTTTGCACTTTTCCATTAGCATAAATAAATTTCAAAGTCTTTGATTGGCAGTTTCGGTGATTTGACCTAATTTTTTCATTCCTTTGTCATCGATAGTTCTTTAATAATTCAACGTCCTTAAAATATTGATAAATTGTATGACAGGAATATTTTTATGTTAATTTTTCAACTAATTTTTGATAATTATTTTTTAAAATCTGGTAAAAATGCCAGTGACATAATAAAATAAGCAATCAAATATAAGTTTTAGGTTTGTTATCAGAAAATCTTCCATAAAATGCAAATAAAAACATTTCTTTTGTTTAATATTGCCAAACTATTTTTCTTACTACTTAGTTAAGTTCCACAGAAATTAAGTGATAAATGAAGTCTTCCAATATTGTTTTATTTCGATATTCTTGTTCGAAATTTTTAAAATAAGCACGTATACTACAGCTAATGCTTTCTTTATATACAAGAAGACAACAGAGAATTTTTCTTTAAATTTTAAAAGGATAAAATCTTTAAACTTATCATCATTCACTTATTTTCTTATATTTACTCTAAATTATTAAAATTACCACTTTGCTAATGAGCTTTACAATAATTACTAAGATTCTAGGTATACGGCATTGCTAAATAAGGTTACTCATTTCAGATCTATGTATGCATCATCATTAGTCAAAAGGTTGAAGACATAAATCCATGTTAAATAATCTTCCAAAAAGTGAATTCCTCACATAAAAACACAAACAGAGAAAATTCAAGAAAAAAGTTTTCTTAAGCAGTCAAAATTATTAAATCGGAAATGTTTGTATAGCGTGCATGTGTGTATGCAGTTGAAAGTTCCAGGAAAAGTTGAGCTGTTTTAACTTCATGACGTCATTAAAAAATAATTGAAATTAGACTAAAAATTACCTCCAACTGACAATGTATGATACATTTGTTAAAGAATGAGGAATATCTTATGCGAGAGATGTTTGTGCTTCATTAAACGAAAAAGAGATATATTTATTGAAATCTTTAGAACTGAGATCAATAAATTTCTTTTTTCTTCTATTTTTTATATGGCATTTAAGAAAAGTAATGTTCCTTTAAAGTACAATTACTGACTATTTGTCTGCAGACTCGAGTATTTATTTCAGTACGATAGGCGGTATGTCAGAGATATTAACATAAGTATAATACTTTCAGACTATTAAAGCAAGATAAATTTGTTTAAGATTTTAAAGTAGATCCACATAATTTGAGCTACAATTTATCTGTATATGCCTAGGAAAACATAAGGCAGGTTCTTGAGACGTAGCATATATTCTGCAAAGCATTTATTGTTTATTCTCATAACAGAATAAAAATCAAATTTTTGAAGCACAGTTGATTTATAAAATATAGTCATTTCCTGCATAATTTCCCTTAAAGCCATATTTCTTTCACTAAAATCAACATATATAACACTAGGTAATTTCTCGAAGTAATATATTTCATAAATATTGAAATTGAGTCACTTGATGTTCGAGATTAAAATATTTTGTAAAACGTTAACGCACCACAAGCATTTTTAAACAATCTGATTTCAGCATTTTAATTTCCCTCATGGACAAATGAAATAATCTAACGCGAAATGAAAACAGAAATAAAATAATAAAAGAAATTCATGAGTTATTGCCATAACTGGCTTTCCCTGTTGTTATTTAATTACCAAAATGATATTGAAATTTCAATAAAATTGTATGTGATATATAAATAATGAAGACTTAGCATAGAACACTTTGTAGCCATGACATACTAGAAACTTCCATTACGTTTTTCATGCATTTAGTGTTGCTTAATACGAGTTACTAAAATAAAATGAAGAAATATATTTTTTTTAATTGTAGAAAAAATGATCTTTTATTTTGAAAAATTAAATTCGTATCTTTGTGCTTTCCTTTCCTTTTCTTAGGTTTCATTATGCACATAACGCCTTTATCAAAAAAATATTTTATGCTGATAATTTTAAGTAAACTATAACATATTTTCATTGAAATCTTATTGATTTAAAATTTAAAAAATAAATAACAAATACAAAAAAATTCAAATTCAACTTTAGATTGATAATCTATACAAGTTATGATTATTTATTATAAGGTATATCTGACAATAGAGGACTCCAGAAGAATTACATTCTACGTACTTCTACACAACATATTAGCAGTGGAATGCTACATATTTTTTCGTAAGGGTAATGCAATACATACATATATTTACATTTATTTATTATACAAACAAACTGGGAATTATAAACAAATATAGTGATGCATAGGTGATTTTTCAACAATAATATATATGTTAGTGCAGTAATTATATGAGTCGCTTGGAAGCAAAAGCGGATAAGTCCATTTTTTGATGCCTTCTGGTTTTTGTAAATTTTGAAGGAATTAATAACACTATTTTTAGTTATTAAAAGATTCAATCACTGCTTCATTACAAGACTCTATATACTTCACTACTCAAATTAATAAACCAAAAATTTAAAAAATTATTGTTTTAGAAACATAAAGTTCTTCAATTTTTTTCTGGACTTATCCGCATTGGTTTCTAAACGACTCATATGATGATATTGATATTAATTTCATTCATCAATTATAAATGTTACAAAAATGGTTGACAAATGATAAGATATGTTCGCATTAACTGCGACATAAATGACATACAATCATTTCAAATGAAGCCATTTGTTGGAATAGTTTGGTCATTAACCTTTACCATCAGAAATTTTAAGTCATATCTCTGCTTTCGCATCAATGTCACAAATGAAAGTGGATCTTACAATAACAATACATCAAGCAACTATGAATATAACACGTATCAGTGAGAAAAAGCAAGTTGTTTCTCAAATGCAAGGAGTACGCTTTTCATATCCTTCAGGCATTCTATCTGGGAAAGGATAAATACACATAATTATTTATAATTCTTCTGTTATATATAATCCTTTACGCCTAATCTTAATATTAAATATCAAGGGGATAATGTTATAATTTACTATAATTCAATCATAAAAATAAATATAGCAAATTTCACGAACTTAATTTCCAATATCTATATTACTTTTATTGAGATCTTTCTCGAGATAGATTGGTTTCGTTTGATGAAAAGTAAGTTTAAACTATACGTTTCAAAGCAAAAACCCATTCGGGACAAATTCTTGAATTAAACATGTGATTATCTTTGTTGGCGTGTGTGATACAACGGAAGCACAACAAATTATTCTTATGATTCATTGAAAAACAGAAGAAATGAATAAATAATATATAAACCAATACAAGCTTTTTCAGTCTTTAAGCTTTCCATACCGTATAAGAACACAAGAAATTTTTTGATATTCTTTCTGAACTCCGTACAATTTTGAGGATATCGTAACAATATTGTATAGCATCGTATGTTATTAATGGTATGGAGTTCACATTTTAACGACTTGGGTCCCATTTTCAGAATACTTCGGGCGTACGCCATATTTATATTAATTAAAGCTTGTACTTTTGTAAACTATGATTATATATCTAACTATAAAAAAATAGAAAAACATCAGGAAATAAAATACTAATGATTTATTATATCAGAATAATCATTAAAATAACAAAATTACAAACAGAAAAATATTTTTTAACATAAATATAATGTAAAAAAATTATTATATTACATTCAAAGTATAACATTAAAAACAAAATGTGTTACATTTGTACATCTATTTCTTTTTCTTTTAAAATAAATTGCTCAAAATATTTTTAATTATTATTAAATATTTTTAATTAATGCTTATGTTAATTATAAATTTCATTTGATTAAAGAGATAATTTTATTCAACGACTTACAAATGTAGTTATTCAAAATTGGTTTGTAACGTGAGAAACAAATTACGCCGTTTTCCAAATTAAGCTAAGTGCATAAAATGAAACTGATTAAATTGAAAAGCTTTTCTTTTCTAAGAAGGTTGCTTTTCCTTTGTAATGGAAGGAAAATTTTTGTCTTAAGGGCGTCTAGAAAAACATTTATATAAAATATCCATAAACATTCAGCAGAAATTTTTATGTAAAGTAGATCCTTAAAAGTCAATGTTTTCAGGTTAAGATGAATTTTTGAAACGAATGAAAATGAGCTTCGGCAGTTTTTAATTTATTGATATTCTTTGTTTGAATCTAACTTTGTAACAAGTTGAAATTAACGTTTTCTAAATTAAGAAAGCATATCTTGAATAAGGCGTTCGTTTATCTAACCATTACTTTATTTGAATTTCTATTTATGCGTTTTAAAGATGACAAGACAGGTTGTATTAAACGAATAAGGTAATCAAAATTTAAAGAACATCCATGACCAGTAGTGAAGAGTTACGCGCGACGTTATATAAGAGAGAGTTAAAAGTACACAGAGAGCTTAAATACTTGGGAAAAGGGGACTTCCCGCAGAATCTCGTGATTCTGATAGATAATACAGAAGTGAGGTTCACTACGATTGAGTTAGAAGTAATTAAATATGTATTTCCGATAAAAATAATTAATTTAAAGGATATTATAAAGTTAAATCATTACATGAATTTACCTATGTAGTTTTTGTTGCTTTTCATCCGCTTGGAAAAACTTTTCTTGAAGTGAAATTGCTTTGGTATTTCTTTACCTGAAAAAAGAGAGAAAAATATAACATGCACAACTTCATTAGTTCTGGTATATAGAAAAGAATTACAACATAATTTAATATTAAATTTCATCTAGAAAATTAAACGTCTGAATACGAAGAACTGCATAAACATACTCATTCAAGACACTTTTGAAAGGACGTTAGAAAAGCGGAGGACTGAATAATTATTCTGAACATTACAAGTGTTCATTAATTATAAAATTATAATTAAACCAAAACTACCAATATATTTTTATGATTAATTATAATTAATAATTAATTATTAATTATTAATTATTAATTATAATTAAAAATTAATTATTAAAAATTATTATTAATTATAATTAATCATAAAAAATATATTGGTAGTTTCGTTTTGCAGTTCAACACAAAAAACGCTATTTATTTTTCAATTAAATGCTAGAAAAGTTTCACAAATTAAATTTTATTACTTTAAACTTGTTAAATACAACCAAATATATAAAAAAAATCTCCCTTGGTTTTAGTGTGCATCACTGAACATCTAAATTAAAAGCACCAACAAAAAATAAAATACACAAAATTTCGAAAAAAATAAAATACTCTGAATTTTAGATTAATAAATTTTTCTAAGATGCCATTTAAAAAGTGAAACATGTATGAATTTGAAGAACAAAATTGGCGACTCATACTCTTGATTACATTAATAAAATCAGCTGACTAAATTTAAAAGGACAGTACGTTTTATAATTACATCAGGAGATAATTTTTGTTTTTCCTCAATAAATCGTCAGAAAACTTAACAATCTAAGTTTAATAACTACTCTCCTAGGAACTTAATTTACCTGCAATAATAGTGTCAATGTTAATCTTGAAATTAGCATTCATTATTTGTGAGACATGATCCATGGAAAAATCGCTTTCAATCAAAATTCTGAGGAAAACTAAACTTGTTGAGGTTGTTTTAAATATGTTAGATTTATACTCTTAAGTAGCTTGACCAAAAACTCCATCCGGACCATTCTACTTCTTAAAGTTTTTCGATGCTGAATTTAAATTCTTACCATTTTATCTGAATAAATAAATCGGTGGCTAATTTTGATTTCACACTTTATTTAAAATTAAATTTTAAAAGCACGAAAATATTTGTATAGCAATGCTTTTGAGTTAAAAATGGCAGTTTATAGTAAAGGCTTTCAAATAAATAGTTGTATCAAGGATAAGTCGTGGATTATTTATTTTAATGAAGAGTTTATATAATATAAAATAAAGGTTCTCAAATATAGCAATTTTCTGTGCCAGAATTTGTAACTTATTCGAACCCCAAATAAGAATTGCTTGTAGTGTGAGGTTCATCGGGGTAAACTTCAGAGCTCTATTCTATCTATCCTCCGCCACCGGGCAAAAGAAAAATAATAATTGTAATTGTTGAAGGTAGGATTCCTGTTCATTTGCATTGAATTTCATGAAAGTTGAATATCCTGAATACTCTTCTATACTTATAAATTAAATGCATTATTTAAATTGTATTTCAACGATAACTATTGGAAGATTACAGTTTTAGAAAAATAACAATTTCTAGAAAAACCCTCTGCATTTAGCTTCTCTTAGAGTCCAACCGAAATTCACCTCGCTGCAATGCTGAAATTTTTCTGAATCTTAACGATATTTAACTGGAATTTTTATATAAGCTGCTCAATATATATGGCTTTGAAATTATGAAAAAAAAGAAAAGAAAAGAACAGTTCTAGTTCGTTCCGTAGATTTTTCGTGAAAAAGACAGGATAAAATCATAAAACAAGTGTTTCGTATTAATATGCAATTTAATTATCAATCTCTTTAATACAATATTTACAAAGAGTAGTATAATGGTTACAGAACAGTTAAATCACAAGCTACCACAGACCCTTGCTACACGCGATAAACTTGTGATTTATCTATTCTGTAACCATTATACTACGCTGTGTAAATATTGTATTGAAGAGATTGATAATTAAATTAAATATTAATACGAAACACTTGTTTCATGATTTTGCCCCGACGTTTTCACGAAAAATCTAAGGCGTGAATCAGAACTGCGCCTTTCTTATGTTTTATTTAGAGTAGCTTTTCATGGCGCCATCTGTAGACAGTATATAGAACTACATTTCGCGTATGCGCAGTAAAACATTATTTACTACAAATGCACATATTTCCCGTAATATACAAATTTTTAAATTCAATTTGAATACAATGTTTCTTTTACGTATTTTCAAGTATTCTGTAAGTTTCGAAAGAAAGCTCTGCATGTTATAAAAAAAAACATGCGCAGTTTGAAATTTTCAATTTAATACCAATTTTACTTATATTCTGATAAATATTTTTATTGTCTCACATTGGGTCCTAGTAATATCCCTCAATCTCTTTAAAATGTTACCAGAATCAACCTCCTAACTAAATACGTTTCCACGCTACACTTATTTATAACAATCACGCGCATGCGCCTACACCGGTACGATGACGATACAGGCAAAAAAATACTATGCGACAAACTCTTACAGATATGATCTATCAGTTGTAAGGTCAACCATTCTTTTCGCATTATTAGTCTCGTAGATATTAGCGATTCAAATCTGACTGTATTTTGTCACACAAGAAAGTTCAACCGACTCTCACTGTAACAAGCGGAAAGACGTTTTCACATCAATTACGTTGCGTTTTGCTCATGCGGAGTAAAAACTTATTCACTACAAAAAGTCATATTTCTTCTAATATTCAACAATTAGCTTCTCTAATATATTGTCGAGTATTCTATAAATTATGTTTTTATCTGGGAATTTGTTCCAGCAGTGAATTTTATTCGTCATCTGTTATGTATGGACACTTTTTTTTAATGCATAATTTGCATGCAAGTTGCCGAAATGAAAAAATAATGATTTTTAATAGTAAAAACGATATATATACCCATAATTTTTTTTGTAAAAGCATTTCTGCATTTATCAATTTATATTATCAATACAGCAATATCCAATCTAAATTCATTAAATTGAGTTGTTTATTTCGAAGTTATATATTTTTTTCTAATTATGGTCAAATGAAAGCTGCTAGTATATGAGCGTATTTTTAAAATGTAAAATATTTCCAAATGAAATTGCAAATACATCATTTTTACTTTTGAATTAGCATTTTTATTTTTAAAAAGCAATTCGTAACATATGCTAATTGAATTAAAGAATTTAAATAATAATCATCTGAATGAGATCTTTGAAAATGTTATGTCCTTCTTGGGAGTCTTAAATTTGTATCAATAACATTTGAAATGATAATAAAAACTTATCTACACAATTAAAATCCGAAGATAAACAAACTTATGTATCTATCGATGTCCGACTATCTTCTTACGAACTACTGAATGCTGAAACGAGCCGAAAGTACCAAAAGATGGGAAATAATCTAAGGATTTCATTTTCACCATTGAAATTCCGAAATTGTAATTAGTTAAAAAGATATTAATTAAAAACATCCAAATGAATGAATTCGCCATGCTGCCATCTATTGTCAGATACAATTATCTTTTTTCCCTGTTATTAAACTTTTAGATCTGATCTTATTTCAATTTTTTTATTTATTTCACGGAAGCTGGTTTGTATTAAAAGTTTTCTCTTTTCTTTTTTAGTGAATTTTCGTGTTTTGAATTACAAACATCTGCAAAAATTGTTTTCTTGCATTTTCCATTTTTTTTAGTCTTATGTTTTATTTCGTAACGTTACTGTTATATAACGGTATGTCATGCGCTGCCATCTATTGAGAAGAGACAATTTTCTTTTTTCTCCTATTATTCAACTTTAACATTCATGTTATTGCATTTTTTATTTATTTCACGGAAGCTGGTTTGTATGAAAGAGTTTTTTCCTTTTTAGCGGGCTTTTATGATTTGATTTATTAACATCGGGAAAAAAATCGTTTTCTTGCATTTTCTTCTTTTTTTCCTCTTACTGTGTTTAATTTCGTAACGTTTGATGGGGAAAGTAAATGACAATATTTGTTGAAAAAACGGAGGCGGGCATGTGAAAACATATGGATCTCGAGGTCTCACGTTTCCTCACTTCTCTGCGCCAGGAAATATCACATTATTTGAGATCGCCCGTGCAACGCCGGACCACGCAGCTAGTAAGTATGAAAATTCTTGAACTGTTTGTGAAACAAAAATGAATCTCAAAAAATAAATGAAAAAAATCGAAGAAACAGTAAAATTAAAATTAACCGTAGGTCAAAGTAAATTTGTTTCTTTCGTCATCTCAAGAAAAGAAATCTAGAAAAAGTCTTTAATTAGCTATCTATAGTGTTCCATTATGTAAAAAAAGCAATCTTCTTTTCTGCTGATCAACCGTACTCCATTATTTTCTTAGAAGACACTCTTTCATGATTTATTCCCCAAAGGAAATCTTGGAATTTATACATATATCCATCGTTTCGAATATCAAATGCTAAAATGACTTCTACGTGATTGATCTTCCGATCAATATACGGAAGCTTCTTATTTGCAACCTTACTTTCCGATAATTTTATACACTAAGAATTCTATTTGCTTGTTAGAGGATTATATTTAGGTAGAACTGAATACAAATTTAGACAACAATCAGCTAGATTTAGGGAAGAGGAAAATACACATGTTTATAAACATACATCAGAAAACTAACACTATCGAAAAATTCACTAAATTTTAACCCTCACACAATACCCCACACAATTTGGATTCATTTACAAATTGTTTTAGAAACTTGTCATCGTTTTGCATTTTTTTTCCTTTTAGATTTTATAAAGGGTAGTTTAAAAATGTAGTTTTGAATCAAGTAGCTACGGCAATATTAAATACTCCAATAAGCGTAACGCGCAGCGCTAATAACCATCTTTTTGCATTAGAAGGTAATTGGTGGTTACCAAAGGTTGTCGCTGACGTCTGACAGACACCACGCGAATTTATTTCATTGCTGAGTCTGTATTCGGAGGACCGTCTACATCTACCCCTACTCCTCTGGAATGGTACTCTTCAGTTCGCGGTTTTCTTGTCAAGGTGGTGTCTGCCGGACGCCACGCAACCCACGATTATACTCTCAAGGTCGCAACATATTCAAGATTAAGAACACAAACTAAATCTCTTTTCATGGGTCATTATGATCAAGATTTATACAATAGCCCTAGGTGTGTTTAAAAAATCATCACGTATAAAATGAAAAAAACCTAATGGATCTCGATACCGAATTCGTAAAAAGTGCCTTCAGTCTGAAAGTCAGTATCATTGAAAGTGCGCAACTTCCATATTCTCGTACTAGATATCAAATATACACTTCATTAATTATCATGATTTCGAACATATATTATACAATGCGTGTGCAATCATCAAACGCGATATACTCTTTAGTCCATTAAGTTAGTTTTTAGTCAAAAAATATTAATTAATTGTACTTCGTTTTGATGTTTTCTGTTTCTCGCCATTATTTTAGAGGTTTTCAGAAACACTTTGAACACTTTGTATGTAATTAAATAAATGAGTTATAAAATTTTAGAAGAAAGAATAGATAATATTTTCAAAATATTGGTTATAATGAAGTGGTTATATATATATATCAAAAATAATAATTCACATACACAATAAAATTGTAAACCCAAACATACAAAAATTAGTGTTAATGGTAGTTTATTAATATAAAACTCAAATGCATTTCTTTTATCCAAAATATTTGTACAAATTTTACCATTTTCAATACTAATTTCAACATCAAGAAAATTTGCAGATAGAGTATTGTTATTTGTTCTCAATAAATTCAAATACTCAGGATAAAAAGTATTTTGTGGGATGAAGAGTATATGTTTTACAAAAATTATTAGATCATCTATATACCTACACATAATATAAGAATCATTGTTAATTTTTCTTTTTCGTAAAAATAGCGGAAAATATTAGCCAGTGCATTGCTAGCTGGACCGTGTTCTGGTATACCATTAATTTGATGGTATAATTTGTTATCGAAACAAATATAATCTTCTTTTTAAAAGATATATATATATATATATATATATACAAACATAAACAAAACTAGAAACAAATGCAATAACAGTTAAGAAAATACTCAAAATAAAGAAGTGCAATTTCAAAAGAAGTAAACTTTAGGAAAAGGACAAAATATGATAAACATAGAATCTGAAAAAGATTTAAATGTGAGAAAAAATAGATTCTATAAATGATTTAAATATGAGGAAAAAACTTCACAAATGCGGTGAATGTGCCAATGCAGCAGTACAACCGAAAAGTGAGAAATATTAATAAAAGAAGACATGGAAAGAAAACATTAAAAACCCGTTGTAAAAGAAAAACCAAAATAATAATGAAAAGGAACAAAAACGCCAACGTTCGGGACGCGTCATCAGCAAGGGAAATCCCGAACGGGCGCAAGCATAAAATTCGGTGTTTTCTGAACACAAAACTCTAGCAATAAAGCCAAAAAGAGTTTGTTTCCCCGGAAGACTGAAACAAAAACCAAAGTTTGAAACAAAGCAAAAAGCCCAAGTCCAATTGAGAAAAAAATAAAAATATAATAAAAGACCAAGTCCATTAGAAACAAAACATATTAAACCCAATCCCAAAACCAACAAAACAAAAACGAAGAAAAAGGTGTCAAAACTCACCCAAAAATCCACAATGGACCTTATGCACCCTTTGGGTTCGAGAGTATAGAAAAACAGCTGTGGAGGAATAAACAAAACGATTGGCCTATAAGCTACTCAGAAATAAAAGCAGTTCTGAGTCAGCTGTTTAAGACTGACCAATGGATTCCTCCGGCAGGTCACGTGTCGGAGGATGTGATGACACATGCATAAGGTCCATTGAAGAGACAATGCAGAACCACACGGCACGAACTACCTGACGTGACAGCGGTTGAAGTGGTTGACAGTTAACTTTTAACGTTACAAGTTTTGGAAAATGTTTTACTAGGAGTGAGGAGTGAAGAGTCTTAGAGAACTTTTGTTGTCAGTGAGGTCTTAGGAGCTTTTCTACGAGTATCAGTAGATAAGTAAACAAAAGACATATAAACCAAAATGAGACTAACTGTAAAATAGATCAGAGGCAAATAGAATAAAGGCAAAAATAGGCAGGGTTTTTTTACAGAACGCTGTGGAATAAAGGTAAAAAAAGAGAAATTGAAATTTTATTGGAATTCAGATTGTATTTGAAAAGTTCGATTTGTTTTTTCTTTGATTCTGAATTGTTACAAATATTTTTAATCCTTAGTAATTGATGTAATATTGGGTTTTTAAAGATCTTAATAGAGATATTAGAATTCCAAAAATTGAACCTATTAACATTAAATTTAAATTCATTTCTTTCTACGACAAAAGACTAACTACTAACAGCAGTATGCGACACAATGATTGTAGGACCATCTGCGGACATCTCGGACAGGGAATGGATTGCTCAGGGGCACTGAGCAGATTCGCTGAGCTCATCGGTGTGATTAAGAAAGCTTCTGTAAATGAGGCTGGTTAATTAATAAATTATTTTGGAGGCTGGTTAATTATAAATTATGAACCCACAAATAATATATATCTATTTTCCGCCTCTTACTAACTTTTGAAATTGAAAAGAAATATTCCCAATTACGCTACCTGACCATACACAGGAAAACTTTTCAATGTTTCCTGTATAGAGAGAAATCCAGACGTTTATCAACAAAATTGAAATAGTTAAAACTTCGCAAAACTTCTGGCTTTCAGCTACTAAAGACACTTAAAGGAACTTTTCACTAGATCGCAATTCCTTTATATCCGAAGAATTTGGCTAGAATTGTAGGCTATTCTGACCACGAAATAGCTTTCCTCTCAGTCTTTCCGCTTTTTCTTCCAAATAGTTCTTAGTTTAGGTGCTGGATCAAAGGCTAAAGTTTAAAGTGTCTTTGGATGAAAAAGACAGTTTAAAAAAACTATCATAGTATTGCTGCCTAGCAAAAGTAAGTATTGATCATTTTCTTATCAGAAATATCCTTTCACACATTGTGTATCTTACATTTTCTATTGCGATTTATAATGTTGGTGAAATTCTGATGTTGGATTGCTTTTGAAGACGAAAGTTCCAAAGTAACTGATTGCACAAACTTTGTTTAATAAAAGGGATAAATTCAAATCCATATAAATACCGAGAGATAAAGTTGTAACACAAATACACAGAAAGGAATCCTATTCGACAAAACTAAATTAACACTAATGCACAAAGACATGAAAATTATAGAACCAGAAAGGATAAATTAACACTAATCATGAAAGCTGATTCTTTAATTTTTTACTTCCTTTAACTCACACATCGTCTGAACTAACCTTTATCGGCATCTGCTTTCAACTATGTAAGATAATTGAGAAATGTTCTTTTTCTGACTGACACCCAATCTTTTGTCAAAACTATAATCTTCATTTTTAGTACACCAGGAATGGATAATTTTTACATGTATTCCTTATAAGATAGAATATACCTTGCTACATTATCCCCAATGATATTTTATTTCACTGCCATATATTAATGATTGATTACACAATTTCGACACATACTTCATAAAAAAAATTTCTTGCGTTATCTGTACATTTCTAAACTGTACACACCATAAAAATTCAAAATTATTTACCTAAAAGTCTCACATATTATAGGGCATGGAGACAAACCTAAAGAGCAAGCACGAGTAAACATTATTTTTGCCTTCATGTAACAACTTTGAATTGACAATTGATTTTTGTTATTTTCATGAAATTATTCGTCCTAAATATGGGGAACAGAACTGATAGGCACTGATTTTGTCCAAATGAATCATTAATTTTCATAGTCGTGCAAAAAGATATTTTAATCTTTTCGCGCACATTTTTTATGTCAGCACCTTTAAAAACTAGGAAAGTTTTAATTATTTTACTTCTTTGAATAAGATTCAATAAATATTATTCTGAAAATGATTTTTCAATAATTTTTTAGACAAGAAAATTTCGTTTTTTTTTTCTTTGATCATTACTGAATATAGTGATTTTTGGAATCTTCTGTTTTTGTCATGCAAGAAATTTTATAAATTTATTGATTTCCGATATTAAATTGATTAATTAACTTCATATTTAAACAACGAATATTGGTCTAAATATTCTTGATTAATCAACCCATTTCATAGTTTATATTAAGGTTGTAACTTATTTGCAGATTAATATTTCACCTTCTGATGTTATTTGATACATTCACAAGAATTACCGAAAATTTTGCGACTTTCAAATTTCAAAGATTTATCGCCGGAATTCTACAAATTATATTGTAGTTAAATATCATTCTAAATTAATTACAATAGTTACATAATTTTCATGCAGCATAATTTAAACTGTATTAACAAATAAAATTAGATTATTAGAATTAAATTAAAAATTTCACTTTTTGAAACGTTCAGAAACAATTTTTTATAGTTATGGCTTTTTTCCAATGGATGTTATTTATTTTCCATGAAACGAGATTGAATGGTACAGAACACCGCCCCATGTCCCTGTGCATGATCCCATTACAGCAACTGAACCAGTTGAATGGACATGAGAACTAAATTGTGCATACGTGTCGGAACGTGTCAAAAACTGAAATTTTTAATTTAATTCTAATAATCTAATTTTGTTATGGTAAAGTCGTGTCAGATTAAAATGCATATGTTTAGTATCATCGTAATGTATTTTGGACACCTTACCTTCCTCAAAATTGAACATCATAGTGACGAATCTTATGTCATCCTAAAGAGAATTTCACCTTGAAAACATACCACGCTTCTTTTCTTAACAGTTTTAAGGCGAGAAGGGACTTTCAAAATCATTTTTTTTAAATGTTTCAACTAATCCATTTCAAAATTTGCAGCCATTAGTAGGAGCACTATATAAGTCAACTCACAAAATACCAATGCAATATATTTATTTATTTCTGAATTATGGGTATAAATGTAATTTTTAATAACAATTAATGGCCTTTACGATAAGATCTTGGCGATGGTAAACGACTGATGAAAAGGTAGCTAGTGAATACATACAACTTAAGCACTGCAGAAATACATAGTACAGGCCAATAAAAACTCAACACTTGTCTTTTTATTAATATGATTCATTAATATGTATTATATATTTGAATTGGGCAAACATTATTGTTAAAAAGTAGATAATTTTGGTCGGCTTGCAATAGGAACGTATATTTGGAGCTTCTTTTTTGTTATAGCGTCAACCTTTTAGTGAGTACGTTAGTCTCGTATACAAAATATGACAAAATCAAGGATTGTGCGTTTGCATTGGATATTACTTTGTACCGTATAATACCGAAAATTTGATTTAAATGAGAAATCAACGTTAATAAAGCCTAACATGGTTTTCTCACAATACTGGGAATATAAACTGAAAATCAAAACAAAAAACGCAACTAACACAGTCAGACGGATAAACACATTTAGTGTATCCGCTGAAACGCTTGTGGAATAAATTGAATGAAAAAATAATGGTATTCATTCGCAGTTAAATAAAAAATAATTTTATAAGCTTAAATATTTAAAACTGATATCATACTTTATAACTTCATGTTTATTAATACCGCATGTGACGAATAAATGAAGATAATTCTACAAGAGTAATCAAGATATCGCCTAAAAAAGTAAGCAAAAATTCTACTTTTGTAATTAATATTTATATTAGAATCAATCCTGTAAATAGATTATTTCTAGGAAATAATGGTAATGGTAATACTAATGATTTATTTAAATGGAAACCTTCGCCATATTGCCAACAGGCAATAAACATAGCTGGCATATTGATAACAGGTGTAATATTTTATGAAAGTGCATTAATAAGAAGCAAATAACTGTGTATTCTTAAAAATTATGCAAAGAAAATAAATATTTTTTATTTAAATATAGAATTTTTATTCGACAATGAGTTTTATTCTGCATGCAACTGAAATTAACTTGAATATCAACTTTCTATTTTATTACGGAAAAGAAATATTTTTATACTTTCTTTTCCACGATCCTTCTTCCATTCAAACTGAATTCGTTCCCACATACATAAAATAATTTTTTTAAAAAAAGATATATGCTGCGAATTTCATCATTCTTTTTAAATTCTTTAAACCCCATCCATAAACAAAAGTAGGAATGTGGTGAAAAGCCAAGAACAAGAAAGTTTTTCCTCATGAATTCAAGAAATGTCATTATCGCCGTAAAGAAAATTTTTGAGGAAAAAGTTTCAATGCCTTCAGCCGAATGCTGCCGAGGTCTTATTCTGAAAAACGTGCGTGCAAATAGGAAATAGACGGAGCTACAAAGAACGGCAGCAGGGGACTTCGCTGCCTTTTTTACATTTAAAGATCAAAAACACGGCAAGAATGAATAGAAAAGAAATGACTTCTTTTGATGGAAAAGTAGCCCCCTGCTTCCTTTTCTCTGCATGCATGTATAATCCATGTCCCTTGGTTTGATTGAATCGTTTTATTCTGAAGTTTTTTGCTTGAGCTTTTGAAATTGCTTAAGCATGTTTCTTTTTCTTCGTGTTTTCAGTACTTCACTTCAATGCATATCTCTGAGGTAAACAGCTTCCTAAGAACACCGCCAATTTTTTTTTATTACTAAACAAATAAAATTTATCTATAATAACCCCATTGGAATTATTTTGTTTTAAAAGAATGTATGCAATGTTTAAGTTCGATTCAAATGTCTCATTTAGCAAAATTATTTATTCCCATGTTAGCAACTGGAGTCATCAGTCAAACGATTCCTGAAAATATATGGTTTTTATTGAATTTTTGGATTAAGTGAACAGATCATGTGCAGTAACAGTATTATTCCCTAGATTTTACTTTAGAAATAACATAATGCTTTCTTCTTAATTCATAGGATTTAATGCTACGTAAGTGTTTAAAAGCGAATAGATTTCAAACAAAATTCATTAAACTTTCAATGCGTAGTCGTTTGTTAAATATAGGTATTCTTAAGCATTTTATTTACATTTTCTACTATGTAGTTAATTTTTCATTCTTGTTTTATAGATACAACATTCCTGGACATTTAAATAAGATTGAGGCCTTTTTTGTAATTTTTCTGATCTAATTCAATATTATTTTACAATGTCTTTAAATAGAACGGTTTCTGGAATCAGATTGAAAATAATAAAATGAATAATGCTCTCCACAACTTATTCATATTCGTCCAATAGAAAATATATGGTATAGCAGAGAAATAGGATGCTTTTGAAGTAATCACAAACGTGTTAGTTTTGGCAAGAAAAAAATTCATTCATGTAAAAGCATTTGCGAGGATTTAATGACACTCATGAACGAAAAAAAACACATCTTACATATGATGCCCATTTCTGCTCATCCATTTTTGGGGAGTATACGTGAATTCACCACCATTCTTCCCAACCTCTAACTGTTTATTTGGACAACTTTTTAACGAATGCTGTCCTTAAATTCGCCTAATATACAAGATTTACTCACATAAACGCATGTCTTGAGGTACCGTCGATAAAATATCGCACATTGTTAAATCTCAAGACCGAGCGAGCCATACACTTTCGCCAAATCTGAAAACGAAACTGTTTAGAAACAGAGATCGAAGGACATCCATTGATGATCTGACTGTGTGTTATGTTGCGCTATTCCTGTGATGTGATATGTTGTATTAACTACTTAAATGGTTTGCCCGTACCCCGTACGTGCATCAAGTTATCGCAATTTTAAATTTATAAACAAAATCAAAAGTTATTTACAGACGTTAAACTTCGATGCAAAAATTACGTGGAATCCATAAACGTTTCAACTGTTCTTTAGGTTATCAATTGAATTGAAATGACAACGCATTCTCAAAATAGGTGCCATCCAATTAGATAATTGAGAAAAGAAACCATTTCGAGATTTAAACAAAGCCGCAACAAACCGAAACATGAACTTTTTCACTTATGAAAAAAGAGCGTATTTTCGTTCGTATTTCGTTCGCAAAGAATAAGCATTTCGCAACAAAAATTCAATCGTTGTGGGTAATATTTTTTTCAGCTTCTGTGTAACCAGTAACATTCAGGGGTGAAAGCTCAAATTATCATGCAAAAATAACATCAGATTGCGATTGCTGATTTGAAGTCTCGGATCCCATAGGCGTGCACTTTGTAACATCACTAATTTAACACATTCCCGAATCTCTGGAGAAAACACCATTCATGGGTTACCAGGTGTTCTTATTTTCATTAATGAGCCTCAAGAATGAAGATTGTCAACCGAAAGTAAAATTGCATTATGCGAGGGAACAAAGTCATTTTGATGGATTTTGATTCTACGATGAAATTCAAGCTGAACTGCTGTCATTGATTCACCATTCCTTGAAAAACAGTAGTAAGCTAAAAATAATGGTGTTCTAACCTCCACGGTTGCATTGAGTCGACTGAAATGTTAATGCTATGAACAATGGAACAAAATTTTCAAACCCCCACACCTATCCTCCTCTTCAGGGCTGAGCAACTGTGGTTTCAAAAACACTCTATCAGCCTCACCCTATAGCGTTATATCAAGGAATGACTTATATAAGTCAATGTTCATTCGGAGAATAAATAGATATCACTACGGTAGTAAAAGGGCAATACAGAAGAGAATACATAAAAGAAATGAGAACGGAAGAGAAATAAGAAAACTGAAAAATGAATAAAATGGACGTTTCGAGCGAGTTTGACTGAGGATCTGTCGCGTGTTTTTTTTCTTTCGAGCACCTTTGAAACGATTTTTGTCTTTGGGAGCGTAGTAAACTTCATTTCACAAGTAAAATTCTGGATGAATTGTACTCAAGATTAAATTACTGGAGATTAAAAGGCGGTTAGCACGGATCTTACAAAATATCAGAACACTAATATTACGACAAATGGCAATTCAATACGATTTAGGCGCATCAAAATGAAAATTTTAACTCGCTTCACGATGGATGTATAAAAAGATGGATTTTAAGTGTTGCTACTAAACATGGAAAATCACTATTACTTTCCACCCAGGCACCTGACGACAGAAATTAATTTATTTGATCCACTTCTATTTTTCGCTAGCTGCATATTGTCATGTTAGAATATGATCCAAGCAGATGGAGTTCTTGAACTCTTCTGACGTCATCTTATCATTTCAAATTTGTGGTGTTAGATTGTTGTGCAGATAATAATTTTCAGGGTTCCCGCCCCCCTCGGGCGCAACCGGCCTGACAGGCACAGCTCAGATTTTCGCACCCCCATTTTGGAAGTGTCCCTTCTAATAGTTTCCTTTCTTCATCTGATGATTGGACTCCCCCTACTCAATTGCCTCTCCCGCTTCGTGTATTGTAGTTATTGACATATTGATCTCACATGCGAACTCTACCCGATTTCGTCACTCGTATGAATTCTCCTAATAACCTGTTTTTTTATCACCAGTGTTTATTTTCCTCATTTCATGACATTATCATGTTAATTTACTCATTTCATGACAGTATTTCACTCATTTCATGATAGTATTTTACTCATTTCATGACAGTAATATGTAAAATGTTTTGTTGCAAAATACAGTTCCCACCACAATTTGTTTCGGTCAAAGGAAAGAAACAATGCACCAGCATATTTGGCTTCAATGATGGGAAGACTATGGTGTTTTACGTTCCGAAAATGAAGAAGTACATGATTCTCCTATCTTCACATCATGATGACTAAACCATCGATCCTGAATCTTAAGAGCAAGAGAATCCAGATATGGTCAGTTTCTATATGGGTGGTGTTGATGCAGTAGAACAACTGTGCATTACTTACAGAATGAGCCGAAGTGCTGGCCAGTCAGCATATTTTTTACAATGCTGAATATCGTGGTGTCATTTCTCAAGTGATTTCCTTTAGCAATCAATAAGTACCATTGTATAGAAGAGGAGAGGCGCCAAAAAAGCTTTAGGCTAGTTGGAATCCACACCAACCTCCAGATAAGGCTGAAAAGTTTTCGTCCCATCGTAGATGATCGAGAAAATTCCCAACCTACAACCCCAAAAAGACGAACTTGTATTTTCCCTTTACACATCCCTACGAAGGGCGGTGATTACTTTTAGAATTATAAAATTAAAATTAATGGGCCTGGCAGGTACAATGCGCCCGAACTCGCCAGTGCGGCGTTTGCGATTGACGGACGGTTAATACGTTACATGCAACACATGCCAGCCTTTCTGGATATCGTTGCCAATTACGTACACTCGCTTATGGCTAGGGTGTCTCGTGATGCGAATGGTCTTATCAGAAGATGAATGAGCTTTATCAACATGGATGATTGTGCTTTCACATTGTTTCCATGGACATCTTTGTCATTTGATATAAGTCCTATTGGCGTATGAAGGATGAAATGGAATGGCCATCACAAAACTTGTAAGCGACACCATCCTCCTTTATCCTTACCGTAATCATCCACCATCCGTAATTATGATATTAGAACTGACATTATTTCAACATGATCTGATACTCCTCAGAAACTAAAGTAGCATCTTTCTGAGTCATTTCATTTCCAGAAGACGGATCAATACTAAAGCATTATTAAAGAACCAAAGAATTATTAAAACTTATTTTATATTTTGGACACTAAATACGTATGATAGAGTAAAAAAATAAAGGATGAAAAATATTTTTGTTTGTACCACTGCAAGGCATTTGTCCAGATTTTTATGAATTCTAATGCAAGACCTTTCCAGCAATACAGCGGTGAATACTGTCCAAGAAAACTCACATTTTTTTGACGATGACGAATTTTTGTATTCATCCAACATGCATATCAGGGATCAAAAGTTTCCTGCCTGTACACATTTTTGCATGTCCGTATGCGCTGCTTCACTTGCTTTCCTGCACGGATAATTTATGCTTATAAACTCGCTTTCTTCTTGAATCATTGCATTTTCACACGTAACAGTTGACAGTTCGAGGAGAAAAATGCTAAAATTTTTTTGTTAGGAAAATTTCAAATGAACAAATTTCTTCATTCCTTAAAATAAAACTGTTAGACATTTTGAAAAATTTAGCAATAAATTTATTTTCGGATTCGAGGATAGTCGAGTCCCTGGGTATTTTTCCAATGGACCTTATGCATGTGACGTCACATCCTCCGACACGTGACCTGCCGGAGGCAGCCATTGGTCAGTCTTAAACAGCTGACTCAGAACTGCTTTTATTTCTGAGTCGCTTATAGGCCGATCGTTTTGTTTATTCCTCCACAGCTGTTTTTTTATACCCTCGAACCCAAACGGTGCATAAGGTCCATTCCATACCATGATCTCGGGTTGATTCGAACCCGATAGGTGCGCGTTCAGTCCTCTGCGGTTGGCAATATTTGCGGGTCTATTCTCGTACCCCGGTTGGGTTGGGTTCCGCAATTTAACAACGGGAAAGGTGACGTCTCCCAACCCAACCGGGAGTACCAGAATAGACCCCTTGAAAGGCAAAGGAAAACGGGTTTTTGATAAGCAACTGGGGGGGGGGCCCGTGACGGTTTGTTGACATAATTTTTTCAGTTGGAGATGAGAACGGGAGAATGATATACGTGCACGAGATCGGGTTATGTTTTCAAGCGATATTTTTCGTATTAGAGAAGTATCTTTTAAACTTATTTTATTGTTTTGATTACTCCAGTGAAGAGCATTATGATTTGGATTAATAATAAAATTCATTTTTAAGAAAACCTGATCTCGTAACTCTGCCACCTCTACGAACGTTTCACTGTCAATTCTGCTGAAGGTGTTAAACACACTCTCGTCGACATAACATAAGTATCCATTCAACCACATAAGAGAAAATTTCCTTTAAATATTAAACCAAACAATACGCAAAATCATAAATGTTTTATAATAAGCATCGGAAAGCACGATTTTAAAGAAATTATTTCATATACTCCTCTCACCTGGAAAATTTATCCTTATTTCATAGCCCACATAATAAAATGTGCAATGAAATTAAACTTAATATATAGTATAATGTATGCGTTTTTAGACTAGTAAGGATGTAATCTGTGGGAAAGCCACTTACAGTTATGCACTCGTGGAGCTCAAAATTATAAGTCAAAATGGATGCACGTTTTATGCTGTTTCATTAAATGCATGCCTAGCGAAACGGATTACGTGAAATACATGCGAGGTCTCGAGCGTTTCATTCATTAAAAGAGATAGCAGGGAAACCGAGTAGAATTTTAGACAGTCGCTTCACGAGATAAAATTGCATTAATATTCCGCGTTCATTTTCGAACTTGGAAGCGATGCCGGTTTGGCGTATGTTTAGGAAACGTGTATGTTCTGTGTATTAACATTATTTAGAAGACATCTGAATTTAAATACATTGTTGTTCTCCCTAACTAATTTTCTTTGTTACCTTAATGCCATCAAATTTAACCCTCACCTGCTAAATTATTATTTATTTGTAAAAGAAAATTTAATGACTGAGAAGGACAATTTAGAGATACTTCATGCTTAAAATTATTCATTTATCCCAGATCAATCAATGTGTTAATTTCATCCAGATTATTTAATTAGAATTATTCATTTGTATCCAGAATATGCTGGCATATTGGCCTCATCATACTGTATCCAGTCCATATTAAAAAGCTGAAATGCGTATAAAAGCAACTTATTCCAGTAATGCCAAATGGTATTACATGCCGGGCAAAGTCTAATACATATATTCAGAAAACTGTCTTAGCCATTTAATATGCAACAATTTCTAATTAAAAAATTCATCGTCAAAAAATAAATGAACTGAAATAATTGTTTGTAATTGAATTAATATCTATCCTTGATTTTATTTTAAATTGATATATGTTTTTAGTTAATTTAAAATCGATAAACCTTATTTAGAAGCTCTATTTTGCAGAAACACAATTGCCTAAACATTTTAACAAATTGGCCTAGGTTCGGTGGGAATGATGGATCCACTAAGCCAACTCATGCGAAATACGCAAATTTTGAGGGCATTTTGGATGAAAGTTTTCGCTGAAGGAATCTGACATTTACAAAAGTTTTGAGATGCTCGAGAAATTGAGAATAAAAAGCAGTTAAGTTAAAGCAAGTTATGAATTGAAATATAAATATTTAACATTTATACTTTTATTAATCGTCGAAATATCTCATTGATTGATGTATAATTCTTGATAAATATTTATTTTAAAGGTTTAGATTCACGCTACATCAGACACATGACGAAAGTAATTGCACACATTATCTAACAATACATCGTCTTCCTTAGGTTTATGAAATCACGACCTTCTGACTTTTCAAGATGCGCAATAAATGAAACAAGTAAAAAAAATGTTCATGTTTCAGGAGCGAAAACTGAAACTATTGACCTCTTGCTTTTGCTCAAATAACATATTTTTGAAATTCTCCAAGCTTTTTTAAAGACTCTGAAATATTTAGTCCCCAAAACGGTCGAAAATCATTGTAATTGACAGTTTTTATCAGGTACATATTGTGACAAATTATTTCTGCCTATTAAAATGACCAATTTTCAAACACAGGGAAATTGTTTTGTTTTATTAACAAGTTATCATCCAGACTGATGGATTTTATTTCCGTTATAAGCTTTCATAAAAAGAAATTGTGATATTTTCATAGCTAAATTTTTATATACAAATGACAGAACTGGAGCGAAAAATCATTTTATTTATTATTAAAGAAACGTAGAGGTTACGGTTCTAATGTCACTTAACCTATTATATCTAGCCTAGTCCATGAATGAAGAGCCCATGTTAAAAAAGAACATAATAACGTCTTCTACTTGTCAAAGCAACCTTGGATTATTTTGGTTGCGCTTGCGGCAGAAATCGGACATAAGTCCGATCTATGATTTAGGTTGCTTTCCTAGAGGACGTTTATGGGAACTGATCGTATTTGTGTTTTGCATGGAGGAAAACTAGAAAAGCCTTCAACAACACAGACACGAAAAGAATTGTATAAAAAACTGAAAAAGAAACAGATTTTTTTAAAGGCAGAACTAATATTAACCTAAAACTAAGGACATTGATTTGGTGATTACTTATACTAGATAGCAAATATACAGGAAGTTATTCTCACACACTGACACATTAGCATGATCTGAATTTAAACCCAACCAATGAATTTTCGAAACAAAAAAAGCACGAGTAAAAAGGGATGCTATCCTTCTTAATTCAGCTACAGGAGACTTAATGATGATAAATTAAATCAGCCATTGCATTTTTCAGATCAATACTATATACTTCGAAATTGTCTTAAGGAATTTACAAAATTTTCCACTAAAATCAAAAGATGGAGCAACCTCAAAATGATTTAATCTTCACTCCAAAATTATTATTCAGATTTTCTTCAGCAAAAGTCACTCCGAAGTTGGTCCTGGAAGCAGTATCTAATGCTGGTAAAGATGGTGCAACTTGGCCCTTCATCACTAAATACATTGATTCGAAGTTAAAAACAATTGCCAATAAATCAGAGATTAAGCTTCATCTGAGAAATGCCGTTGCAAAGGGAAAAATGGAGAAAAACTGGGGGACATACACCATCAAGAAGCGAATCTCTGCTGAAGATAAAGCCAATCTCCGAAAGGAACACCAATACGTAAAAGGTGATGCCTTTTGAAAGGTAAATTGACCTGTGAAGAAATTCAAGCGTTTATACTGCATCCTTCGACAGATGTAACGCTAAAATGTGATAAGAAGAGAATTATATGTATTAATAGATGTATTCGGATGGAATTACGAAAATAAAAATAATTATAGTTTAAAAAATTATAACGTTTAACAACAGAGGCAATTTAATTTATCATACCATTTTATGACAAAAGTCTTGTATAATTTTTTGATAAGAAGTATTCACTCTAGGTTCTTACAAATTTCGGCTGAAATCTAGAAGTTGGTACACACTCTTAAAATGGCGCCAAGTCGCCAGAGCTAATGCAAGTATTACCTGAATTGAGCTTTGGCGACTTGGCGTTAATGAAGTGCAGCTGTCAACGAATTGCTTTGGCGATTTGGCTGCGCTTTAAGGGTGTGTACTAACTTCTAGATTTCAACCCAAATTTCTTAGAAGTTAAAATTTTAATTATGTTTACTGAATTTCTCAGAGAAGTATGCTTGTCACAAGAGAAGTGATGAAATTAAATATAATGGATTTTTCAAAAATTTACATAGCAATATCAACTGTTACTCAATTCTTCAATTTATGAGGAGCATACAGGGTAAGTACTTTAATTAGAAAAAAATAGGGTAAAAGTTACTTTTAGAGTACGGAGTACTTCCTCCTTGCTTTGAATCGTCAACTTTTTGTCGCCAAGGGCAAGATGGTTTGGCGATGTGAGGACATTCGTTTTGGGTGACCAGTGAACATTTCATTCTTGTCTTGAGTACGGGAACCGGGAAAAATTTTTTAACTTTAAAGATCCCAGCGACTTCGCTTTCTGCAATGCCGGAAACTAGTATCTCCGCTTCCTCATTGAATGTTATGAATCTAGTTTTTTTGTATTCATTCCATAACGCGAGAATTCCGGCATGCGACGTCGTAAAAATTCATTAAACGGTACTTTTCCGTTAGCTGGGCGCAAATGTCGCCAATTGTGAACCAAACGCGAGCCAAGTCGCCGGGTGCAAATGTCGCCAATTGCGAGCCAAGTCGCCGGGCGCAAATGTCACCAAAATTTGGCGGAATTCTACATTATTTGGCGATTTTTCGCTTGCGCCCGGCTAACGGGAAAGTACCGCATAAACTAAACTATCAAAATTAAAACCGCTAAATTCTAAAGGAAATATGCAAATTCTATTAAAAAGTACGATAAAATTTAAGTTAGAGCATAGCTGGCCAATCAAGACGAAGCGCAGAAATCCAATTTAATGATGCGCGCGCCAGACACCAGTTTTCACTGTGCAACCAAAACAAATGTAAACTCATCGCTAAACCGTCTTCCTTCTGGCGTCAAAAAGTTGGCGATGCATAGGAAGGAGAAAAGGCTCCGTACCCTAAACTTAACTTTGACCAAAAAAGAGAATATCTTGAATTTACCATATCCTTCTATGGTTAGGAATAAATATTTTTTTAGCGTAAAAGTCTTGGTTTAAATCTAGTTCAACGTGCCTCTTTAGTTATCGCCAATATTACAACTCAACAATGCATCGAAGCGGTTTTGGCTGTGCCGCCAAATGGCTTGCCATATTAGCAACTCAAGACGCACATTAAACTAGATTTCAACCAAATTTTTTTGTGTCATTCTATACTTATGTTTAAAAACCCACATTAGGTTGACATCTAGAAGTCGGTACACAATCTTTAAAGGTCCCCAATTCGCCAAAGAAAGACCTTGACCACTGCATTTCATTGGCATGAAGTCGCCAAAGCTGATACAGGTAATACTTGTAATGGATTTGGCGACTTGCCACCATTTTAAGAGAGTGTACCAACCTCAAGATTTCAACCCCTACATTACATTTTTAATTGAGGAAATGTAGTATTTCCATTTTTAATGAGTTTTAAATACTTTATGTAGAGAAACATTTAGTGCATAGAACTATCGTGAGACTGGAAGCCTATATCAAACTGTATAATTAAAAGGGGTACATTTTTTTTAATTGGTCGAGGAAATTAATTTCGATTTTCAAATGCCAACGGGAAAGATACAATGATACAAAATATTACGTTTTGGCAATTACTTACTTGGTAACATAAAACATTGGTTAGATTCGAGAATTTGGCACCGTCAACTAATTTTCGCCAAACTTGAATTTTTTTTGTAGCGGTAACTCGCAAAATTTTATATTAGAGGAAGTAGCACTGTGTTCCTGAGTATTGCCAAAAACTCGCCAACACAATCGAAACAAAGGAAGACGTCAAGAAAAAGTTACTATCACAATACGAAATGCATAATACATATGTAGCTCAAAATATCATCCAGTTGGCAATTACGCGCTCTAGAAAATTATCTTTTGAACCTTGAGGGATGAAAATTGTGCCTTCTTTTTTTATTTTTACTTTCTTACTTAATTACCCCATCTGGTATTTTTCCATACCTCCATGATGGCGTCAGATTCTTGGCATACTTAGAATCAATTTTTACACTGCTGATGGAGAAGTACCTTATGACTATACTAATAACATGCACAAACTCTGAACATGATTATACTAGAATTTGAAAAATAATTTTGTTGGGGGGGGGCACAAGGAAATCATAGATATCGCAAGTCTAGGTTACTCAGCAGCAAAATAAAATGAAAAGATATTTTCAGACAACAGAATACGGGTTCTAGGAGAATCAAAATCTCATCCTGCTGTTATGTAGCAGCCTATTTAAAATAGCTTCTTTCTAAATGTTCTCAACGTGGTAGTTTTATTAAATTTTTCCGATCTCGATTTCCTAGAAAGTTAATTTCCGAAGACTAGAGAGAAGAAAGAATAAAAAAACCTTATTCCATCCAAAACTATTACAATGGCACCCCTTCCGAATTAAAAAAAAGTACGGGTTAAATTAGCCATGTATATCATGCATGTAAGCTATTTAAATGAAAAAATAGGGGGGAATGGAACTAATGATACACCGTAACAGTACAAGTTACGGATTTCTATTATATAATCCAAAGAGATGTCTGGTAGGATGAAAAACACCACAACGCTTCAACTCGAATTAAATTAGAACAATTACTGTGGACAACTTAAAGTATACAAACGACCAGATTTTAAAAAAATGGCGAGAGTTTGTCTTCAAACCGCCGCTGATGTTATAGGCGTAGGACTACATTACTCACGTGACTCTTCTGCTTCTCGAAATTTCTCGTAAGTTTTAAGTTTCTCGTAAGATTTAAGTTTAAGTAAGTTTTTTTGTAACTTCTGTTGTTACCTTTTATCTCTAAAATAAGACATTAGTTATGCTTTTAACATGTGTAGTTACCGAGATATAGAGGATCTCCCATACCAAGTTTTGTGGCGTTTTGGCGTGTGAATCAATTGCCTTCCTGAGACATCAATGGGAGTAACGTAATCCTACGTTAAAGAAGAAAGAAAACGGTGCGGTCACCAGGAATATATATACTTTTGGGAGATTATTCAAATGTGGTAATACTGAATTTTTTTTATCCCTTTTGGAGAGCTTTTCAACGCTTAGCGCAATTATGGCCGAACTTGGCGACGAAACGCGCCTTGTCTGACTTTTCTTTGTCGGTTTCATTTGAATGTTCAATTTATCGTACAAATACTTGCAAAAGCAAGAAAAAGACCTTAAAGGCTAACAAATTTATTCTGTGCTAATTTAAGTTCAAGTATCAGAAGCAAATTTATTAAGCTCAACCATAAATGTCTTTTGTGCTAGGATGTACAGTTAGTGTCTTCTTTATAGCGGGCGAAGAAAGCAGAGTTTGCATAGCAAACCTGAGAGGATTGGTACACAATCCTCCTGGGGGGTTGGAAAGCATTAACGAGCAGTGGTAACTGCTCCCTGGTATATAATATAGAGATCGGAAGCTTTGTTTTAGTAAAACTTTTGTTAGTTGAGGTTATATATGTTTATGCTATATATGTTTCAAGCAACGTCAAAACTATTGTCGAAAGACACATTATTGTCTTCTTATGATCAAATTTGTGCGTCTAAGAATATTTATTTATAAATTCATCGTTCCAAAACATGTATAATCAATCACATTATTAAAGATTTTAGATAGCTTAAGTAATATAGTATGTACATGTAAGATTGTTAACACAAACTCTAAAATCTTTATAAAAATATTTGAAGCAGAACCGGTACCAAAACATGAGCTGAATGTTGAAGGAAATGAAAGAATTAATAATTTGATGAGAAACGTTACTGATACAAATGTCTAAAATATGCATAATAGGGAAACCATGAGGCGAAAAGCTAAAAAAAGCGTGAAAAAATCCGCATGTTTCGCAACGGAAGGCTGTTTATATACAAGGTGTCCGAGAATTGTTGGACACTTTTCAAAAATTAGTAAAAAAAAAAAACAAATAATGTTTCAACTACGAATTTTTTTTAGTGAGAGAGCATTTTCAAACGATTTTTTTCCAGATAGGTAACACGCCTTTCGTTGGTCCAGGGGGTCGTAAATTACTTGAAATCAAAGATTTGTTTAGAGCCATTAACTGAGAAAATATTGAATCGGGAAGAAAAATAAAAGCATGTATTTGCAGGGAATTTTAGGCTCTTTAATTTGTTAATTAACATGTGTTGTGGAAAGCGAAGAGTTTTCGAGATATTCAAGAAAAACTAAAAAAGAAACCATAAAACGCGCATGGGCTTCTGCTCATCGGTAGACATTGCGAGTGGAGATCTGTCACCGGTGTCAGAAACTGAACAATCTAATTAGATGACCCCTTCTCTACTATAGTAAGGAGAAGCCAATGCGCGTTTTCTTGTTTCTTTTTTCTAGTCTTTCTTGAATATCTCGAAAACTCTTCAATTTTCACACTACATGGGAATCAGCAAGTTAAAGAGAGTAAAATTCATTAAAACAGATGCTTTTATTTTTCTTCCAGTTCCAATGTTTTCGCAGATCGCGGCTCGAAACAAATTTCTGATTTCAGTAATTTACGACACCCTCGACCTCCGAAACGGCCTGTTACCTATCTGAAAAAAAATTTAAAATGCTCTCTCATTAGAAAAAAATTCGTAGTTGCAACATTATTAGTTTTTTTAAATTAATTTTTGAAATGTGTCCAACAATTCCAGGATACCCTGTATAAGAAACTTCCGCCCAATTTGGCAGCAGCTGGCATTAAGCGAAAATTTATATTCCAAGCTAACCCCACCTTTCCACTCCGAGATAACTGCTGTTGAGCTAGAAAAATAACATGATTCTGTCTAATTAAGCAGATGATTCTAACTAGTTGTTATGATTATCTTTGAAGTCAGAACCTAAAAATGCACTAATAAGCAAAACGCAATTCGTTATAGATATTATTTCTAGTAGTTGTTTTAAGCATCTTATCCATCTTCTCGTAAAGTTAAAAAACATCATGATTCAATTATAGTTATTTGTAAACAGATACTAAGGTATATGTGGCACTCAAAGTACTTTTTTCACAACTAACTACTAATTATCGTTAAAACAAGGAATGAGAAGCAAAGAAGTTTTCATTAAAATCTACCTTTTAGTTTATCTGAAAAAAAGACAATATTAATACATCTTCTCTATCTAGAAATAGCATATTACTGAGTTTATCCTGTAAATAAATATTTAAATAATATTTATCTGGTAATTTAAAATAAATCATTTATTTCATACTTCGACCATATACTTACATTTTTGACATCCAGGGCCACCTCGAAGTTTCGACCAAATAGCTGCTGCAGCAAAAATTAAAAAACAGCAAAGAGCAGCAGCAATTAGTAAGCTGGGACCAATCCAGGAGTGATCATTTGCGTTGTTTTCAACTGTATCCCGTTCTCTGAAAACTGAGAACAAATAATTCAGTTAACACCAATGAAATTCGTCGGACTAGTACGTCCGACTTTATTAATTTCAATCTATGTGGAGTGAATATTTGTACATTAAAAATCAACTATGTACAATACGATAATTTTAATTGTGTTGAAAATTTTACCTTTTCAAGTGAGGAAAAGGGGGTAACACTGAAAATTGAAGGAAACGTGCACACAGTGAAGTACTGATTTGAGATCAATACTTGATTAAATGTATCTTCAAATCATAAAAGCAAGTATTAACCACATCTCGATTTGTTTTATAAATAAAATAATTGAGAAGAATAACTAGGCAATTGACCAATATATATATATATATATATCAAAACATACATGAAACAAAAGATAAAAACATACAAGAAACAAAAGACAAAAATTTTAATAATTTGAAAACTATCATGGCAAGCCGCTCTTCAGGAAGTGAAGCCCACCTATTATATTAATAAGTGATTTTTTTCTGCTAACAGACGAAAGAGACGTAAAAATTTTGTCGTTATCCCCTCAAATTATTTAAATTTTTTTCTTTATTTTTTTGTCTTTTGTTTCTTGCATGTTTTAGATTTTTTGTCTTTTGTCTAATGTTTGTTTTGATATATTGTGTTTTGTTGACGCAGCCTTTGAGAGAATGTAGAAAATAGCTTTCACTTTTTTTTAATATGGTTTTTCTTGTACTTGTGTAGTCATTTAATTTTTTATAATTTACAAAAAAAATTGTTTTATATATATATATATATATAAGAAGCAAACATAATAGAAAAAATAAAGTAACAAACTTTCATATCATAAACGAAAATGCATGAAAAATATCGAATTGAAAGTATATCCGAGTAAAGATGAAAATTGTGAAGAGTGTCAAATGTAAAACAAAAGAAAAATACTTAAAGTATGTAGAAAATACAACAAATACGCCTTTGCTTCTTTTGACATTAGAGGTGAAAATCAATGTTTTCGGTGTTAAGGCGTCAGTGTTTGCAAAAAAAATGTCAAACTCTATATCTTTTTAGCAGTTCACATCCCCTGACGAATCGTTAATGTGCTTTAACTGCATTTACTCTTCATTTTATTTTTTATGATTTATACTATATATAAAAAAGAGAAAATTAAAGAGATAAAAATGAAACAAAAACTTATGTTACTATCGTATAAAAGAGAGATATGTCACACATTAATATTAATGATGAAATCCAAAATAAGATTTTTTGTGACAGGAACTGCTATGAATTTCTTTTGACTTTATTTTCATAAATGTTGGTCTTTTAGCATTCATTAAACTGATGTTTCCCATATTAAAGTAAATGTGAAAAAATTGCATAGATATATTGTGTACAAAAGTGATTTACTATTTTCCATTGGAAGAGTGTATTTCATTATATGCATAATTTTTGTCCTTTTTATTTATAATGCAATCGTTAAAGGATCAACAATTTCGTTAGAAAATCTTGGTTTGAATTGAATTTTTTTTCTGGTAATTATGTAAAAATAATAAATCCACATTTTGTCTTCTTAGAACATTCTGAGAATAATTAAAATCTGATTGAAAACTTGTACAGAAATTAATGAAGCACCCATCATTTATATTTTAGAAAAGCGATTTATGGTGTGGGATTCTATGTTCTTTTTCACAATATCTTTGTTAAATTTCAATCTGACCGAATGTAATTAGTTTTATAATTTTCTTTGAAATCTCCTTTGTTTTTGTTTCCTTCCAACATTTGCATTTCTTCTGCTTTGTGTCCTTGAACTAAAATTATTTTTTCATAAGAACAAGAATAATATGTATTAGAATATTCTATTCCATTGAATACAATAATTTGTTATCAAAAAATGTTTTTATTGATTATTGCTTCTAAATGCTTAGCTGAAATTTGATGCCCCTTTTTCCAGAAAAGAGCTTATATTGATAAAAATCAAAAACAAATTTATACTTTTTTTATGAGATACAAAAATTTAATCTGTTTCAAAGACCTTCATTAAATGTAATATCAAACATTTATTCAATAAAATCCTTCTTCGATATTCATTTACTTCCGACAAATATTTAATAACTAAGAAATATATTTTTAAAAATTTTTAAACACATGGAATGCATTTAAAAATTGATTTTCAATCAATTTTGTTATAAAATACCTCTTTCTTCCATAGGTGAGCGTTTTGTGTATATTTTCACCAAATGTGGACCAGTCTTCCCATTATGGTTGACTGCATAAATTGCAAATATATACAATGTACCGTTTAATAAATTATTCACTACAAAATATGGTCTGTGACTGCTCGTTTCATATATCTTCTCCCGGCGATCCTCCATGTACATATCCAAGTTGTATTTCAGATCTGTATCTTGTCGAGTACCCCTCACACATAATATAGTCGCCGATGACGTCGTGACGTTTGCAGAGGTACAGTTTGTAAGGGCTTCAGGGGAACCTAGGAAAATAAGATTTATTTAGATGCAGAAAACAGTTAAACCGGTGTTCTTAAACTTATTAGAAAAGCTTTCCTTTTATGGTTGGGGGAAAAATTTGCTATTCTGTGAGCGTCTTTATGACTCCATTACTCTCTACCTGGCCAAAATTTGCTATTCTGTGAGTGTCTTTGTGACTCCACTGCTCTCTACCTGGCCCACAGCTTAAGAAATCTTTGAATTAGACAACTAGCTGCAACAATTTTAATATGTCAATTCTACATATTGTAATATACAGGTTGGTGACAGAAACAGATA
>BGPR01000104.1:240491-267207 GCA_013235015.1 Araneus ventricosus | reverse complement strand
TTTCCCTGAACTTCGACCATTTAAAGAAGAGGCATAAGCTCACAATTGGCATTGAAGATTCGGTCAAGGGGGCATTTAGGAGACCGAACAGAAATTGATGAAGACCCAAGGGAATTTTGGCTCACACCACTTCACAGAAAGCTGATAATGGTTTGAAACTTTCATCAATGGTTTTGTTTTATGTGAGCAATGTTTACATGCATTTTTGTAAAAATAGCGCATTATTCAAGAAGATGTAAATATTTTCTTAAAAAATCCCAAATATTTCCGCATGTTTTTTTGCTAATAAAAAGCAAAGTTTTCAACCAAATTACATGAAACTTGCAGAATATTGGACAATATGCCACAGAAGCATTGTATTAAACTTTGAAGGAAATATGAGCATTTGTATTAAATAATTTTTTACTTTCCATGCGCGAAACGAAGCGTAATTTTTTCTTTCATAACTTCAAAACCAGATATATAGGGCAACTTATGTAAAAATTCCTGTCAAAGCCATTAAGATTCAGAAAGATATCGGAATTGTAGCTAGGTGAATTTCGGCTGATTGTTAAGAGAAGCTAAATGATAACGTTTTTTGTACAAATTGATATTTTTTAAACTTGAATCATCGAACAATGACATTTAATTTTATGAATATTGAATATTCTGAATACCCAAGTATATTTGTAAATGAAATACTTTATTTATATTGCATTTCGACCATTACTATTAGAAGATTTAAGTTTAAAAGTATATTAGTGTGAGCAAGAACCCTCATCAGTTAACTTCTCTTAGAATCCTACCGATATTCCCCTCTCTGCAATGCCGATATCTTTCTGAATCTTAACTGTTTTTAAATGTAATTATTATATCGTCGTCGTTCAGGCAGAAGTCACTGAGTCCACAAAAACATTTCGAAGGAATACTGTAGTCAATTATAAAGTGTAATTAATTATTTCGTGATAGAAACCTGTTATCTAAACATCAGTAAATCAATCGCAGGACCTGGAAATCTGTAAAATAATCATTATAATTTATCATAACGACTCAAAATTAATTAAGTTTAAACTGATCAAATCTTGAAACTATAGTTTTGGACATAGTGACTTCTGCCTGAAGGATGACTGTATATGAGTTGCCCTATATTTCTAGCTTTAACATTACGAATGAAAAATTACGCTACGTTTCGCACATGCGCAGTAAAACATTATTTACTATAAATGCTCATATTTCCTAAACTAATCGAATTATTTATTTTAAAATTTAATGCAATACTTCTCTAACATATTGTATGGTATTCTGTAAGACTTTGGTGAAAAAGCTTCATTTTATAAGCAAATCACACGCTGGAAAATTTGGGACTTTTTAAGAAAACCGTTATATCTTCCCAAATATTCGTGAAAGCAAATCACACGAGGCGAAATTCGGGACTTTTTAAGAATACCGTTATATCTTCCCAAATATCCGTGCTAGCAAATCACACGCGGGAAAATTTGGTACTTTTTAAGAAAACCCTTATATCTTCCCAAATATCCGTGCTATTTTTACGAAAAAGCATGTAAATATTTCGTACATCGAACAAACCAGTGATGAAATTTGGAAATCGTTATCCACCATGTGTGAAGCGGGGTGAGCCAAAAACTCTCTTTCGTCTTCATCAATTTCGGGTAGTTCTCTAAAATGCCATCATCACCGAATATTAAATGTAAATTGTGAGTTTAAGCCTCTTCTTTACGTGAATACCATCCAGCTTCTAGGAAGATATTCGAAAAAATATGCAAACCCAAAGGTGTTCACATTTTTCTGCCACACACCTGTATTTAATATCAGTGTCAATTTAACCCCTTCAGTCAGGATTTAGACACATTTAAGTGAACATTTTTTCCTTTGGGATACTGTGTGCTACTGTAATTTGTATCTCATATATAAAATTTCTAGCTTCTAAGTCAAAAATAAAACAGCTGTGATATGTTCGAAGTACCTGACATTTCGTTACAATGTTTGTCGAAGGCAAAATTTTACAAGTGTTCTAATAATTAAGCAAATATTTTACATTGAAACAAGTTTATTTTTCCTAAATGTTGATATAAGAAAATAATTTTTAAACGGATTAAAAAACAATTTCAGCTTGCAACGCAGAAGAATAACGCAACTCAAAACATGCACTGACTTGTTTTGTCCAGTATAGCAGACTGAAATTTTGGATCAAACATTCCTACTGAAACAAGATAAAAAAAAAATCCCTCAAAGTGCATTTTAAATTTTTTTCCAGAAGACAAAATATTTTACCAGCATTTTAAACGGTAGAAAAAAATTTAATACAAATAATTACTCAAAAACGCAACTCATGTTTGCGAATAACATTGATGTTTTACAAAAACTAAATAAATGAAATGATACTAATACCAAAAGCAGAAATTATCGCAAAGATTATACCATAAAAAAGCTGAGAATCAATTATAAATGTAGCACTTAGTTTCGTCAATTATTGAGTAAATATAAATGCTTCAAAGTTGGTGTCAGGTATACCGGACGCCAGGTGTGAAGGAGTTAATTAATCGTGTCTAATCCCACTTGGCCTAGCATATCTATCCAAGTTCATGAGGCTAATAATAAGAGGAAGTATAGCGTTCCGTTGCTCAAAGCATTCTTTTAGCACCTATGTTAAACCTGCGTTAGAAATCAGACTCCTCCAACAAAGATTCAATATATATGGGAAAGACGGAGTGTATATTGCCCTGCTGAAGGATTTTAAGATGAAAATGGTCAGCATAGTATGATTTTCGCGTAAGCTGGTCATTCACGAAATTTCCACTCCACGCCAAAACTGGTCGTCATTGTAGAAACCAGTCTGAATTGGAATGGCGCGGAGCAGCAGATTGGATATCCAGATTGATCGGATTTCCATGACTTCGCACCATTTGAAATAGACGCTGCGGAACCCATTGCCGAAGTGAGGGCGGACATGCATATGGATCAGTTAGTGGAGGTGGGGAGGCATAGGGTGGGGAAGAAACTGTATCCTGCACTTCAGTCAAACACTCACCGAGAAAATCATAGAAGGCAGAAGGAGGAGTAGGTAGTCTGAATTATTGAATGAGGGCGGATTTGCTCTGCGTGGGTCGATAGTGAATAATGAGCTTAAATGAATGGAATAAAAAAATGGAATAGTTTGGAATGCCACCAGGCAATTTCCTCAGCGTGGAGAACTGACAGGTAATTTGTGTGGAGTGAAATGATCGCTAATGACCAGCCTAAGAGGAAAAATAAATTCGACTGGAGGCTGAATATGCAAAACGGCCGCTGGGATTGAGGGGCGTAGACTTACTTGCCTTACTCAACTGTGACTAAAATAGTTCTATGTGACTATTAACTCTATAGTCTATAGTGGCTATTAGTTTAGTTTGACTATGTGACTCTATCTGTGTAAAATTTCGTGATTTTCACCGAATTTGAAACTCGGCTGTGAATGTACTGTGCCGTAATTACAAATTCTAAAATTATGTTTACGATCTTCAATGTCTTCCTTTCTCTGTTAAATGAAACTAAAACCAACTCTCTATGTCATTTGGTTGCGCAGCTATAAGCGTTTAACTTTAGCTCAACGTAATTCAACAATTCTTGAGTAATATTTCGCGTGAGCCTCAGATCGATGACTGAATTGCCTCAGTCTGCGTGCGCGTGCATCGGTAACTGTGACGTCATCAAAATGTTTAGTGATCTTAACCAACTTTGTAGCTCGACCGTGACTAAACCGTAAATCCAAATTCTAAAATTCTTTTTGAAATCTTTTTCTCTGTTAAATAAAACTAAAATCACGTTATTAATCTCTATGTTATTTGGTTGCGGAGTTATAAGCGTTTAAAAATACCACGAAAGGCGTTATACTTTTTTCTTTCCCGACACATCATTAGATCACTATGGAGAGACGTAAATCTACGTCAAAAAAACCTCCAGCTGTCAGCCTAACACAGCGAGCAATTGTTGCTAAAGCATACGTTAGTTTACCTTGTCGGTCTAAATTTTTAATAAAGCCAATGCAACTCGTAACCATTTTTCTCCGATTCAAATTTCGTATCCATACCACGTCTTATCCACTCCACCACACATGGCCGTTTTGCGTTCTTTTTGGATTAAGATATAATGGAATCAAAACAAGTTCCGTCAAAGACGTATGTCAAACGAAACTAGACGTGTCATCTATTACCAGTGAGCAAGTATTTTGTCGTTGTTCTTTGACTTTACATCATTTCTCTCGAATAAAAATGGTCAATTATTCTAAATATAAATTGGCGCAGCGCATTTGACATGTGTTAGGTAAGCATGAATTAATTCCTTCCAATTTAAAATTTATAAAATATAACATTAAATCACTCTAAGCTACCATTGTGTGATCAGATGTCGCAAATTTTGACTCAGGTGAATATTTATATCATTAGAACATGCCGCATCCAGTATATGCCTGTTATGTTATTTCTTCTATTTTGTGCCTGTGTTGTACTTCTTGGTGATTAACAGTTGGTGATAATGAATTTATAGGGGACAGCGATATTTAGTTAACTAAGCATATGTTTGAAAATGAAAAAAGTCAATTTAATAAATCATACCTATATTATACGGTAAGCAATACATCCCAATTTTACTATTTTTATTAACTTCTGTATATTTCATATAGAATATTTTTGTAAATATTTATAATTCACTTAATTATACATTCAGTGAATATTAATTTGAATTTTTCTGATTTAATTTATTCTAAAAGAAAAGTCTTAATTTTATGTCTTCGTAAGAGAAACAGGAAAATGATCTTAAAACTTCATTTTCTTCTTACTGTTGTAAATGGTAATGAATTTTGTTTCTTACGAATTTTGAAATGAAGTAATTATATTATACTTAATAGGAAATTATGTTAACATAATGCAAGTTGATGAATGTAATTTTACACATTTATAATGTTTAATTTGCTGGCATTTGTCATCAAAGGAATAGAATCTCCATATACACAAAAGAGGTTCTTTTTTTTTAAGAAAAAAGCGATACCATTGTTCAGTATGCTTTCACTTTTACCATGCCATTGTATATAAAACACTTCAAATAATAGAACGAGCAAGAAATGACAAGTGTTTTTTTCCCCCACTCGACGTTGGATAACTTCGGAAACGGGATCCTTCACAATCTTACCTAAGGGTATGATGGTAAATCTACATGGCATTTGTTGTTCTCCGACTGAATTCTTGCCCCAACAGTACAGCGTCCCATAATCCCTTGCTGAGCGGGGAGTGTAAGAGGCTACACTTCGGAAACCAGCGCTGGTGAAGGACACATTGTAGTGTCGATCCGCAGCATTGCTGAAACTCCACTTAAAGTCAACTTTCGCTGGATCAGCATCTACCTGACATTCGATTCGTGCCATTTCACCCACTTTTACTGAATAAGTTTTTTGAGAGTCAAAGTTGCAAACAGGAGCGTCTGAAAGAATAAAAAAATTGTTATAAAGGCGGAACAGTGTATGTATTAAATATATTCCAAAATTAAGAATGTTTTGTAGATAAAGTTAGAATGACAAAAAAATGTAAAAAAGAAATTATGTAATTCTATATGTAATTTCAAAATACAAATATAGTAATATACAAAATCCAAAACTACCAAGCACAATAAAATTTGTGTATATATATATAAAGCAGAAAATTCATGTGTCTGTTTATCGGAATAACAACTACCGAACGGTAAACCTTAACGACATGAAATTTGCACATGCCCTTATGGGGTCTATTTCTGGGTCATCTGTTCGATTTTCAACCTTCGAAATTAATTATTTCTTAACATATTTGTATATATTAAAAATTAAGGCAAATTCCTAGTTAAATTAAATCTTAAAATTAATTAAATCTTGTTAAATTAATTTTAAAATTAAGACTTGTTTAGGTTTTCGCCGATAACTTCAGAAATAATTATTTCATGAAGATGATTTGTATACCATCGTAAAGAGGACACAATTATCTTTTTAATGATATCCATACAATTAATGTGTAATTTTTTCCTTTAGATTTAGTAAATGGTTTAGAATTATTTTTAAATACAATTTGTCAAAATGAATTTTACTGTTTTAATTAAATTCAAACCGATTCTTTTGTTTCATCAAATTTTTCACTGATGCGTTTTTGCCACCACTAAAATTATGATAAAAATTGCTTTCTGTGGATAACAAGAAGTTAGAATTTTTGCTTGCGTTTTTATTTTATAGCATGCTCAATTACTAATATGGATGCATGTCAATTCAATGGCGTTAGTTTAATTACTCTGTATCTCAAATACTTCGTTTAATTTTCGCAAAGTTTATAATGATCATAATCAGATTATGAGTTCATTCAAAGCAACTTAATTTCGTTCCTATCGAAAGGACAAGACCTAAGGAGAAACAGAAAGAGCACTATGCGGTGTTTTTTGGTCAGGTAATGAAAAACAAAATACAAAATAAAGATACTTCGTATTCTGGTTCTAAGTATGGAATAAAAGGAAGAGAGTGTTTAGCTGCTGGCCGAAGGGTCAGACGGCATAGGAGAGGACGAACAAAATTAAACGGAGGATCAATGCAGCGAAAAACACTTTTATGAAGTTTTAAGCAATACAATTACTTAGACTTTAAAATATAAGTGTCCCGAGCAACTCCGAATGTATCACATAGTGAGTTTATAATCAGTATAAAATGTGAAATATAAAGTTTTTACTTGAATGTATTAGAAGTGAGGTAGAGAATATATTGCGATTGTCAAGAAATTCAATATTGAAATTTTGTTGAATATTAGTATTTTATGGTCCCTAAGTTGAAAAAGAAATATTAGAATTCTGTCTGTGTTTGTGGATACAATAACTCAAACTATGATCTATCAAAATTTGACATATTTCTACGATTCTTGTGGTAAAATTATCTGTCAATTTCGATCCGACTAGCTCATTGAGCTACTGTTCACATGTATACAAATGGACAAATAAACAGAATGACAATTTGACTGTTTTTTCCAAGATTTTATAAAAGACTACAATTTTGGTGTAAAGGCAGCATACCAAATTTCAAACTCCCAGTTCGTTTTACTTCTCAATTACCACAGTTCACGTAAGTTCATAAACAGTCAAATTTATTTAAAAGAATGAATTTTTATGACTCAAGGGGTTTTAAAACGAGGTTGAATTATTGTGAAGAGTATAATATTTCCTATTTCTTTACTTCGCGTAAGAGAAAAATCTGCACATGCATAAAAAATTTAACAAAAACATAGACTTTTCAGACTTTTCATAGTTCATATCAATTCAATTTGTCATGAAAAAATTTAGATCATGACAATCAGATATCTTACTCTGCACGCTCTTATAAGGAAGTGTTTTTATCTAGTAAAAGAAAAAGAAATGTTAGTCAAACTAAATTCAAAATAATTTGCCAATTCATCATTTGTAGGAGAAAACCAATGACCCATTTCACAGTGAAACTGAAAGAATATATATATATACATATATTTAAAAACAAAAAGAAGGGATGAAGGGCAAAAGTAAGTAATAATTTTAAAAATAGAAAGATCATCAATGCAGGATCATTTTTCCAAAACCTTTTACATCCTGTCAGATTTAAAGCTGGAATGTGCTAAAAAAATCAAATCGCTTTCAAATCAGGCATAAATAATGATATAAAATCCTCTTTACAGAAAAAAGAAGTTTCCACTTATATAAAATATTACTAACTAATTTTTTAAAAGATTTATACTTTTATATTTGTTCAAGAACTGTTAATGTTAGATAATAAAGAATATTTGCTTAACTCGTTTTTATCGTGTTATCGATAAAAAAATGTGAACAGAATTTGCAAAAGGCGAACAATTGGTTTATTTTGGACACAAACTCTTAAACCTAAGAGTTTCATTCAACAGAAGATATGTGAATGTCTTACTTTATCATTTAGTGCTAATATGAAAAACACGGGAAAGAATTTTAAAACACAAAATAATATTTTTAAAGAGATGCGCAAAAGTCGATATATCAAAAGCTTCATTTGAAAGTATATTTGCAAGAAACTCCTACTGGAAGGTTTTAATCAAAAATATTGTGAGACAGCTTATAAATATCTTCTTTTCCGTATAAAAATCCATTTTTTTCTGTTAATGATTAATATATCTCTAAACTGGGACTTTATACATTTTTACTTTGTTAAGTATACAAAAAAAGTAGAGGAATCGCAAAAAATTTCTAATAAGGACATTTCTAATAAGGAGGTTAAATAAATGGTAGGTCGAAGCATTAAGCTCCAAGTAGAGATCCTCTTGGATTTTGAGAAAGATGACTTGGAATTTTGGTCTACCCCCTTTATATATGTCTAAAATGATATAGACCAATTACCTATTCAAAATATCTGAACCATTCCTATCGTTTAAATACATAAATCAACATGTCATCAATTATTTAATTTCAAGATCTTAAGATCAAGTTGTTGACGCAAGCATTTTTCTTGGGCTGACAGAAATATTTGAATATTTTGACTCAAGCAGCTTGTGAAATATACAGTCCGTTAGCTTTGTCAGCTCTTCCAGTGACATCTCAATTTTACAATAAAAAAGCGATTCATTTGGGTCATGATCAGATTATTCATTCAAAAATGATAGAAGCTCTCTCTCGCTCTTCTTTGTTTTTATCTTATACGCCTGTACCTGAAATGAAGGTTAAACTGTGAAATATATTCTAAAATTTTAATAAATTTAAGCGGTGAGCTTGAGCTTTTTGCTCAAGTATAATGATCAGACTTATAGAACTTTCTTTCGGCACTCTTATTGGAGGATAGTTCAGAAGGTAAATAAGAGCAGTGAACTGTTAATTAAATAAATTTATTGTAAATAAAAACATGAACGATCAAGGCACAATTTAAAATAAATTTTAAAGTAGTGATGTTTAAAAAGAGGATTCTCATTCCCAAGGGGGAATATGACACAGGGGTCCGTTCGTATAGGCGATCCGAACAAGAATGAACTCGAGTCAAATTTGCACCCCCCAAGGACATGAAAGTGGACAGCTAAGGTTCATTAAACTCTGAACCCTCAATTGGCGCGAAACTCCGCGGCGAATGAAAGGACAACACTCATTAATTTAACAAGCGTCAACACTCATTAATCGGACCTTACTCTTCTGCCTTAATAATCAGGTATTTATAATGGCCCAAAATTGTGCAATCATGACTTAGTAACATAAAAATTAGCATTAAACATTTAATGTTAACTATTAATTCATGATAATTGATTTTCTCAGAATGAACAGGGGATTTCTCTTCCAGAAGAAGAGAAAGAAATTTTAAAAGTATTTTTATCATATTATGCATCTTATTATTGCATTTTCGTAAGTTCTAATGATAAGGACGTCTGATATCTGTTTAAATGAATATTAGCACATACGTAATTGTAATAATCGAAGTGCTTATTGAACAGATAAAATACTCTCAGATGTATGCATATGTGCAAGGATTCAGGCAAATATGTCAGCATTAAGTATATCTAGTTGATAGTCAGTCAAAATTATCTAGTTTGTTTATATGAACTATTAATAGTCTATCAAAAATATTTAGTTAATATTGTTGGTTTCATTTCGCCACGGCTGAAAGACACAATGTTCGTTCCAAAGCAGCCGTCGTATACCTTCCAAACGGGATGCTAGATGAGCTAAGCTAAATTAAATTAAGTTAGTATTAAATTAAGTAAGTTAATTATTTCATAGTAATACTTTAAAAGTATTACTATGAAATACTTTTAAAGAATTGAAATCGAAAACAATATCCATTCTAGTATAAATACATATTGTTAATTCTTCGCTTTCTTGTAATACTTATTTTCATAGTAAGGTCAGTTTCTTAAAAATGGATGTTATTTTCTTTTATTGTTATCCTAATTTTCTGAAAAATATCATCAATATTCCTGTTTCTGAATGCAGAAATATTTCTCATGAATATATTAATAAAAATTAAATGAACTGTTAAGTGTTTGAAGAACCTAAATGATACAAGGAGTTATTTCTTTTTATAATACCATTACAAATATTATGTTAATTTTATAATTCAACTGAGCCATCGAGTCCTGATATCAATCTTACTCTCGGGGCCTGAGGGTCACGGATTCCATACCAATTCCCCCGAAGACTTCCCCTGCCCACGAGCGTTCTGTACTTTAACTCTCTGACTCCTAAGCCGGCCGTAAGCGGCCATGCAACTTCTACACTAGTGGGGCGCATTTCGGCCGGTTGCAGTTCCGAATGGGGGGGGAAGGCAGTTGGGCAAGTGGTCATTTTAGGGACCCCTTCGGGGAGAGATAAGAGATGAAATGTCCTGACATTCACAACTTCCGCCACCCGTAGTGAGGAGGAAAGGGGAAACGGGGTGGACGAATCCATTTCACTGATTCATTAGTAAACAAACTTCCGTTCACAACTGTAGTCAGATTTTGAGAACCCTTAGTAGACAGAGGATTAAATCCGTCAAGAATCAAAGGTCGTCCTTGTGGTGTGAATGTTAGGAGTGGGAGGCAGCAGATCACGCTCTCGTCCTCTGACCATGGCTTCTTGGCAGAGCTTAGGCTTTAGGACAGGAGAACGGTGGATTCCATGTAAGATCGGATGTATAAAAAAAATCTTCTCTTTCAGGTGTGGTGTGAAAGATTGGTATAGTGGTGGGGTGGAATGATGGCTCAGGTGTCGACTTTGTCATTAGACAAAGGCTCAAAATTACGAGTTCCGTCGCAAAATAGACCTTGCGCATCTTCAAACCGGCACATTAGTATAAGCTATGTACGCCTGTGACTAAGTACAAAATTGCGCTGCTCGTTCCGAAGTTACTCTCATGAGATTTCAAAAAGGAACATTATAATAAATTTTATAAAAACAAATTTTAAGATCAATTCTTAATAGTGCGATAAATTTTTATGCTAATTATTTTCTACCTTTTAGTACATAATTATAACCATTTTTATGAATGTTATGGAATCAATTTTTTTCTCAAATTTACAACCACATGGAGCCTCGCGTATTGAATAAAGATTGAGTTTAGTTAACCGATTATCTGATAATTACGTCCTGAAAATATTAATATGTATTTTCATCGATAATGCACATAAGTTTAAAACGCTAGCATATGAAGAAGTGTTTGAAAAATAGATGCAAAATTTCATATTTACAAACATGGAGCAATTCAAGGTAAATAAAAGTATAAACAAACTAAACTTTAAATCAATAGGAATTTACAGTATTAAATTTTAAAATCAGAATTCATGGAACATATCCAGGAACGTTCACTTCATTCACCCGCAATTATTACAAGAAATGGCATTTTATTACCAATTTCTTCCGGTCTTGTAAATAAGAAAACACGAAGCTCACAATGCACTGTTCAATGAAACCGATATATAAGATTCACTCGTTGGGAAACTAAGGACGATTTGATTTGAAATTATTGCTTTGTCTTCTCTCGCTCGTTCGTATACATCATTGATTCCCTTGCTTCATAAACTAATCTACGACGGGCAAAAGAAACTCAACAAAAGAGTCACTGCCTTCCCTCGCTTGATTTATTGGGCATTCTTTGTTATTTATGGCATTCATCCATATTCAGCATCAAATATCCAAGATTCTTTTCCCAAACAAATTTCAGCTCATTTACTAGCTTCATAAAAGGCTATTTATTTTTCATTATGTCTCTATCTTTTATGCGATTCAACTTCACAAGCACGCCTCATAATTTTTAGTCTATGCGATAGGTTCGCAGTCTGTATATTTGATAAATTTGTTCCGAAAAACATATATGTTTGGTCTGGTTTGTTGCGACATTTATGACGCAAGAGTCAGAATGTCGGACATAATGTTCTAAATGCGCTATTTATTTTTCACTACAGAAAATAATAGATTCGGTATTGTTAAAGACAAATTTCAAGAAGGGAGTTTAAAAGTTTATCAAAGCGACAAAATAACATATAAGCTTTGACAATATGGTAATGAAAGTTATGCATATTAACACCTTCTTCGATGGATTGTTTTCGAATTTCCGGCCCACTAAAAGCATTTTTTATCCCTGAAAATTAATGTATGTGCTATCTTGAATTTGAAGATGGAAAATAATTTTGTGAGTAAACAGTTTTTGCTTGGCCTATTGCTGGTCATACATGTAATATTCCGTTCACTGATCTCCAGTTTTCCCTGCAATACACCCAAGTTTTAAATTAAAACAAAATACTGTCTGATAAAATATTTTTCAAAGTTATTGCCTTGAGGTATTTAAGATAAATATCTGATAAAAAAGAATTATTAATGATTTGTTAAAAACGCTTTTTTAATGGTTTTACAACCTTACCATGAAAACTGATTTACAATCTTTTTTGACCATCAGAGAGTAAAAACCACATTGAAATAATTTATTGCCGATTATTTTATTGCTTACATTGTCAAATCGCAGAATATGACGAGACGAATAAGTAGCGATTAATTCACTTTCAAGGATGAAATTTTTTTCTTGCTCCCATGACATGTTACGCAGACCGTACGAGCACCAAAAAGGCGAGCGTATGACGTACAACGTCTACCAATAAGAGGTTAATGTGTTTAAATGAAGAAACAAAATCCTGTGGATATTAAGAACGGTTAGGGATGAGCATATGAATCTCTACCATTCAAAAAATGGACATAACAGCAGTTGTCTGGAAGTAATGCAATTAAAGGTTTTTGATATTGTTACAAACATGGAAAGTCGCTTCCCAGCAATGGGAGTCTTATGGTTGAGAAGAGAGTTTTACATGGGTAAGTACAGGGTGTCCAGCGAATAAGAAAAATGTTATACAGAAATTTCGAAAATTTTGTTACAAAAACCGTTAACAGATGTACGCCAAAAAACTTGTTCTCTGCAAGCAGTCTAAAAAAGTCAAGTCAAGCAGTCTTCGCAATCAGAACACAATGTTTTCAAAATGTTCGCCGTTCGAAAAAATGAGGTGGCGTAAACGAAGAATGAAATTTGCCATCACATCCTTCAATGTCTCAACGGAAATGGAATTGCATGTCACACAAATCGCCAATTCAAGCTCTTCCAGCGTAGAGGAATGGTTCCCGTAAACAGTGTCTTTCAATCCGCCCCACAGAAAGTAGTCACAAGGAGTCAGATCGGGCGAATATGGAGGCCAATCCATTCATGTGCTAGTAAATTTGGGATAATCCAACGCAATTACTCTATTCCTGAAGTATTCATCAAGAAAGCGAAACACCTTTTCTGCACGATGTGGTCGAGCCCCATCTTGCATGAACCACTCGAATCTTGGTCGATCCTCTAACGCTAGCTGTGTGCTGACAAATTGTTCCAAAATTGTAATCTAACGTTCACTAGAGATCGTTTCTCGCATGAAAAAAGGGCCGATAATGCCTCTGCTGCATACCGCAACCCAAGCAGTAACTTTAGGCGAATACAGTGGTTTCTCTTCACACAAATGAGAATTTTCGGAATCCCAAAATCTCCAGTTTTGTTTATTCACGAATCCATTCAAGTGGCAATGTGCTTCATCTATGAATGAGATGCAGCCAACATTAAATCTTTCATTATCAATCATTGTGAGAATCTCGTTCGGAAAGTCAAATCTTTGTCGCACAGCTTTTATGGGTATGGCCTGATGGCTTTGGATTTTGTATGGAAACATCCGTAGGCTGTTTCTCAATATTTTTTGCGTAGTTGAACGCTTCAAACCAGTCTCTTATGCAATTCTTCGGACAGTATTCCTTAGGTTTTGCTGAACAATTCCAGAAACTTTGGTGAAATTTTCAGGAGTGACTACAGTTTGCCTGGGTCCAACATTTCCCACTCGATTATCATCCACGCTGCCTGTCCGTTCGAATTTGGCGAAGAGCCCTTGGGAATGGTTTTTGCATCGGGTCCTTTTCGAACATTAAATCGTTTTTGAAAACTGTGCCTTGTTGCCGTAGGACTGCGTTCTAATCTGTGATATTCCAGGACCAGAAAAACACGTTGTTCAATGGAATACATGATTTCAACCTCTACGCTAACCTCCTTTCACGATTCAGCGATCGAACTGATCGCTATGGACTTGGAAGCACAATTTATAGGCAATTTATAGTGTTGCGATTACAGCGCCATCTGTTAACGGTTTCTGTAATTAAATTTTCAAAATTTCTGTATAATATTTTTTCAGCTTAGCTAATAAACATACTGTTTACCGCATTCTTTTATTGATGTTTGTTTCTGAGATATTTAATTTTGAAATCAGGGTCTTATTCGCTGGACACCCTGTATAAGATGACGGAGAGCATCCACGTGTGGACCCCTGACCTTGGCGACTTGGGGACAAATTTGGCGACTTTGGCGACGAAATATAGGATCTCAAAGGTGCTGTAATCTTCTCGATATCTCCATTAGAAGAGGAGATACGCTTGAATATACTAGATGATTAAATGTGACGTCACGCCCTGACAGGGGAGACTATATAAGGAGAGCGCTTGGATGACGGGAAAAATGTTGATCGACTGGGATCGGCTTGGAGTGCGAACATCTTTGGAGTTCTATCCGCTGTGCGAGTTATTAAGCTGTTAGACGCCGAGCGGCATTCAGCAGTGTTGACCGATTGGAACGGCTTTAGAGTTTCGTCTGCAGTGCGAGCTAGGAAGCTCGTTAGCTGAGCGTTATTGAAAGTGCTGTTATTGTCGTTATTAGTCTGTTTGTGTTGCTAAATATCAAAGTGCTGAACTGTTATTACCTGTGAATTGTTGTCTGTTTACATTGCTAACCTGTGAAAGAACTATTGTTTCCTGTACCTGTGCTACGTGTTTTCCTGCATATTTGTGAATAAACCTTCATTCTCCATTATCCTGCGTCTTGGACTGTTTACACCATAAACACACAGAAAGACTTTTGTAACAATATTCGGGCATTCTATTAAAACACGAAAACTTTTAATGTCATATTTGCAATGTGATCGCACAAGCATTTGTTCTCCATGCAATAATTTTGTAGGTTCGATTCGTGGAGGTATTATACTTGTGCAATCTTTTTATGCTTTAAAGGAGACCAATTTTCTACGGTAGGTGTAATAGCATGTAGTTTAATTAGTCATTCATGGCAACATTGATTGTGCTAGTTTAAGTAAAAACTAGCTTTCTTCTGTTTTTTGAGATCGGATGCAGGGATAAATGTGTTTAAAAAATGAGACACCGATTTATTGGATTTGTTTGCCGGTCTATTCCGCTTATTCTCACGTAATAGGGAATACTAAAAAATAACACCGTAAAGAAAAGTTTCTGATAAAATTTTAAAACTTCAATAACAAATGGAATTTTATGATAATGAATTATCTTAAAACATTTAATGAGTTGTTGCAAATAATATAGCATTCACAAGATTTGTCTGAACTCTATGAACGATGCAAAATTGCAGTGAACGTATTATGAAGTGTATTCATCGTAATAGATGGTACAGATGTTAGTGTACCTTCATAGTGCAGATGCTATAAGCATAAGTATTGAGAAGCGACTGTCTCGAAATTGAAATATGTATTTGCACATGATTAACTTTACTCGAATAATAATAATATAGGATTGTTGAAAATTCATTTGTATTAAAAAATAAAGAAGCATTTTGAGTTGAGCATCAGCTCTTAATGTTACGCAAACGAAATTGCCATAGAAATAAAGTATTTAGTGAAAGTTGATTAAAATTATTATTTCTAATTTAAACAATTTTATATAGTTAAATTTTGATGTCATAATGATTTCTGCACATATTCCAGAAAGTAGAATTTCATCTCAGTTTATAAAAACTAGATCGGACAAATAATTTCGAACTATTTAATTAAATGCTATGCTATAGTGTATTCTACATAACGACCTATCTAAACTATTCTTGAAAAGTTCGCAATATGGTATTGGAAGATATTATACAAATCAAGTTATCCTCTCAATTTAAACTGACCGGATAGATAAGCAAATGGCATCTTTTTATGTAACTTTCTGAGGAAGAGTATTATAGAACAAAAGTTTATAAAGAGTAGATATCCATCACTGATATTAGCTCTTATTTGCCTTGCTTTCTCATTCCCATGCAACATAACTCAATTTCAAAGCAACAGTGCTACAAATTATAGTCCATATTAGTTCCTGTTTCTCGTTTAAATGTGCGCTGGTCCCTAAGGTAACGCTGCCACGTTATAGTTGTATTCAAACAGTATTTGCATATGCATATATCAGTACTGTGTTACAATTCTGCATGTGAGATTAAGTGTTGGCTATTTAGTCGCGGCCGAATCAATGGGAATTCTAATCTATTCCGAAAAGCGGCACCTGTGAAAGGCATTCGCGGTTAGGGCAAAATTAACGCGGATGCGAAGGTCTCACGTACAACCCTTGATGGATTACTTTGGCCAAATACAGGAGACAGTGGAAATCAGCACCGCTCGCCGATGCCTCGTTTATTACTCCACTACAAAAGCAATGGCTGTCTTCACGGATAGTATTACACCACTTTCGACTGAAACGCACACTTTGGCGGGTTATGATTCGGCTGCTTAGATCTTTTTTAGCTTACAAGAATAGATACCATCCATTGCATATCTGTTCGAGTCATGTTTGTCAGTTAGGTGAGAATCTGTAACGACTACTTTATTTTTTAAATATTGGTTGCCTTACTATATAAATAAATTGATAATTAATGAAACTATCTTTCTGTTCGGAAGTATTTGAATTTTCATATCTTTATTCAAATTTTAAAATGAAAAGAATCAAGTATTTCTTAAACCCAATGCCTTAAATATATTTTCTAAAATATTATTTATATTCATTCATAACATTTAAATTCATTTTTATTTTTTGCATAATTATCGATTTGATACCATTTGATTGCAAGTGTCATTTGAAGTTATGAGGGTTTTTTTTGCCACTTCTTGAAGTTGGTAACGGTGTCGCGACGGCCTGAGGAACTCAAGGGTTCCATGTTTGAAAGCCGATTCCAAACAAGACTTGCCCTGTATGTGAGCCTGGTGCATGCTAAATACGACGTAAAAGGCCAAACATTTTCCCGTTAGCGTGGTGAAAAGTTATAAAGGGGGGTTATAGGCTAAGATATCGTCCTCGTCATCGACCACGTTTAAATTATCGAGGCCCGTCAGAAAATAGCCTTCGTGTTGCTGCAAAAAAGGATATTAATATAATTAAATTAAACTAAACTTTCTCTTAGTATAATTATCAGGCTAATACAGATATCCTCTTTTAATCTCATTAGCCGGCCGTTCCTTTTCTGCCGTGCTAATTATGTATTTATAATGATACAAAATTGTGAAGCTTTGATTAAGTAGTATATCAATTATCATGAATTAATAGTTAATGTTAACTATTGATCCATAGTAACTGATTGTAACCGAAAAGTGTAGCCAAAATTGTAACATTCCGCCATTCCTAGACATGTAACTAAAAGTTAAGAATTCATCCTTTGAGATTAAAATTGGCCATTGGAAAAACAATGAAACTTTTGGACATATGTGCACATTTTTTACAGTATGTACTTCTGCTATGATGTTTTCATATGCGAATACAGTTACTGTTTTTCTTTATGAACTTTATAACTACATTATAAGATTGCTAGGATGTATTTATATGAGAATATAATTACCGACATTATTTTTGAACGTTATTAATAAAGTATACAGGTCTGCTATGATGTCCTTATATGTGAATACAGTTACTGTTATTCCTTTTAAAGTCTTTACTAATGTATATAGGTTTGTTGCGATATTTTTATGAAAATACTATTACGGGCATTCTTTACGATTGTTATTTTTCTTAAGGCCACAATGTTTTCATATTAAGTAGATTACCATACCCTTCAAAATGATAAGTGGTCAAGTTTCTTTTCTTTTCAAGTATATCGGTCTAAAATTAAAAGCTATTCTTCAATGTAAAGTTTGAAATGGAGATGTTAGTGCAATCAACAGGAAAATAATACTACATAGCTGTTTTTTTAAAGCTCGCTAGAAGTTTGGTTATTTTTGAGAATAGGAATACACCATTGTCGACCAAACACACAAACTCATGCATTTCACAACTTATACGACATCTCAGTTGCTTGAATTTTTTAACAGCAATCGCGGGGAAAAGCGAAATGAAGTAGCCGAGAGGAAAAATATGTATTGAAAACGAAAAAACATCCCTGTCGAAAATTTCAACAAATCCAATTCTGCTAGGAAGAAAGAACAGGAAGCCAACTCACAAATGAAATAAAATCCCCGGAAGCCGAGAAAATAAAAACGGCATGCAACAGAAGAGGGGGGAAAGTAGAATAACACATGTTTTTCCTGCCGTTCCCTACTGACCCGGATTCAAAATCCTGACAACACCAGAAGTTAAATTTCTCAAGAGAGGAAGGAGAGGAAAAATCTCAGAATCACCATTAAGTGTAAAGGATCAAAAGAAGGAATAAATACAAAAAAACACCATTCGGGGACGCACTGAATTCGTTGCCCTATCATTAATCTTCTGGTATTGACAGAAGTAGAGGGAAAGTTGATGAAAAAACGCATCAGTTTTCTAGGCATGAGGAGGCCCATTTTTCCACATGAAACTTTTATTAATGATTTTTATAGTGATGGGTGGGGAGAATGATCTTAAAAGCAATTGAATTGCAATTCAATTGGCTGTGTAAAAGAAAACCTTTCATGTCGGACTGGTAAAATAATGCTTTGCTAAACCCTCCACCCTGTCAGTTTAAGGTTTTTAATGTCGCTACAAAATAAATGAGCGTGGTAAATTGTTTTCTGTTCATATGTGGGCGGCCAGTTGTAAATGCAGAATACTTCTTGATGATGTTAAGCACTTAAATGTCACTGCTACCACGTGCAATCAACCCCATTAAGGTTTGAGTGCTTTTCGAAGCGTGCGTAAGACTAATAAAGGTATAAATAGCTTGGCAATCGAAGCAGTCCGACGTTCTCGCTTGCAAAGTATTTACACTTTCTTAAAAAAAATTACCTTTCTTCTTGAAATTCAAGTGATGAATTTCCATTAGATTGTAGTGGTTTGCGTGAAACTGCACCAATTTAAAAACACATGTAAACAACGCGTAATATGAAAAAGCTAGTATTGCAGCTATGTTGGTTATTTACGAAATGCAAAGGGATCCGCTTAAGAGGCGGTACTTATATAGAAATGTGAGTTACATAAATTTAAAAAATGTTAAAGAAAAGTCCTTTGCATTGAAGGTTTCATGTATTTTCAATAATCATAATATAAATAAAAATCATTTTGGCTATGTATGTGGGTATGTGGCTATGTTCCACATCTCCTCCTAAACCAACGGACTGTTTTCAACCAAATTTTGCACACTTATTATTTAAGACAAGAGGAAGACACTTATGAACTTTTCAAAGTCCAAAAGTTAATTAGAAATTAACCGAAACTTTTTTCCGCCGTAACTTCGGAGCAAATTGTTCGACAAAAAATATTTTTATACCATCTTAAACGTTAAAATGTTTCCTTTCCAATGATACCCATTTTATATATATGACATTTTTTCTTCAATTTTTATTATTTTTTTATATTTTAATAATTGTTAATTACGTGCAGACGATTTTGAAATAACGCAAATTTATAGCTACTCCGTTTCTAGGCAACTGTTAGACTTTGAAGTAATTTACCTTAATTTCTGAAATGTTTGCTTATTTTTATAAATATATTTTATATAAGAAGAGAGTCGACCGTCAACCGTTTTAAAAGCCCCAAATCTTATTAAAATTTCAGTTAATTGGAAATTAAGCAAGATTTTGGCATTTTCTGTGATATTTTTCGAAAACATGTATTATGCCACAAAAACTATTTTTACTCTTAATAAAAGTTTAAAAAATCAGCTTTTCATGACACAAGTTTAATTTCCGCTGAATTCGTTGCCCTCATTTTAATATTTTCTCAAAAATTAAATTGTGTATAAAATTTACAATTTATAATACTTGTTTTATTAGTGAAGAACCAGAATACGTAAGAACTGTTGCTAGATCACATTAGAAGAATTTTCGATGAAGACGAATTTTATTATTTTTTTATTCATATTTATTCTAATGCTTTTTCTCAATGAAAAATTTGCTATGTAATTGCCCCAAAACATCAGTTAAAATTTTTGTTATACTGCAAGATTTATGAACAAAATTTGAAGTACCTATGCAATAAATACTAATAACTTATGGAGAAAATTAGCTATCGGCGGCTTTTAAAAATCATCTGGTTCTACTGATATTCACATTTTAATTAAAAAACATTTCAGACAATAAAAGAATTTTGGGTATTGTAATTTTCTATACAAAAGTAGTTATTTACATCAAAAATAATAGACATGAAAGTATTTTAATTCCGAGCAAGCCCCGGTATAACAGCTAGTTAGCTAATAAATCCAGACTAATATGTGTATATATACAGCCTATGTCAAGTACATTTTTTCCCGTTGGGTATATTTTTGTTCCAATGAAGTTAACATATTTTGTGATGGAATGAGGACCTCTGTGATCTGGGCTTAAAGATAGGAGGATTCTAGTTTCGAATGCGGTGGTGTTTGTTGATCTGGTGTACGTTGAATCTGAGGTCGATGATCAGATCCCCTCCCTTTAGAATGGCAGGAAAGTTTGTAGTTCGGAGTATAGCTTCAGAAGTTATCCTCGTCATTTGACCTTGTCTCAAAATCATGTGGTCTGGCTCGAAATAGCTATCACGTATCGTCAAAATCGGACGTTAATACAATGAAAATAAACTAATTGTGATGGAATGATTGAATGTAAGACTAGTTCTCCATGATAGTATATGGAATACTCTCCGTTTTAATTGAAACAGAGCATTATAAAGTGCGGAAATGATACTGGGCCGAAATGCAACCAACAGTGGCAAAATAAATGTAACCCTTTGCACTCTTATGCAAAGTCAAACTCGACATTCTGAATAATGGATGTTGTAAACATTCTTGCTGAACATCGCTTATTATAAAAACTATATAATAGCAAAAACACACAGATTAATTTTTAAGAATTGTATCAAATTAATAACAATATTTTTCAGCTTCCTAAAGAGCTAAATCAATCCTTGCATTCACACGTGTAGAATATACATCTTATTATCTTTCGGAATGTAAAAAAATTATGATGAATTCTGATTGAAATGAAAACCTAGCAAACAAAATAAATCTTGATACGACATATGATTTTACATATTAAGTACCATTAAAATGCCATTGAATAATCAAAAGTAGAGATCAAAGCCTTGATATCATTGAAAAAAAATAAAAGATAACGAAAGAAATACATAGAAAACCTATTAAATCAATACAGTTTAAATATAAATGGTCAACCTCATGTGAACAGAAAATAACATCCGATGTTCATTTATTCCACATATACATTATTTGATTGCCACCTGATATGCTTAATTCATTTATCCTCTCAATTTAAAACAAATAATCAATCGATCGTAACATCCAAGCCATCAAAATTATGCTTTAAAGGGTATTTTTCATATATGCTTTTAAATTTGAAGAGCTTGATTTTCCGATTTGACTTAACTGTAGGAAATTAAACTTCATCTCGTATTTTAATTAACAGAAACCTGCATATCAAAAAAATAAGATTTTGTTCTCTGTGCTAATTCGTTTCAGTGTTTTTTCAAAACCCTGATGGAATCAATTTGTTCAAGAGTACCTAAAAACATTTCTGCAGCGCATGTCTGGATACTGATGAAAGCCATTCATTTCTTTACACATACCAAGAAATATGCCACCAGTTTCTAATTCGGAGAATTAGTTTTTATTACTAATCCATAAAAATCTCAATAGCAATTGTCAAGTGAATCTAACAAAAAATGCATCTTCTTGCATTTGACTTCCAGATAAGAAGAGCATATATAATACATTAAATCCAACTGCCATTCAATGTAATGCTTAGCCACTGTTCTTGGTGATTTTAGAGCAGTTTTGAAAGAGCCATGACTTTTGCTTCATAATTGTCCTCATAGACTGCATATTCGGTAGTATCTTTCAAACGTGTGTGTTCTATATTATTACTCGATTTGTTCAACATCCATATTGAAAACACGTTTCCTTCACCGAACTCACACTTTTTCTCCCTGAAACAAAATAATTGTCTGGTAATTTGTTTATTAGCAAAGTTACAGCTTTTCTTACCTCTAATAATAATGATTGATCCCTCCTTATAAAAATTCCATTTAAATAATATTTTAGAAAATATTTTTTTGAAGAGCGACTTCTAACGAAGAAAAACAAATATTCAATATACCAAACATGTTTATGTCGAGACAACATGAAACCAAAATCCATTAACCATGAGGTGAAACATATCGAGGAAGCGAAAGTGAAATTTTGATGTGAACGAAGGAAAAAAAAGAAGAAATATTTCTCTCAGTTGACTTTACGCCAAACCAGGGCTGAAGGCAATACAGCTCTGAGTTCAAAGGTGGAAAGGTTTTCATATCCTGATTTATCGCTCAGCTGTGCGCAATGAACTGATTTTGATGCTTTTGAGGAAACTCGCATTGCAGTCCCACCTTTGTCGCTCTTGTTGATTTATTTTATGTCTTCTTCTCTGTTTTCACTATTTTATTTTCGTTTCCATAACTCTTTTTTTTCCATTTTATTTGAACACTCAGGGAGAAACTCAAGGTTTTCCAGCGCTAATGGAGGAGCCATCACTGGCTTTTCTTTTCTTTTATTGCTTAACGCGAGAATGAATTTAAGTTTTATCTGGTGGCTGAATGGGAAAAGAGAAAGTATGGAAATAAAGATTCCCCATCTGCTTATTCGTCCGCCTATTAACATTGAAGAGTTTGATTCATATTTTTAAAGTTATATTTTTTCAAAACATGATGGATTTTTTTGCATTTATCCTGAATTGTATATACCCTGCATTCTTTGCCAAGACAAGTTCACATGCTCCATTTTCTTCATGTCTGGAATTTACATTTATATAAAAAAGATTCACAATCAAGTAAAAAATATCTCTAGTTTCAGGCGGAGTCAGCAATGTCATTGAAAAGTTTTAATAAGGATTTTTTCTCAGATTCATTCAATGATATTTGAAATATGTTAAGAAACTGTGTAAAGAAATCTTATAAAAATTTGAAAAGTATCACATTTTTTAAATAAAAAATCTAATTTGGATAGATAGAATTTTATTACAATTTTAAATTCAATGGTTATGAGAAAAACCAAGAAAACTGCCAGAAGTTTCTGAGAAGCAGTTACAGAATTTTTTTTCCATTTCTATCTTTTCCATTTCAATTTGCATTTTTACGCAAAGAAATACATGATATGAATTGGTACGTAGCATTAAGAAATATCACGTATTCCTTGAAGTATGTCTAAATTCTGAAGCACAAATTTACAGGAAAGCTCTGATCTATATTCTTCGAGGGGGGGGGGGTTTCCCTGGACACTTTTTAATATCTCTCTCTTTTTTACAGTCGGCAAGGCAAATGCAATTTAGAATTTTACAGTCTGTACATAAGATCTTTAAATCTCACTCTTTGCGAATTTCTTTCATTCAGAAATTCTCTTTTATTATTGGCATATTCCTCAACTTGTCACAAAGTACGATAGAGTTTTGAACGAATACTTCTTTTTATTGCTTATAAAAGATGTCTTCCCTTCATAATGAAAAGAAAATCTGCTTAGATTGCTAGTGGGCACTTTAACTTCTATAAAAAGGGAACTCTATCTACTTTGTATATATTTCTTAGAAAATGAATAGCGAATTTCACATCAATTTATAATAGAAAAGGAAAACAATTTCATTAACATTAATCAAACTGCAGCATGAAATCTGCAAGGTAATGTAACAAGCCAATCTTTTCGTCATTCTTATAGATGCTTACGTAATACATTTGATTCAAAAGGATGCGGAAGACGATACGCATGCTCGAAAAAAATTTCCATTGCTAAAAAAGTCTTATATAACCGGTGAAAATTCAAGTTGGCAGCACGTCTTACGACTACAGAAACAACTTCATGATATTAAGAAATTGGATAATCAAATTATTCAATTGTTTTAATTTGAAAATTATATACCTAATAATTATTTTTATAAAATTAAAATATGTATATATCTTTTAAGGGGACACAAAGTCTAAAAAATAGACAAAATATGAGATTTCGTTTTATTGGCTTAATTCTTTGCTCTTATCTTTCCATTCTTTGTATCAAAATTTCAAATTTTTTAGTGTAACATTTCAGAAGTTATTTAATTATTTATGATGACAGATGGAAAACATGCTGAAATGACAACTTTAAATGGCCTTTTTTCCAGGTCGGGCTTTTCTTTACTTTCATGTTTTCAAATTGCTAAGGCCTTTTTCCTTTTTAAGGTGGAGCTTTCAAATTTATGCACTTTTTTATTTCAGTGTATATGATAAAACTTTGCTTGTAATAAGCATTTAGTGGCTTAGTTTTTGAGGTACTGATAAATTTCCTCATTTTTCAATACATAATACAGCAAGTCCGATTTAATGTACAACATCCTTGGTGGAAACAGGTTTCGAACCTAGAACCCTCCGACTCCAAAACCTTACCACTAGGCCACTAATATATCATTACGCATATGTCGGAATCAGAGTTCACAGGCCGCTGTTGTATTGACCTGAAGCCTATCCATAAGGATTTGTATGTGAATTTAATGGCAAGTTATCAAACTCATGTAATGAAATACAGAAATCCTTTAGACAGTTGCAGTCTCTACTCAAAATTCAGAGAAACGTGCATTCTGCAAACAAACAGCAGCAGTGCTTTTTCTCCAATTTTCTTATACACTTCAAAAATATGATACGTTCCGTGTTTAGCTTTTTTGTTTAATAATGAAAATCGAATATTTATTTTAGATAAGTACCTGACCACTTGGATAAAATAAATCTATGATTTTGGTATAAATATAAGTACTAAAATTCATGCATCTAGCTTGTAATGATTTATAATAATCGCTGTGCATATATAAGTTTTACTTACATGTGAATATACACAGTGACAGACAGTCAACATAAAAATGGATTTGGTCAACAACTTGATACAAATCTGCAATTTAGATGATAAAATCGCATGCTAAATTTTATCTATTCAACTCATTTTGCTGTAATTTTGTTCACATGCAATTGATGGAAAGATTATTCATTAAGGAATTTGACCAAATGTCTAAAATTTTAGTGTGAAGGCACACGACAAATTTTAGTCTTCTGGCACTTCGCATTTGACTTACCTTGTTCACGGGCAGATAGAAAAAATGTCTTTCCACTCAGGGAGTTCTCAAACATAGAGATTCACTAAAATCGAGAAGGCAAGGAAGGAAAGTTAAGAACACGTGATGTGGTAAAAAGTAATGAAACTTAAGAAGCGTTTTTAGCTAATGCAGAGAAGGAAAGTTAGGAACACATGAAGTGGTAGAAAATAATGAAACTTAAAAAGCGTTTTTAATGAAATACATTTTCATAGAAAGTATTCAACGCTGTTCCTTCATCTTACCATATTTTAATACATATTGCCACATCACATAAAAAAGAATATTTTATAACTTTAAAGTAAAACAAACAACGAAACTAATACTAATAAATATTTAATTCATCATACTAAGTAACTATTCACACCTGTATTAGTTTATCTTTCAAACGCGTGATAGATATTCTTTTAATAAACTAAGAACTTTTAGCATCGTTTCATCTGATTCTTTGAAAATGCTAATAAAATAGCATCCATCACAAACCTGATCATTTATTACTCTAACTTCAAAATCTCTAATCTGTGTTCTTTGTAATATATATTATCTTCTTACTCATCTCCCAGAATACCGACCTTCTAATAAAAGGAAAGGAAGGGTGTGTTTATCACGTGAATCAGACAGCAGTTCGGCGACCATTAATAATGCCGTTAATTCAAAAGAATTCAAGAAAAAGCTTGGACGAAGAAGAAAAAAAAGAATAACTGTTCACAAACTTCCTTCGGTTTTCAAGACTCACGAAGGTATTATCAGCTTTTCTCCTACTTCCTAACGTGCACTCTTCGGATGGAGACGCTTAAAAGTGCTGCTCAGAAACCAGCATTTTGTGTCTTAATTTTGAGTTTTAAGTGCTTTTCGTGACACTAATTCTACACCTTCCCATTCCGTCACGCAGTGCTTTATTTCGTGGCAAGCATTTATTTCTTGACGGTAAGTCGTCTTGAAGAAGTTTATCTAACAAGGCATTGCGGTGGTTAATTTACGCCCATTCTAGTGATTACTTCAGTATTTGTTCGCCGGATAAATTTAAATTGTGCGAATAATAGCACTTCAAATGAGAAACCTTAATCTGCTTGGTGTAGATGTTTAAGTACGGACATTTTGATTTTAAAAGGATGATACTAATGTTTATTTTAGAAGTTCATCTTCTCCTTACGTGCTGTATATATGCTTTGCTAGCAGAGTTTTGTCCTCTGCATGCTGGCTAGCAAAACTGTCATACTACTAAATGGCTATAGTTCCACTTGTATATCTATTTTGTGGGAACCCTTAACAACTCTGCAGATTCTATTATTCTCCTGACCTATTACATCGCCTCATATATTTTTGAACTTTAATCCCTCTGCATATCATTTTACACCTCTTCCCTATTGTGGCACCACATGTGTAGCTATTTTGTTTAGATTCTTAACCACTCTGCAAATCCACTTATGCCCCAG
>BGPR01000104.1:214450-240481 GCA_013235015.1 Araneus ventricosus | reverse complement strand
ATTTTGTTTAGATTCTTAACCACTCTGCAAATCCACTTATGCCCCAGCACTGATGTATCACAACATGTGTAGCTATTTTATGGGAACTCTAACTACACCTCAAATCATTTTACTGCCTGTTCCTGTCGTACCACCGCATGCATAACTATTTTTTGTGACTCTAACCACTCTGGAGATCATTTTACTCCCCTGCCTTATTGCATCGCCACATGTTTAATAGTTGTTTTGATTTCTAATGATGATGATACAGTGGACGCAGCTTGTAGTGAACACTTTGGGCCAATGTCAAAGTGATTACTACATCCGAATATTCAGTACATCCAAAATGCCTGAAAAATAATACAAATCTATAGGTATAGAAGGATTAGAGGCGTAGCGACGAGGAAGCCATTCTTAGGGGAATTATGGGGACAGAACATTAGTACCACATTTTAAACTCAAATAAGATGAAGGGGTGAAATAATGACAACCATTTACACTTCCTAAACCACTGATAACGATTGGGGTAAAAGAACGTCATATTTTACCCCGGGCGCCACTTACCCAAGCTACGCCACTGAAAAGGACATCAGAAAAAGCAGACCTTAAAACGTTGTTAGTATGTATTCATTCGTTCGTTTTAATTAGAAAACGAAAATCGATACAATGCACAGAACTGGAAAAAAAAATCGTTCGCATTTAATTTTTTATACTTTCTTATCAATGTTAGAAAAAGTAACCTTTCCTACTTTTCAAGCATTCGGTGAATATACCGTTCATATGCATAATTCTCGTCAAATGATTCAGCAGGTAATGGTTTGATCTGCTTAAAGTACGAAAGACTTGCAAAGTTTCTTAGAATGATGGTGGTTTCTCTTCTGTCCCTTCTTCATCGTCATTCTTCTCGCGTTCTGCGGCGTCATCTTATTGAAACTGATCACTATAAGCCAACTGTTGATCACTATAACCGGCGTATTTTCTACGTGTTTAGATACGGGAATTCCACGGTATCCGTTCCACGCTATTTTGAACAAAACAATAAATTAAACATCATATCCATGATCACTACAAGCGGCTACTGCTGTATATTCAAAAACATTACTTTAAAAGTTACAAAAGATATTTTAAAAAAGAAGAAATGTCCTTTCCTGCTTCATAATCAAATTACCTGACATAAAATTATATTTGTGTTTTCCCTTATATGTAGTTAAAAGGTTAATTTCATGATTCATAAAAAATCAATTAAATGAAATGTATTGATGGAGAATGTAATAAATTGTATCAATGATTATGGCTGAACTATGGAGTTTGATTATTAAATCTTAATCATACCGGATATAAAAAAGAATCCATAGAAAAAGCTATGAAAAACGATTGATAGAAAGTTTCAAGGACATTTTAGCAGAGAAGTAACAAAGGAAATAGGGATGCCCTTCTTTTAAATCTTTATCATTTAAAAAAATTCTCATTCTATTTTCTGCGTCTTTATGCATTTCATATATTTTGAATGGAAGAAAAAGTATGATAATAAAAGTTATAAAAGAAAATTATATAGATTTTTCTTGAAAATTTATGAAAATATATAGTAACACAAAGGAATATTCTATTTATGTTTCAATACTCATTGCCCTACCTCTAGTTGTTCTGTGAAGGGTAGACCTCGCTATCCCACAAAATAAAAAAATATATATAAAATTTTCTCTTCAACGCACTTTCTGAAAGATTAGCCAATCATAGTGAAGACAGCATGATTTGTAGGGGCGCAGGACATCGTGATTTCACTCTTGAGAAGGTACACTGGTGTCCAAAAGTTTAGCAAAATTATTTAGATGTGACAAATTTAGAGTTAATATGGAAACAATGGTTCGCAATCAGTTGTGGAGAGCAGTGGTACATACAGTAGTCGCAGCTCACATATTACATGAAAATCGCGACACGACGACATTTGGGTGTGGGGGGCCACTAGAAAGTGAGGAAGACGAAAAGGGATTTCGACTCATCCCGTTTCATAAAAAATTGACAACCGTATGAAACTTTCATCAATGATTTCGTTTCCTTAAAAAATCCCAAATTTTCCTCCATGGTATTTGCTTATTACATGCAGTGTTTTCAACCAAATTATACGAAACTTAGAGAATACGCTACAATATTTTGCAAAAACATTACGTTGAAATTCGAAGTAAATACATTGCAAAATAAAGGAAATATGAGTATTTGTATTAATTAATTTTTAACTACACATGCGTGGAACATAGCATAATTTTTCTTTCATAATTTCAAAGTCAGATATATAGGGAAGCTTATATAAAAATTCCAGTTCGCTACTATTAAGATTCAGAAAGATATCGGCGTTGCAAGAGCTGAATTGCTTTTGTTCTCTAAGAGAAACAAAATGACGAGGGGTTTTTTCCACAAACTGATATTTTTTAAAAATTAAATTTACAAATAGTAATCGTTAAACTGCAATTGTTTGTATTTAATTTGTATACCGAACGTATAGAATTAATATGTATACATAAGTATTCAGGATATTCAGCTTTCATGCAATTTAATATTACTGTGTATAAATAATATTATAAATATTATAAATTTAAATAATATTATAAATAAATAATATTATAAATTTCTACACACCAAAATTGTGTAGAAATTTTACTTCGAAACAAATACAGACACTTTACAAAAATAAAATTCAGAAGCGGGTGTACTAAAATATTTCAGCAATGCAATGAAATTCAAGTGAAATAAAATTCTTATAAGACATTAATTTCCCAAGAAAGCAATTTTTAATATCATAACCTTATAAGTGGCAATAGCACTTGTAGATGGAAGAAGTATGTTGATGAATAAATGAGATTGGTATTTATCGCGACAATTTTTATATTGTCATCATGATAAATACGCAAAAAAAACGTTACACGAATAACAGATAATCTTCTTCACCTTTTTATAATATGAACCGTTTTGTAGAATCCCTGAAAAACCTTTAACGAAAAGAGAAAAACAAGATTAGATGGAACTAAACAGGGGAAACAGCTATCAACATGAGAAACAAATAATTTTATTTCTCTCTCTCTTTTATTAATTGCGAATTATTTTCACAAATCTTTGCTTTCAATATCTGTTTTATCGGTATGATAAAAAATACCATTATATATGTATGTTTTTATCGTATTAATGAAATTGCAAATAAATATTTGCTTTTATCAGTATTTACAAGATTAAAGTTGCACGTCTCGTCTTTACCAAAATAATTCAAACGTTTAAATGGCGCCAAACTCGCCATTGACTTGCCAAAACGTCGAAATCAGTAAAATGACCTCAAAATCGAAAAGATTGAAATAATAAGAAATAAAACACATACACCATTTTCTATTCATTCAAGAATCACTTATGCCAAAATCGAAGGAAATCGAACAACGCGTTTTGTCGTTATCGCGTAACAAACAAATTTACAGACAGACAAAGTACTCAGTGGTTGAGTTAAAACGTAGACCACGCTTCTGTCTGTCAATAGGAAATTATTTTTCTGAATTTAGAGAAAAACAGTTTTTTATGTTAGAAGTCTTGACAGTGGAAATAAAATAGAAAGTCAAAGGTTTCGACACAGAACCCCACGTAGAATAATAATACGTTAAATGTACAAATGTAGGTAACCCATAAGTTTGTAATCGATCAATCCTTATATTTAAAAAAATCTTATGAAACTAGAAGTGAATCAGTGTTGCATTTTATGACATTTTTCCTTGTTTTTTTTAAATCAGGTGTGCACTATTCGCAAAAAGATGCGGTTCTTATTTTTGTAAGAGGGAAACATAATTCCATGGAATATAACTTGTCAAGATCGGCATTACATTACTGTAGGTTGGTATCAAATCAAGCAGTGTTTTTTGATCGAAAAAAGATAAATTCAACTTTTAGTATAAGTTTGTTTTCAACTAATTTTGAAACTTCCCAAAAAATTTTACTTTAGATCTTTTTCTTTTGCATCTAAACATCACAAAAATATATATAACACCACTTCATGTCCCTTTATCTAGAATCATTTATTCTTTGTAAACGGTTTAGGTGGACATGAAGTGGAAGCATACGAGAAAGAAATTTACAAAGTGAATTAGAAACCTAAAGAAATAGAACAATTTTGAAATAAATTATATAACTAAAACAGGGAAACTTAAATAATAACAAAAATAAAATAAATAATCATTTAAAAACTTAACTAAACAGAAGAGTCCATGGTATCACTAGATAGACTTTATGTCTTGAGGAATATTTTTCTACAGTCTATTTATTCACAAAAATATCTAGAATTTTTTTTAATTCGCTAACTTGGCTAAAAAAATGCCACTCATAGTTCTCATTTGAATATGAATAAATAAAATTCCAGAAGGCATTTTTCTCCGTTGATTTTTCATTTGTTTTCGGTAGATTATGCACTCTGATGCAAATAACGAACAATTTTCTCTTTTCAATTAACATTATAGGATGTGAAACACATAAAAAAACCTCTAATTATCTATTTCCCCAGACGTATTTGATGTTTGTTATAAATCTGGGCAGTAATATTTTTTTTCAACACATCATAAAATATTTTTATTTCAATACACATTCTGTGATATGAGAAAAATGAATCAAACTCTCATTTATTATGAATGTTGAACAAAAATGAATGAAACTCTCATTTGTTTTAATTCTGTACATATTTTCATTTTTTGGCAGTAAAGGAAATAAATAATAAGTCTAAGAGGAAATAAATAATTCCTTGAATAATTTAACTATATATAAGTATCAATTCTGCTTGTATGAAATATTCATGTTCCTAATAAACTTATAAGGATTTATTATATACGTTCACACAAAGAACTATAACGTTTTTTCGTATCAAAAATAGGAAAACATTATATTCTATATTTATAAAGTTTAAGAGTTCTCATGCATCATTCCGGTATTGAATTTATAAATCGGATAACGCGTGTTTTATAATATTTAAAATTTATAAATATTTAATTTGTCTCTTTGACAAAATCTCGTTACTTATGCAGGTAACACAAAGATCGTATGAAGTTCGGAAAAATGGTAATATATAAGAGATAAAATTTTAAATTCTATGCATTTACTCATTTACAATAATATTTCGTAAAACCAATGCACTATTATTGTCTTATAATAAAGTTTAAAGAGACTCAATATTTGTGATGAAATTTTTTTACATATGAAGTTTTCGATGGAGAAACATGCTATTCCATCTATAATACGAGGAACATGATAAAAGGATTTCAAGGGATTGCAGGTTGAAGACCAGTCGCCTTCGAAAATTAAATCTATTCATAAAAGCAAGAGTTGTTAAATTTGTTGTTACGCAAGGGTTCTCACGATAGTGAGGCTTGAGAATTGGGAGAGTAGTGTATTAATCTCTTTACCTCACATTTGTTCAAAGTTACAACGTTCATCTCTAATAGACCTCAAGTAATTTAAGAATAGGGTGCTGATCTAACAAGAAAAAAAGTAATTGATTAAATATTTTTGTATAATAAATCTATACAGGGTGAGCGATTCAAATTTACACAAACAGCTGATAGAGGATCTAGAAAGCACAAAAACAAGCTGGAATCACATAGGAATGTTATACCGGAAACGCTACTCGGTTAAGCTAGAGGATGTAAGAAGGTGCAGAAATTGCAAGCCGAATAACGGGTGGAAAGTCTTTTTTGTAAGTCTTTACATATGGACAGAGAGTGCATTAAGGCCAGTTTCATAACAACTGCTCAAAGCTTTTACTATTCACGGTTGAAGATTCAAGGGGGTCCATCTTTATCAGATTTTGAACTTCTAGCACCATCTCTTAGCTAGATGGATGTAGTTTTATGATCAACTTGAAAATGGGAAGTTGTATAAGATTCGATCTGAATTACACGTTTCAAATATCGGATAACTGGGGAAAAACAAAGAAGTTCAAGGGGGAAGATTGATGAGGTACTTTTTATGGAGGCTAAATTGTTTCTAACGTAGTGTGGCAAGCCCTGAAAATTTCATATATACATATGCTACAGCTGCTTTTGTAAATATATTTTTGGCAGATCGCGATGTGTTGTATTGTAAGAATACTTAATTAAAAATAAAAATAATGGTTTTAAAATTGGTAGCTACTTATACAGGAGACTAAAAACTTTATTTTTCGTTCTCTGTAAAATTTCAAACATCGGTCCCTCATCATTTTTCCACTGGACCTTCAGTTCGCCATGTTTCATAGCGGCGACGTATGAACGATTCCGAAAACACCCTGTATTTTGCGAACAATTGTTGTGGCGACGGAGATTCTTGACACGGGATTACCATGCTCATAAGGAGTGGGGAATTTATATGACAAGCGCTCAATTCCAACAATAGCGTCCTCTGGATCAGCCAACTAGTGTTTCCGTCGATGATTTCTTATGTGATTATTGGCTTGTCTTTATTACCTCCCCTAACAGTAATGCGTTTAATTTTGAATCTTATTGCGTAACGAATACTGTTTTTACATCCTCCAATTAAAGACTAACGATCATAATCTCCATTGTGATTTTGGTGCGCTTTTGTATTTCCTACTTCTTTAAGAGTTTAAGAACAATTTATTTTAAATCACCCTGTATAACATTTCCTGTTTCTTTACATTTAACATTTCCTTTTAAACCATAATAAAAAATAAACTATAATACAATATTTCCTTTATAAACAAATCATATAAAAATATCAAAGCATATTTGTCTGAGCAAAATATTTCTCAGAATAGATAGCAAATTACGCTTAATTCTTTAAACGTTTCCTCTGATGTTTTGATAATTTCAAACGCAAACATCATACAACCATTATATTTCCAAAGCGATCAGATATGTATACATACTTCACAACCTCAAAACAACAAAGCGAACATGTCCTAATTAATTATTCTTTAAATAATTATATCGGGACACACAAAAATCAATCCTCCCGAATTCAATTCATCCGACAGAAGAGTGCGCATAAATCAATAGGGATTATCATAAATCACCCGATGAATTTTAAAATTAAATCATTCCTCCGATGAATTAATTCTTTTGTTCGGATGATGTACGGCTCGGTACGTTTGCCCTAAGTCGGCAGAGATCTCTTGACCTCTCCTAGATCACCGATTCTATGTGGCAGCTGCGTTTGATGGATACCGAACCAGAAATCGATGCCAACTGAAATGGCGAAAAAATACTACAATCGATTCCATAGTTATGGCGGGAGTCTATTCCTCTCTTGTATTAGTTATAATGAAGAAATGGAAACATCCTTTTAGATCATAGGGGCATTTTTTTATTAAATTCAGGAATTAAAATTCATTACTTTCATTCATATTTAAATATGTTTTAATGGAAATTCAAAACTATATTCACTCAATATAAAAGTACGTTCAGATTTTATGTATCTGCAGGGTGTCCGAAAAATGTATACTCACTTGAAGTAATTATGAAGTTCCAGTTTATTGAAATACATTTCATTTTCAAAATGTTTTAGACAAATGTTATGCTAGAGACATAATTTGTTTTCTCAAATGTTTTTCTTAAACCTGACGTCCGTTCTGGTCTAGACACTGTGAAGCAGTTATAATCACAAACAATACTAAACATTGATGTTTGTGTGTATGCTCTCAATTTAGCGGTTGTTGCAGGTTTCATAGAGCAGACTTTGCCTTTTAGGTATCCACATTAAAATCAGTCTAATGGTGTAGGATTAAAGATGAGGAGTTTTATTTTCAGCAAGATGGGAAAAACCTACGCTACCATCAAGATGTTAGATTCTACCTTTATGAGAGCGTGCCAAACCCGTGGATTGGATGAAGAGTTTTATTGAAAACCCTTGCGCGTCCACCAGTTTTCACACCACTGGGCTTTTTTTCTATCAAATTCAAATTATTATTAACCGACCAGATAAGGTTTACGGTTATACAAAATTCCCTCAGAGTAAAGATGAAATACAGATAGAAGAGGCAAAAAATTAAAACAATAATAATTAATAAATAAAGTAAACTGAAACAGTCTGCATTTAATGTCTTAATTGCTGGTGGAAGGGAAAAAAGTATTTTTTATTCCATGACGATATTATGCCTCCGTTCATGTAGGATCTTCATAATACTCATGAGTTGTGCCAGGGATCTCTTGTCTTGGACAATATTTTCACACCACGTCGAAAGGTTTTCAGCACAGGGCTTCATTAAATGAAAGGGATTTGTCTTTGGGTAGACTGTTGCTTAGTGGTTTGGATCACCTCTATCACCGTAAACGCATCTATTCTGTGAACATAAACCGCACCTGTGAAGATAGGTCACAAACGGTCCATGTCCTGTGATGAATTGGTTGATTCTTGAATTCAATGAGGCTCGATTAATGTTGACTTGAGATACGAAGAGGAAGGTCCACCGTCCCGTTTCCGTAATGTTCCATCTATCCTGCCAGATTTCAAGGGAACACATTTTGAGATTTTTTAAGGCATGATTTAGGAAGATATATATTGATGTTGAGAGTACTGCCATGGGTACCATGTCTGGCTAAATGGGCAGCAACCTCGTTCCCTAGTAGCCCTGAGCCCAATCTAGCGGGACCACAACCAGGACAGAGTTTGGTAGAAGTGGTCCTCCGCAGGATGGTGCGCAATACACTTTCGGACTTGTCCGGGACTAGCCACTCGCCTGCCAGGGAGACGTCGTGGCCTTTCCGGGGAGCTAGATATCAAGGAGTGGACTGCTCTGTCCGCTGGGGCATAGAAGGTGTCCCGTGGTGGAGGTCCTTGGACTTTCTGTGGACACAGCTCCGAGCTAACGCGGCGGCTCCAGGACAGAGGATGATGACAACAGGCACGCGATTGTTTCGACATAGCATGCCTCTGGAGTCAATTACCTTCGGGTTGGATATACGTAATGGTTACGTCGGGCGTCAGGCCTGTGAGTGTGGTTGTGGTGTTTTAAGGATGGTGTGATCCCTACGGGGATCCATCACATCCTGCCTATGTGCTCGTCCACGACGACAGGGGTGGATGACTCCGTAAATCTTGTCCTTTAACCCAGAATATGACAACTTCGGTTGTTAAGGAGCTCCATATGTGCAGGATTTCCCGGGCAATAGTTGAGATTGGCTGGTGAGGAGCAAGAGCTTGTGGGTACTGTAGTGAAGTAGTGGCAAGGTCTCGGCTTCGGGGCCGGGGAGTTCCAGGTTCGAAATCAAAATCCACTACAGAACTGCCGTGTATGCGAACCTGGTACACGTTAACTCTAACGTCGTAGGTCAAACGTCCTTCCGCTGCGGCGGTGGAGAAGCCTGTTGATGGAGGTGCCAGCTCATGTGTCTCCCCGTCATCTGAGCACGGTTCAAAATTACGAGGTTGTTCGTGTTGCTTCAAAATGGGGCGTTAATATAACTGAATTAAATTACGCATTCAAATGTTATTGCAGACAAAAAAATACTTTATTAAGAAGTTATTTACAGAAAAAAATGTTTTCGCAAAAAGAAGCTGAAATCATTGAAAACAGACATTTAGCCTTGTTTGGAATAATATCTTTTGTGTAGTCTGGAAATATTTGGTAAACAGTCAAATTAAGTTAATAATTTCTGGGTCCATGTAGAATTTCAAATCAAGTAAAATATATTTCAAACTTTTAATTAACGCGTAAGAATTTTGAACTCTTCTTCGAGCGTTCTTTCAAAAGCTTTATATATACATGCATCTGAAATTTTAATTAAATGGAGAAAAATTCCTTTGTTAGTTTATAAGAAAAGTTAATTAAATTTCTGAGAATTTCTTGACACAGAATTAATTGAGATATCCTTTGTTGTTTCCGAAAGTTCCTCGATTTATGTGAAATAAGTGTACAAATCTAATAGAATTTCTTAGTACGTAGAATAAAATATAGAACTTACTTTTAAGTATTGTTTGGAATAAAAAATTGAATTCACTTTTAGGTATTATATAGAATGAAAATATATGTACGAATTTAACGTTGATACAATAAAGAAAAGATACAAAAGCATATTTTAGTTTATAATTTAGAAACAAACTTTATAAATTAATTAATTTGCGAGTAGTCAAAATACTACAAAAAGGTATTGCACTAAATTCGACCATTTTCTGTGACTTCTATTACATATGTTACAAACAAAATTAGAAAACAATACAATTTCTAAATTTCTTAAATAAAATAATAACGCTTAGATGTTTAATGAAAATTCTAGATATTCTATAGCATGCCAAGGGGCAAATTGAACTTCTCATTGGACATAATACTTAAAAGTAAATTCTAATTTTTACTTCATATAATGCCTAAGAGTCAATTCGATTTTTCATTTCATATAATACCTAAAAGTAGATTATATTTTCATTCTATATAATACCTAGGTACTTTTCATTTAGCCGGGCGCAAATGTTGCCAATTGTGAACCAAACGCGAGCCAAGTCGCCAAGCGAAGCGATTTGGCGCAAATGTCGCCAATTGTGAACCAAACGCGAGCCAAGTCGCGAAGAGAATGGTTGTAAGAAATTTGGCGGAATTCTACATTATTTGGCGATTTTTCGCGTGCGCCCGGCTAACGGAAAAGTACCAATACCTAAAAGTAAATTCTATTTTTTATTCCATACAATACATAAAAGTAAATAAAATAAAAAAGGAGCTATCCCCGGCTTGGCGAAACGCTTGGGGTAGGTGAAGAAAGGTCGCCATGACAGCAGTCGGAAACTGAGATCGGAGTGAACAGCTATCACCAGCCACGGAACAACCCTCTCGAAGGAGTCCGGTGATCGGAGTGCAGGTAACTCAGCCTCAAACTTTTACTATACCCCAGGAGAAGAGAGAAACTGTTTACTTATCCGACGGCGTCTCATCCACGTACTCGAGGCGGCTTTACGATACTATATTACAAGATTAGAATGTATGTCCACAGATTGGTCATACAGCAAATGCTTCATGCATCCTCAGATGAAAAATTACCTGGTTGTAATTTGGAAAACGAGGAGGTCTTGGCACATGCACAAATTCTTCGTACGTGGACTTCTTACGTAATTATTCTATCACGCATTATCATATTACGTAATTATTCTATAACGTATTAAATCATATTACGTAATTATTCTATTACGTATTATCTTCTATTACGTAATTATTCTATCACGTATTATCTTCTATTACGTAATTATTCTATTCGTATTATCTTCTATTACGTAATTACTCTATTACGTATTATCTTCTATTACGTAGATATTCTATTAAGTATTATCTTCTATTAAGTATTATCTTCTATTAAGTATTATCTTCTATTACATAAATATTCTATTACGTATTATCTTCTATTACATAAATATTCTATTACGTATTATTTTCTATTACGTAATTAGTCTACCTATCTTCTATTGCGTAATTATTCTATTATGTATTATATTCTATTGCGTAATTATTTTACCTATCTTCTATTACGCAATTATTCTACCCATCTTCTATTACGTAATTATTCTATTAAGTAATTATGCACACATGGTTACATTAATTAACTAGCAGCATTCGGCGACCAGCTTATTCGCCGGGAATATGATTTCAGTTCAATCTTGTATATTCATGGCTGCTTTAACAACGTAATTTTAAACTTTAGATTGGGATGGATATTTAACTCATGTTCTTTTAGTAGCCTTGCACTTGTTCTGTTCATTGTCTACATGAATGTCCCTTATGAAGTCAAATAACTGACCATACCACTAATTGCACTTTGCCGGCGCCATCTTCACTTTTTTTATTCCTCTTGCAAAATATGCATCCGATTTCGTCATTGAAATACACATCACATGTTATGGCCAGCGGTATGTTAGTTGAATTAAAACATGCTGAAAAAAGAATGAAAGCATAGCAACCATAATCATTCAGCTTATTGGATATATTTCTTTATATATGTAATGAATATCTAAAGAAACAAAAAAGTGAGAAAATCTAAAAAGACAAAGAATAATAGAAGCAATTCAATTGGTGTGCGCAAGTGCAGCATCATCCAGGAAAAAATTGCAATAGTACAAAATAGATAAAAATATTTAAAAAGTAATTAAAAATGTGGAAAGGTACAAAATAATACTAGACAACGACAAGAAGTAAGAATCTGGTGAATGACTTCATCAGAGGCCAGACATTCATGCAGATTCAAAATGGAATAGGTTTTCTGTAGAGGAAAAAGACTTTAAGGTCTAATATTTTTTAAATTCCTCTTTTGGCCTGAACCTAAACCAGGAAATATTGGAAAGAAAAACATTTATCCACAAAGAAGAAATAATTACAATCTCCAGAACTAAGTTTGAAGAGAAGGGATTAAAATCTTACCTCTTATAACAAGTGTGGAACAAAGACTGTGACGTGTAAACAAGGTAAAAAGATGTGTGCACGTATCTCCATCTAGTGAGGGAAACATTGACAAAAGATTTGAAAATTTTTTTGTTACTTTTTTCCTACAAAATTTTTAGGGTATTTTTATATAATTTTTTTGTTTGTTTTTTTGATTTTTAAATAACATTTTTTTAACGTTTTTATGCATTTTTATAATTTTTATTATCAATTTTTCAAATGTTTTATACTTTTTTTATTTTCATTTTTTATTTTAATAAATAGTTTAGAAAAGATGCAGATGAGCAAATAATATGAAAGAGGGTGTGTGAAGAATATCAGAATCACTAACAGTGCAAAGGAGAAGTTGAGAGTAAAATTATAATAAAGACTTTAATAATTAATAAAGTAGTGAACTGGGTAGCCGTTTAGCTTTAGATTAATATTTAAATTATCAATGGCTTTAACAATAGCAGAATGGTTGTTGCAGATATTTTTGATTCTTTTAATTTGAGAGTGGATGGTATTTTTAATGACTTTTAGGTTGAGATTAGTATGATAATGACAGAGAGAAATGGCTCTAAAATTAAAGTCATCCCTCTTATCATAGATACCCACTGAAATGTTTGAATCTACAATTTTGATAACTAGATCTAAATAATTACAATTATTGTTATTATTATTGGTTTTATTTAGTTTAAGTTCTTCCGGATAGCAGTTAATTAAAGTGTCCAGGTTGTCAAAGTCAAAAACAATAAGGTCGTCAATGAAACGATAGGCAGAGATGAGATTATTTTTAATAAATTTTCTCTCGAATGTATGAAGAAAAACATTCGCCAGTGCAGTGGAGAAGCTCGTACCCATAGGAAGACCACACGATTGTCTGTAGTAGCTGACTCCATTGAAGAGATAATTTTCACAGATGTTAATATTGCAAATTTCTAGCCATCTATTTTTATCTATGAAATTGGAGTCAAGGTATAAGTCATATAAATTGATGCAAGCTTCAATTAGTTTTTCATGTGGGAGGCTGGTGAAAAGATTCTCAAAGTCAAAAGTGTTAATGCTATGAATTTTATTATCTTTAAGAAAGTTCAGAATTTCAATGTTACTATTAATAATAAAGTTTTCCTCTTTTTCAATTTTTTTGAGAATGATTTTAAGGAAGTTGAAGAAGAATTTTCCAAAATAAAAATTGTAACTGCCTGTGCCGCATGTAACAAATCTGAATTTTAAAGGATTTTTATGAAATTTAACAGTAGGGAAAAGGTAAGGATATGTCAAATTATTTGTCTTGATTTTAATTTTTTTGGCCAAGGCCAACATTCTTTTGTCTAGTTCTTTTTTACTGCAATTAATAAGTTGATAAGTGAGGTTTGAATTGTACTCATTGATCATAATTTCTTTGAAGTGGAATTTACACATAATACAAAAATTATTTTCTGCCTTGTCAACTGTGGTGATAATAAATTTATTTTTTAAGTTTTCAATTTCTTTTTTAAGAATTGTATCCAAGAAAATACCTCTGTTGATGATTTTTCTTTTATTGATGTTAACTGAGTGCTTGGCTTCCATCAAAATGTGATGTTTCCATTCACCAAAGCCTTCAATGGGCCAATGATATTTTCTAGCAATTTTAGCAATAAATATGTCCAAGTCTCTACCAATGGAATGAACAACTCTCTTGAGGTTTACCCTGCTTCTAAGTCTAAATTTAGAACCCTTTTCCATGATTTTACGAAGAGAGTCAGAAGATAATATATTTAGATCACCTGTGATAACATGTCCCCTATCTTTAGCAATAAAATTCTTGTTTTCCTCATTATTACAATAGCAATGTGAAATATCAATTTCATTTAAATTTTTGCAAAAGTAATTGTAATTACAGATTTGTTTTTTGAGGTCTTTTGGTATTTAAAAGCAGTTGAAATAACAGAAATGTCTTTAACAGGGAAGTAATTCTTACTATCATGGATGATTTTTGGCAGATGTAATTCTTCGAAAAAAATATCAAGGAAATTAAAGATACAGAATTCCTTTGACTCACTTTTATTAACTTTAAAAAGAAGACTATTATTGGCTATTTTAAGTTTAAATTTAACTAGATCAAAGAAAATGAATTTAATATTGTTATTAGTAAATATAAGTTTTTCGAATCCATGATTAATAAACCATTTGAGTCTATTGTTCTTCATCTTGAATAAATATTGTTTAATTTTGTTGATGTTTTCCCAGTTATGGTCAAGATGACATAATCTTTGCAATTCTATTTTGAATCTGCATGAATGTCTGGCCTCTGATGAAGTCATTCACCAGATTCTTACTTCTTGTCGTTGTCTAGTATTATTTTGTACCTTTCCACTTTTTTAATTACTTTTTTAAATATTTTTATCTATTTTATATATGTAATATCTCAGAGAGCTTGGGTTACAGATTCCATAAACATTTTGATGAAATAAAATATGAAAGCAATATGTATTGAGATATTACCCTACCTTTCAACAATGAAAGAGAAACACGCAATTAAATAAATGCTTGAAAAATGAAAACGGTTTGAATTGCGTAGCAACAATGAAAAGTATTGTTGTAAATTATGTCCAAAACATTTTTTAAAATTAGAGAAAACATTGTACGGCAACTTAATTGATACCGTTGAAAAAGTAATTTTTTGTACTTTCAGATGGTGTAAAAATGATTTTTGTGCTGTAATCTGTTCGGAAGTTATTAAGGAAAAACGCAGAAAATTTCACTTAATTTTTAATTAATTAAAATTCTAATTAAAAGTTTAGAAAAAGAGCTCCAAGGTGCACATTCCCACTCTCCAAAGTATGATTGTGCCTAATTTCGTAGCTCTAGATACAGCGGTCTGCCCAGTAAAGTGCCAACACACATACACACACACACATTCTCCTTTATTATTAGTAGAAATATAAGGTGTTATCATAGTAATAGACTTCCATCCACTCAGTATGAGGGATGAATGCTCCCAATTGCACTCATTTTCGTTTCTGAACCTTTATTGTTCATGTTCATTTTACATTTGACAAGAGATTTCTATAATATATCAAACTCTGTGAGTAAACACGCTATTCTATAAACAATAATACTCTTTTCATGTTGTATTGCCCGTGCTTTTGTGCCGAAACTTTGGCCACACGAGGGCGCTGTTGCGCGAAGTTTGTGATCGTTAGCGAATGTAATGTTTGTTGTTTGCGATCGTTAGCGAATGTAAGCCACGTCGAGGCAATAACGTCTATATCATTAAAACTATATCATTACTATACATCGTCATGAGTATCCTTTCGTCGTGGATGTATTAGACTACGAAAATCCCTTGGAATTACACACTGATATCGCATAATAGCCATATTTTGGTGCATACGGCGGAAACTCGTCTTCGTAAACCACTAAACCAAGCACTTTTTCCTTTTTGTCATCCATTTTTCTCTGCATGGCGAGTACTTTCGTTTCAGTTTCGCTTTGAATACTTTGGAAGTCAAATGACTGAAAATTTGAAATAGGTATTTGTCTAGTTTGTTATTTCCTCATATTTGATTTAGTTTATTCGTGAGTGTCTGTGTTTGAAAAGTTGATCTAGTTCGTTTTCGTTGATTTTGAGAGGTAGTTTATGAGATTAATGTAGGCAGATTGTTATATTGGATTCCTGTTTTGTAGATATTGAAAATTGTACTAGTTAGAATTAGTATTATTTTTGTCATTTGAATATTTGTTTTGCAATTAGAGTGTTTTGGTTTTAAAATGGATGCGGCAAATCAGACTTTATTAGAAAGAACGAAAAAGACCCGATCTGTTACGAGGTCTATTGTGACAAAGCAAAGTAATAAATTAGAATTCAAAATAAACAATTCAGCCGATAAAACAGTAGTGTATGAGTTATATATGCAATTAATTTTTAAATTTGAGGAGCTAGGTAAACTCGATAAGCAAATTGAGTGTTTAATAGATATTAATAGTCTGGAAGACGAAATCTTAACTCGCGAAGAATGCAGAGATAAATTTATAATTTGGAAAACCCGCTCTGAGCGTTACATAAAAACAGTTTCGAACATTTCTATACGAAATTCGGCGGAAACGAAACTGTAAAACGTAGCACTTCCTTTAAATAATTCAGTTAGTTCTGTTTTAAAAAATCCACCGCGTTTGCCTAAACTTACGTTCGAATCTTTCTCAGGCAAGGATATCGGTAGCTTTCCCTGTTTTTGAGCTAGATTTAAATCTGCAGTGCATGAAAATTCGAGTTTAAATGATGTAGACAAATTTCCTATTTAAAATCGGTTGTCACATCTGATGCAGAATTGGCAATACGAGGTTTAACACTAACACGGGACAAATATGCCAAAGCCGTTAAAATTACAGAAGATAGATTCGGACGTAAGGAACTTATAGTCGACTATCATATGAATCGTTTGTTAAATCTGACCCCAGTCCGGAACTCGTTTGATGTTATCGCATTAAGAAATTTGTATAATCAATTAGAAGTAAACATTAGGGGACTCGAATCCCTTGGAATCTCTCCCGATTCCTATAGTTGTCTTTTGTTGCCGATAATTATAAGAGCTATTCACCCTGATTTGGCATTAGAATATAATCGAAAACATGAAGGAAAACAATCTCAAATCACTGATTTAACGGAATATCTGCGCGATGAAGAGCACACGGAAGCTTTAGTGAAACCGCATGAATCACAAATCAAAGACTCTCACCCGTATTCGAATAAATTCTCCGAAAGGGCGTCTCGTCTCTCATCCAAGACGCAACAAAAAGGTTATTCGCGATGTCCCCCTTCAAATCATAACAATAGGCTGCGAGAGCATCGGCGAACGACCTACTGACAGCTGCGTATTCAAATTGTTTATTTTGCTCAGAAAATACTCATTTATCAGATTCGTGTGAGAATTTATGCGTTCAGCAAAAGAGTGATAAATTAATTAAGAAAAGGAGATGTTTTATATGCTGCAATATTTCTTGCAGTGTTAAAAAGTGTAAGAAAGGTGTTCGTTGATACTGTCAAGGGCGTCATGCATGTGCTATTTGTTTCAAGACAAAGAATTATAAAAAACAAAATTCGCCTTTAGATTCGGGAGAAAAGTCAGCCGACGTTAAAACTACGTCTTCAAATTCTGTGATGAATAATAGAGGGGGAGTTCTTTTGCAATGTGTTAAGACAGAAATTATCAGTATCTGTTCATCGGATAAAATATTTTGTCTTTTTGATAATGGAAGTGAAAAATCATTCGTCAAGAAAAATGTGTCCGTTGGGATTTAAAAAATTAAGTTTAGAAAGATTAAATATTTACTAATTCTTATCTAAAACTCCTAAAAAACAAACTTGTAACAAGGTAGAAGTTAGACTAAGGAATGTATTAAGTGGGGAGGAGACTGTGATTAGGGCAGTGGAAATTGCGGAAATTTGAAGGGCAACACGCATCCTTCTGAACCCAAATGCATGAAGGGAAATGTAATCGAGAGGATTTAGACTGACATTCAGCTATCACCTGAGAATTATGAAATTTCGTTGTTAATCGGTTCAGATTTTTATTGGTCTTTAAGAAATCGAATAAAAAGACTTGATTCATCATTGGTTGCTGTCGAGACCAGTCTGGGATGGTCTCTTCAAGGCAAGTGCGATGAGCGGAGTGATTGTACTTCGGTACATTTAATTCACAGTGAAGAGGAATCTATTTCGGCCGAGATAAGAAGATTTTGGGAGATTGAAAGTTTAGGAATATATGATAAGGATTCAGTGGCTTTGGGTAATGAAAATGAAGAGATACTTAGTGAGTTTGATAAATTAATTAGTTTAGTAGATGGTAGATATCGCGTAAGTTTGCCATGGAAACCAGGTATAAGAAGAAGCTTTACAAAATAATAAAACTGTTGCGCGTAAACGTTTTTAAGGGGTTGGTTCGTGGGTTTAAACGTGATCACGAGTTTTTTTTGTGAGTATATGGATGTAATCGGTGACTATGATATGAAAGGTATAGTTGAGCGTACTTCTTGTGATTCTTTATCGAATAGTCAGGGATTTTACCTATCCCATCTTGCAGTGATACGTAGCTACAAAACCACAAGTCGTCTTCGCATTGTTTTCGATGGTTCAGCTCACGAAGATGGACATTCATCGTTGTACCAAAGTCTATACAAGGTACCAAATTTCCATACCAATATTTTAGAATTGCTTTTACGTTTTCGAGAAAATCCTGTAAAGTTTACAGCTGATGTGAAATCGGCCTTTCTTCAAATCGAATTAGACTTGGTTATTCTTCCTTGACGCTGTAAATTTACAGAGTTACTTGTGACTAGGGAACACGAACGAACAGGTCATTGTGGTGTATCTGCAACTTTGACTCAACTTCGGAAACAATTTTGAATATCTAAAGGCTGACAATTAGTCAAAACAATGATTCGGATCAGTCCCATTTGCAAAAAATACAACGCTAAACCAGCTGATCAATTGAGTCGTCAGTTGCCTCGAGACAGAATTTTCCAGTCTCCTCCATTTCAAATCGTAGGAATTGATTTTACAGGTGCAATCCTTGTAAAGGACAATCGAGAGACTCATAAGTCTTATGTTGTTTTGTTTACGCGTGAATTAACACCTGCCGTACATTTAGAACTTGTATCGGGCATGTCCACAAAGTGTTTTTTACTTGCTTTTCGGAGGTTCCTCTCTCGAAGAGGTAATTGCAAGGTAATATACTCCGATAATGCCCGAACATTTAAAGCGGCTCAAAGGGAGTTATCATATTTTACCAGCATCTTGAAAGACAGTAAGTTTTAAATTTTGTCGCAGATAACGATATCCACTGGAAGTTCATAGTTGAGCGTACCCTTTGGTGGGGTGGATTTTGCGAACGCCTTGTTAAGACTGTAAAGTCCTCCTTTTAAAAGCATTACAGATATTCTACCATACCTTCTGTTCTCATTCCGAAATTAATTGCTTTCGGAACGAATACCCCCCGTTCATAAAAACATCAACAAAACTTTTAAAAACAATTCCATTACATTCATTGACTAATTTAACTATTGTTTCGTGTTATTCTATTTATGAAACTAATAGGGGAAAAAATCAGCTAGAAGATATTTTTCTTAAATATTCAAAGTTTCTTAAATATTTATTGTAAATATTTTTATTACAATTACACTTAATATTTAACACATGAAGAAATTAATTCAAAGAAACTTTGCATGTTTTTCAATGAATCGTCGAATCTTTATCTTTTATTAAAAATAAACTAAAAAGATAGTTCTTGATTAGAAAATTGCTTCCGTTATTTGAATCGAGTTATTAATTTGAAAAGATATTTTAATATTTTACATAAATTCCTTTTATCTAAGTCTCTAAAAGTTCAATTATTGCGTTAAATCATCTTTAATTTTAGACATTAAAAGCTGAATTGTCTTTCAAATATGAAGCTTTTCTACGAACTTGCTTCAATATTTTTTTCTTATTTGAGGAAATTCTTTACAAAGCTTTATTTCTAAAACCGTTCGTTTCAAACGATATTACTTCGTCAAAATAAACTTCCCACAAATAAAACTTTTTAACTCTTGTATCAAAACTAATTCCCAAGTCATTATCTTTTTTCAATTGAAATGTTTAGAAAATGCTAATGTGTTTTTTAAACCACAATTTTATCGATCAACAAAACATGGATAGAAGTATTTTTGTTGTTCAACTTTAATTTTGTCTTCTCCCCGTTTTTATAGATGAAACAAAAGAAGCATTGTAATTTCGTGTTATCTTTTTGAAATTTCTGTTTTCAGGATACGAATGATGGTTAAAGAAGCTCTGAGACATTTATCAAAAGTCTTGTATTTCCTCTTTCAACCGCTTAAAAAAGAGTATATTAATTTAATCAAGCTTTTTCCCTGAAGCTTAGAAAATGAGCAACTAGTTTTTTCTTTGTCTCAAAACTAAAACTTCTAAAACTACTCTTGTTCATTAAAGATAATGTTCAACCCTAAAAAAAGGAGGTAGTTTCATAGAGCTTGTGTTTATCCAATCAGTGTTTGAGACACTAAAATCTTCAATTTCATTCAGTATGTGGTTCCATTTCCCACAATCTTCACACAAAAACAACGTTTACATGAAATTTCAGTTATTTTTTTCTCTAAATTGTCTCGTTGCATAGTTGCCTTTCCTTTGAGATTTAAGGAAGTAATTATTTTAATAATAAAGAAAGGTTAAAAGACGACAGTAGAAATAATGATTTTAAAAATTAAGAAAAGAGCAGGAAAGACTGTTTTAGAAAAGGAATTCGTTCATCCATCACCACGCAGCATTTTGCAACTTTTTATCACGATCTGTTTTTTGGTATTTTAGTGAAAACACTTGCGTATAGTATTTCTGCTTTTGACATTTTGCTTTACAATTTTGTGTAATCAAAAAGATGTTCCTTTTGTTAAAATTTTTAAATAATGACTTTTTAAAGGGTACTTCGTTAATGTTTTTCGAAAAGAAAATGCATCGCTTTATGATTGTTTACAAATTTCAAAACAAGCAGCAGTTTTAAAAACTTTCCTTGTTTCCTTGAATATAAATTAATCAGAGTTCGAAACTTTTTTATGGCTGCATGTTTTCTGCTTTTTTACTTTTAATTCTTTGATTTTAATACTTAATTTTCTTTGGAAACTACTTCCAAGTAAAAATGATGCGATTCTGCTGTTTTCGTTTGTTGATAATTAAACTTTTACTTTAGTGAAACATTATTGTATATAGAATAACATCTTCTGTTTCTTAGTCTTTTATAACAAAGAAATTTGAAAACCTTTTGGAATATCTGAAAGTTCAAAAATAACTTAAAGTTAAATCTTATTTTTGACAGATATGAACAGGACTATACTTTTCTTTATGTAATTTTTCTTATATTTTCTCTCTGAAAAATACTATTTTATATGTTGCACTGCATCAAAGATATAGTGTTTTTAAGAAATAAAATTAAACATCCAAGCAATCAGGAGTATTTTAATTCTTATTGTTCAAACTTTATAGCGGCTAATTCACATTTTTTCGAATATCTCCTTAAAATTTTTATGGTAAAAAATTTTTCTGTTCTCAAAAATTAAATTATATGGGAAAAGTACATTATATAATATTAAATCTCAATGCTCAAAGATGCAAGTTATCGCTTCAATTGGCCAATCATGGGATATATAAAGTAGCATTTTTATTCTTTTTAATGTTTTAATTGCGAGTACTTAAAATTGTATCCATTCAATACCATTTATAGTGCTATGTGTATGATTTTCTATAGTTTAATTTCTTTTTTAAATATAATTTTCTATACCTGAAATAAAATACCGATTTTAAACTTTTTGTTTACCATCGTAATAAAAAGTGTAGAAATAACTGCCAGATATTTCAATGCTAAAGTTGGTTTAGATATTGTCAGTTTTTATCAACGAAAGCAAAGGTTCATTTTGTCGTTTATATGCTTTCAATATTTATACCACTTTCGTGACTTATCTCCTTGAAAGAAACAGACATATTTTTGGCTTCCACGGTGAACAGATATCATCTGTTACAATTGATGGTTCTTCGTGGTTATGTGTCAAAGAAGTCGTTTTATTGGCTCAAGATAGCAAGATAATTGAAGGCTAAGGACTAATATTCTCCATGTAGAGAATACTTCGATAAGAACTGTGGGCCTTATACAAATTGTAACATTGCATTATGAAACAACCCAATATACATCACTTGTTCTATATATATAAAGTAAAAATTTCTATATATGTAAAAAAAACTTCTGTATTGAAGTAAAAAATTACGTCTATATATGAAGTAAAATAAACGCTATAGCAGCTGAAATTTTTTTTCCAAAATTATTATTCCTCTTATGATTATTATTTCATACTTATAGTGAAAAATAAGAACTATTTCATTTATCAATATGAATTGCTTACTCGATCCATTAATTCGCTCTCGTGAATTTAAACGTAAGTAAAAAAATTCCTGTAATTAAAAGTTTCATGACTGATCATAATTGCCTTCTCCTTTTAAATTTTCTCAAATATTGGTGAAACATAAAAATGAAGAATTTTATTGCAATTGGAATTTCTCTTTTTAAATGAAATCAATTTCATTTGTTCCAGGAGCAATAAACTTTTTACATTGCCAGAAAATATGTTCGAAAATATGCCAGCCATAAAGTTCTTGAACTTATATGAAAACGAATTTAGAACTTTTGAAGAAATTGTTTTTGAAACTTTTGGAGGCCAGTTACTAGCATTCTATATTAGCGGTAAGTATATGTTTCAATCAAAAATAGCCTTAAAATACAATATAATAGTAATAATGACTAGGAAAAACCATTATCCAAAATTATATATTATATAAAACAAATATATTTTAATTTCTTTAGACTGTTATATAGAACTGAAATCCCAAGTTTATTCTCTACCCTTAAGGAGGTAAAGATGCTGAACTAAAATATTTTTTCCTTCTATGAATGAACTGATGCGGATATCCTACTATGAAATCATTAATATTCCATATTAGTGTTGGGTTAATCTGTGGCAAACTCTAATACCCTTATACGTAAATACACTTCTCTATCTTATTGTATAGTATGGTTTCTACAATTGCTGTTGAGGGAAAACAAGATATGGTAACCGCATTTTCTATCGTAAGGGAAGGCAGATATTTGCTTATATTGGTAAGCCAATATAAGCAAAGATTTTGCTTATATTGGCTTACCCTCCCACCGAAAAACACGAAGAGTTCATGGATTAGAAGCCTCCGGATAAGTAAGCGGGTTCTCGCTTCCCTAGTGGGTATAGTAATGGCGGGGCTTGGGTCCCTCCACCAGTGATAGCACTACCTCCTACGGAAGGAGTCGGGCCGATTTCGGTGATGGCTATTAGGATTCCGGCCTCAGTACTCGAGCTATTGCAGAGGCTCTCATTCAGAAACTCGGATGCCAAGGCAGGACGGGGGATCCAGTTTTCTCGTATATTGTCTTCCCAAGTTCAAAAGCAACATTTTTTTTTAAGTTTGTGCCAAAACATCCGTTTTAAAAACAAATCTTGAGATCACATCTAGTTGTAAATGGTAACTTGTAACGTGTTCTCAATGCTGAAATTAAACTTAAATACAAAACACTAATATTATAACATTGCTTTTTAACAGAATGTAGAAAGTTTATGATAATGTAGAAAGTTTATAATATAGTTTTTAACCAAAATAAAGCCTAAAACAATTGTTTATGAAGCTTTTTGCAGAGAGTTGATCAGAAGTCTGGAAAGAATTGAACTTTGAAAAAATTCAAATTCTCAGCATTATTATAAGCATGGAATATAACCGTTTGATCTTTTCAAAAAATTCTATGATGTCTAGGAAATATTAGGCTGGAATTCATAAGACAAAAAGAATATTAAGCTAATAAACAAAACAATAAACTCACACAGTGCCCTCAGATTAATAGCACGACTGATTCCAGTCCCTTCAGCGTTGTTTGCATAGCACTGGTATCTTCCTCGGTCCTTTCTCTTGACTCTTCTGATGAGCAGGCTTCGATAACTGACTATCACATCAGGATCATCAGAAATGAGGTGTTTGCCATCCAAATACCAACCCACTTGATATGCTGATGGGTTGGCCTTAACTTCGCAGGAAAAGCGCACGTCATCTCCTTCCAAAAATGTTGAGTGTTGCTGTTTCGTTGAACTCCTGACGGTTAAAGATACTTGAGGAACATCTGAATGAAAGAAATGTTATAGTGCCCATGAAATTCAAGTTAGGAAACAAATGCATATTACACTAATTGAATGTTAATGAGCGTATTAGCTCTTTATTGGTACAAGTTGAGAGATAAATGTGAAATGATACATTAAATCTGGATTTTATTGGCTAAAATGTCATGTTCCCTGACAAATTTGTTGCATTCTTCAACTGACAATATTCCAGATAAAAGTTAAATTTTCACGAACGACCCATGCTGCTAGTATATACTTTATTCCTGTTACCATAAGAATAAGATAGAGCTTTTAATACAGCATATTTTCTCTTAATAGAGTTGGCTATATGAAATTTTTTTGCTGTGATTCATCGTCTCATTGTATTGTAATAAATAGTAAAATTGTACTTCTACTGCCTCATTTTAATATATTATTTCCCATAACAATATTATTTATTAATTTTGAAAGAAAGTATTTAATAGTTGATGTGGTAAAAATTCTGCTTTCAATTTTTAGTTAATTAAAATATTGAATTCCGTTAATAAGAAAATAACAATCATTCTATATAATTAAAAATGCACAAAAAATTCATTATTTTATTTATCAAAATTTAAGCAACACTTGATACCTAATTTACTGCAATTTAAATTATGTGCTTAATTTATAGTTATGCCGGGATATTTAGCTTATTTTTAACCTTTATGAATGCAAAATCAAAGATTCAATTTAAAAAAAATAACAATTTGTGGAAAAATCCTCATTTTTTAGTTTCTCTTAGAGAACAACTGAAATTCATCTCACTGCAATGACGATATCTTCCTCATTACTTAACTGGAGTTTTTATATAAGTTGGCCTATATATCTGGTTTTGAAATTATGAGAGAAATGTTATGCTATGTTTCGTACATGAGCAGTTAAAAATTATTTACTACAAGTTCTCATACATTCAATGTATTTGCTTTTAATTCTAATATAATGCTGAATAATAAAAATTATATATACCCAAAATTACGTGCTACTTTCCCGAAATACAGGCCAGTATTGCAGACCGCGAATACAGCCATTTATGGAACTTGGAAATCGTTATAAGCGTTCTGTGAATGGGGTAAACCCATATCATTTTCTTATTCATAACTTTTTGCTCGATTCTCTAACTGCCCTCTTGACCAAATCTTCAATATAAATTGGGAGTTTCCCCGATTCTTCACAAATGGTTGTGACCCGTTGTATCTGTATTAATTCCAAATATATTGCATTTTAAACTTGTGCAATATTTTTGCTCCGTGGTGTACTTTCAGAAACTTAGAATTTTAGCTTCGAAAATCAAGTTCATTAGCAATTATTTCGTCGATTCCTATTCGAAAACTAAACTCACCTAATTTGAAGATGCCATTAGTAAAACTTATTCTTCATCCTCTGAGAAATCAAGAAGCTAGCTAATTGCAGTAACCACATAGTGCAATATTTCTTTGAGATTGATTAATGATCTAAATTTCTAAGGTTGAACAACACAAATTTAACTCACAAGTGATATTGAGGTGCCATCCATCTTCCAAAGCCGATCCACTTAAAAGGAAATTTTCAGTTCTACATCGAAGATACTTCTTGTGATCGCTTCTGGAGGGCCAAAACGTCAATATGCTCGTTGTCCTGTTGCCATCTATCGACAAGAGCTCCGTGTGATTGGAGAGGGGCTCGTTGTCAAGAAACCACGACATGCGGGACGCTGGTCGAGAGCCTCCAGAATAACATCTCACTTCTACTCTACGACCCGCAGTTAAACTGGATTTCTTGGGAGATACATTGACATCCAATGGCTTTACTAAATGAAAAAAATATAAGGTATTTATTAAAATAAAAAGTAAGTGTAAAAAGTGTAATACATGTCTGGAAAAATTATAGGATATTTACTGGAATAAAAGTAAGTGTAAAAAATATAATACATGTCTGAAAAAATTATAGGATATTTACTGGAATGAAAAGTTAGTGTAAAGAAATAATACATG
>BGPR01000104.1:154091-208128 GCA_013235015.1 Araneus ventricosus | reverse complement strand
AAAAAAGTTTCATGGAAATACAAAAACATAAAATAACTATATTGAAAATGAGGTGTCATTCTGTCTTTTCTTTAAATTAGATATCAAATTTCAGAAAAGAAATCTTTAACTAGCAGGTAAAACATTATAGATAATTAATCAAATATTTAGGCAAGTTCTATTGTACAGAATTTCTTTATTAATGTTTGAACATAATGATTTTTAATCAAAGCAGCACTTCTGAATTTTATTTATCAAAATTATATCATTACATTTGTTAAGTCAAAAATCTAACAGTTAAAAATATCTATTTCGAAGAAAAAAGAGGACAAACATTTTTGATCAGAAACAAATTACATTTGTTTTAAAATTCCCAAAAAATACAGATTTTTTTACCTATAGGTGCTAATGCAATTACATCTTACCTTCAGATATTTTGCTAAATACAATTAAAATTTCGAATCCGAGAGAAAAACTTATGTGCCAGATATCATTTTACTTCTTCATGAGATTTCTGTCAATCAATTTTTCTAAAACTTCTAGTAAGTTGTAGTATTTTTACACGTTTATGAATTTACTAAAACATTAGCCGGAGTGTTTGCTCTTATCAGATATTTATACTATTATTTTTTAGAGAAAAATCAAAAATAAATAAATAAAATATTAATGAATAAATTGATAATAAACAAGTAAAAAAAGAATTTTTATAATAAATTTTAAAGAACTTTACAACATATGGCATCTCAAATATATATTGAAAAATAACATGGAAAATACCCGAATGAATTCTGTAACATAGCCCATTATTTTGGACAGAGAATTTTCCTACCGTTACTTAATTTCCAAAACACTTCGTTTGAGTTTTCCAAGTATCTAAAGTGCAATCAATAATGTTTATTATTCCATAACCAGCTGGTATGTAAAAAATAATTATTACCGATTAAATTTATTTACAGGTTAGTAAAAATAATCAATGATATTGATAACCTGAATCGGCCCATCTACTATGAATTTTTCAATTCAGCATAGCAAAATCTATAAATATAGTATTCGACTACATATTTCTGCTCCAAAGATTATTGCGATTCACTAATGTATTAAATAAAATTTTTAAACAGTTTCAAAATATCAATATTCCAAAAAGAAAAAGACACAACCAAGATATTTTTAGTGAAATATTTCTTCCTACAGATCTTTTACAATTAATGTTCGGATAATATTTTATCTCATGGAATTATTCAAGTTTTAATCACTATCCATTTATTTTTCTCTCAGTTACAAATAAATCATTCCTTGGTGCAGAATAATCTAAGTTTCGCAATCTTGCAATTATGGAACTAACTGCATTAAAGTTTGACAACATTTACAATTTTTTTGTTTGCTCTTCGAGCAATTTTGGCGTGGTTCCCCTTACATTAAGTTTATACATAGCGTGCTGTATTGTCATCAATCTTAAAGAAGAAAAGTCAAAATAGAAATATTTTTAAATGGAAGAATATTAAAATTTCTGAAGCAATATTACTTTATTCTTTAGCTTAGTAATCACGTTACAAAATATCATGTAGCAAAATATGCAAAATTAGCTTTGAAATTTATATCATGGCGAAAACATAACAAAATATCTTAATAAGTTTTCTTTACGCATGAAAATGAAAACAACTGAAAATAATTTAATTTTTTAAAGCATTGTAATCTAATTGAGAGCATTAGAAGTTTATTAAAATAAAATTTACTTGTTAAGTAATGTACATTCTTTTTAATTTTTAAGGGAATGAAGATTTAAAATAAATCAAGGATATAGACAAGTGTTATTATTTTATGGTGTTTTAAATACTAAATTATTCTTCGTTCATGTTTTCAAATATCGTGTGCATTTACAGTAACCACCATTATTATACAAAAATGAAAATGCAGAAAGAATCGAGCCATTTTTTTCTATTCGCTTTGGAATTTAAATTCTAAATTGGCTGTTGCCATTTGAAAAAAATGATATGGTTTTAAGTTTCATAAACTTATCTATACAAATTTGTTGATTGAATTTGAATATCAAACGGATCTGCATAAATAAACAAATAGGGAAATGATTTTAAAAAATCATTCATGTTAATTATGGTGTTAACTGTAATTATGAACTTACTGAAATCAATATTCAGTCAACAAATATTTTACATAATATATCATCAGAGAACACTTTAATATTATATCACCATCTTCATTCTTATATTTCAAACTACCTTAAATTCATGTAGCAAGAACTATAAAATTGTTAAATGGAAACATATTACAGAACGCGAAATTTATTAAGAATTACCATCATTTTTTGATAATTTTTAATCATAAGATAAAAACCTCAACTTTTGGCACTAAAGGGAATCGCAATGCGAATAAAAATTACAAAAGAAAAGCACAGCTAATTTCCTGAAACAAGCTAAAATTCAGCAAAAATAAAACATAAAAATTTATTTCTACTGAGATATAAACTATTGCAAATTCCTCTGCAATTCCTAGGTTGCTTAGGTTTTCTAAAGAATTCTTTCGAACACATTTGCCTTTGGGCATTTCACTAGGTTACGTTTTACGAATATAATTCTGTTTTAGCTCTTAACATAGTGGTAGAATGTAACTGGTAAGAATTTATGTTATTTTATCTCGAAAGAATGCACAGACTGCGTTCTTTTCATTGCATTTGCAACAGTAAAAGTTTTGAGAAGAATTTCAAAGCGTATTCCGTTGGGGCACTGATTCTCGGCTCGAGAAAAATTCTTTTCAAATGAGGCAAGAACATTCGTTTTTCTCCCTAACAAAACTAATTTTTTGTCTGGCAACATATATCCTACTTTTGTGGAAAAAGAGAAGTTCGCATTAAATTTCTAAAAGGAACTCTACTCTCTCAGAATTACATCATATGCTTTAAAATTATTTAAATAATTTTCCTTACAACAACTTTACATGAAACTTATTTAATTAATAATTGTATTATAATACACAGTCTGAATTTAAAGTCATACCTACAAATAAGTTTATTTAAATGAATTTGTTTTAAAGTTAGACTACACTCTTCCCGTTATATGCACTGTATGGAACTATTTGTCAAACTTATTTTCCAGGTGTAAAACATGGTTTAAATGCCTTCAACAGATTGGATTCTGCTAAGAAAACAATATTTCAAACATAACAATGATTGATAATCAGTAGGCAGTGCGTTAAGTCAAAATGAATGCTAATTTTCATAATTGGTATTAGGATTCATGTTTAAAATACAGACAAGAAATTTACTAACTTTTTAAAAAACGTTTTATTTCATTATTCATAAAAAATAAGTTCGCATGAAAATAGTGAGTATAATCTTCACCCAATATGCATAAAAATATCACAAACTTGATCCCATAACTCAATCAGGAAAATAACTTATATAGATTGACTTTCCAGTAAACTACGAGAGCAAGTCAGTAAGTAGGATATAAACCAATATGAGAGTTCGGGAATTAGTAGATTAGTAGTAATTATTTTCCAAATCTGTCAAAGGTGGTAGCACAATCCTACTGTATGTTGTTTATTTCAAATTTATGAGATAGCAGTTCTATACATGCGCAGCTACAACTGAAAATGGCGACTGTGCTGGAGGAAGAGCTGCAAAGTGTTCTAGTGGGAGCAAGTTCGACAGAGACCGGACTCAGGCGGTTTGGGAGCCTGAGTGAATTTTGCTGGATAAAAGTTTTTCTTTTCTCTATGTACAATTGATCGCCCAAACTTGGTGTCGTCCTCCTGGAATTTCTGTAAAGAATGGAAGGATGCTATTCTGTTTTCGTGAACGAAAATTTACTTCAGTGTTTGAGGTACTGAAATCCTCAGTCGAGCTGGGTTCATGGAGTTTAAATGAGAAAGTAGTGCTATTTTCAAAAAATTCGTCTTCGACATATTGATTTTTTTTACTTAACTTGTTTGATGTGTCTCCAAGTTTCAGACCCCCTTGAGTTAATTTTTTTTAGCTAATTGTCTGTCTGTGTATAAGATTAGTCAGAAAAACAAAAAGTTATAAGAATGAAATAGTTTTGATGATGATGTTGTTTTCTTTCAAATTTTAGAGGATATCGATCGATTGCTTGTCAGTTCGTGCATATGTGGACACGAAATGTCCAGCACGAACCATCCAAGACCAGAAAACAACTTTTCTGGAGGAGAAGCAGCCACTGACCAGGAACTCCTAAACTGTCTAATTTCCAGAATGAATTCAAGTTGTGAAACTTGTATAAATGCAAGAGGGGATCAAACCCCTATTAATCAATTTGTTGTTCCATCTTGTATCATGTGTTTTTCATTCTTCAAGCTATCCCAATCCACGGTCACGCATGGGGATCATAAATGTTATCAGATGTTTCTTTTTGTATTACATTGTTGTACATTCCTAATTTCATTAAAATCTGTTTAGTATTTCTGAAGGTAATCTACCAAAAGTGAAATTTCTCTTAAATTTGAACACCAGCTCAAATTTCATAGAAGAAAATGATTTTTAAACGATTTAATTAAAATATCATACATGCAAAATTGTCAGTTTTTTACCTTCTTTTACCGGCAAAAGTGTTCCTCCTCAACTTTCTCGTCAACTTACACTATACGGAACATATTATATTAAATTTCTTAAAAAGAAGAAAAAAAAATCGAATACGCGTTCAGTACTTCTTTTTCACTGACTGCTTCCAAAATTTGATACAGATCTAAAATTTATGTACTTCATAAAATAGTAAATTAATTACGAAATATTTATTATTATAAATTGAGATTTATTAAATTAAAATTAAAATAATAATTTCATATAAGAAAATACTTACTTGATCAGTAATTAAATTTATATTGCCATCAATTTTAATAGAAAATGAAAAAGAAAAAATAATAATAAAATAAATCACCTAAATAATATTTAGAAATTAACGACAAAATTTATACATTTAATTGTGTATGATCGTTTTTTTATGTGGGTATACAAGAAGTTCAAAGGATATTTATATTTCATCGTATAAGTGATAAAGTTCTGGACATTATTCAATTTTGTATCTCTATCAGCAGCTGGGAATTTATTTCTGCGTATATAGTTCGATATATTGTATTTAAAAATTGAGACTTGGAGATAAATTTTCAATAATAATAATACAATTACATGCATTTGGCTTGTCATAAATATTCGTGCTAATTTTATTATTCATTATTTTTATCTGAAAATAGGGCATTGTTATTTGTTTCTAGTATATTTAAATACCCTTCATAAAAACTAATATAGGTTGGAAACCTAAACTATTCGTGCCACTACGTACAAATATTTTTGGAAATTTTTAAATATTTTCTAAATGTAAAGGAATTTTGCCATTCCCCCCACAAAAGCGAAAAGCATAATGTGACCGACTAGTCAGATTTCCTCTAATTCAGAAACGTATAGCACATGCACCTAACTTCTGATTACAAGCAATCTCAACTTCCCATCTTGCAGAAAGACACGTAGTGGGACCTATATCAGGATAAGTTGATGGTTGGAGGTCACAGATCCCTGCTATTACCCTCCAAAACATCACATTCCGGTATTTCCAAAACCAGCCTATTGCCCTGATCTCGTTTCGGGTTACTTTTTACTCGGATCAAGAAATTGCTTACAGGACAATGATTTTCAAGTTCCGAAGAGTGCAGCGACAAGAGCAGAAAAGGATATTTCAAAAGGACGCTTACAATCCGCATTTGCATTTTTGTATGAACGATGGTAAAATGAATAGTTACTTCGAAGAAAATACCTAATCAACAAGTTATATTTGTATTCACTCTTTCGTAATATACTTCTTAATATTAGGTTAGAAGAAGAGACATAAAAACGAAATGGATATGTGAATATAACGTAGATTATTACTACCCATATCCAAAACAATGCTGTACCAACATATTAATAATTGCAAATTTTTCAATTTCACTTAGATCCTGTATTTTCATTTTCAGTGTAATCGAATTTCTTATCAAATCGCTCACTTTCATATTTCTATTAAAGGATTTTTCTTACAGATTTTTTAATAGAAAGATTCTAGTATATTTAAGAATCTGTGTTTAGTTATAAACACAGATACTTAAATACTTTCTCCAGTTACTCTATAATAAGCTTTATCAGCAACGTAACTAATTTTGGATATTTATTTTTCTTTATTTTTTATTCCACTATTCTTACTATCAAGTGAATGAAATGAAGAAAGAGATAACTTCAACAATGTTTTTTAACTTATGTAAAATTTATGGAATTGACATTAAATGGGGAATTTTCTTCTTGTGTGTTTCTTGATTTGTGTCACCAGTAATCAATTCTTATTATCAGCTATGTGCTGCTATTCATCTTAGATGACAAATTTCCTATAATTATTTTATAAAAATAATTTTCATGGAACTGTTTCTCTATTTTTATTTAAAAAAACTTTTCTCCGTTTTATCAAAGCAGTGAAAGCTGTTTAACTCGAATGGACTACCTCTGTCTAGCCTAAAAGTAACATGCAATTTAACCTATTATTGTCGTTTCTTCTTGTTATTTAATTTCATTTCAAAAATAAGTAATTAGGAACAAAATTTTAATGAATGTTTGGAATGTTATGGATGAACAAACACTTGATGATGCATTTAAAAAATTTTTCTGTGTATTCTCCCATTTCACTTCTGTATATTGTTCGAAATTTTAATTCCCTGTAAGTTATTATTCCATTCCAAACATTACCAGGGTTATATTTGAAAACGGTATCTTCATTAATTTTAATCTATTAAATATCATTTTTATTTGTTTAATTAAAGCATTTAAAAGCCTTCTATACATTCTCCGTTCCTTTAGATAGATACTTAATTATACATTTTATAATTCCAACAGAAATATTTTCGTAATTTAAATTAAGCAAAACGAAATAATACCTAAACATTTTAAGGTCTTTTCTTTCTCGGCTATCTTTTTAATTACTATCAAAAAAATGTCCAAACAAAAACAATACCTACACCGAATACTATAAGAAACACACAGTATTTGGGAAAGGGGGTGGGCATCCTGTCTTCCGCTCTGTGTTTTTCCACTTCACTTGTGTCAACTGAGCCGTTTATTTTACTTCCACTATATTGTAGGGAAAGAAAATACTCCCCATTACTGTGTCGTTTGGTAAGCGTTCAGTGAATCGCAAGAAATACACTTCGGACTCCACCAAGAAAGAACTCTTGCGGTTGGATACACCATAATGGCTGATGGAGAGTCTACAAGAGTGTGGGGAGTCGTTTTGTTTATACCTGGATGGAATTTATCCCGTCTGGTTCTGACGGAATCGCACTATCACTTCCCCTAGAGGAAGGTAAGAAAAGAATCTCCATAATACTGGAAAATAAATTTTTCCCTTGTGTGTTGTTTCTTGCGAGTGAAGTTCTTTTTTTTCTTAGCAGAGAATAAGGAATTGAAGATTTACGGTGTTTGGCCCCCGCCCCCCCCCCCGCGCGGGGGGTGGAAAATTGGATTTGAATTACGGAATATGCTTGGTGAAATGTGAACGACTTCGATTAATAAGTAAATTTTGAGTAATAGTTCATATTAAATCAGTGAAATTAATGCAAAATAAGAAGACTTGTTCTTCAAAAGTATTTGAAAGCTATAAATCTATATCTTCTTTTCTGATGCATTGGTTTGGATGACACACACACCTATTTAACTTTCTATTACTCATAATTCTTATATTTGTATTCAAATTTAGAATTTTTGGCGGCTTTGTTTTAAAAAATTGTAAATACTTTCAGTCAATAGATATCCGCTTACTTTATTATGTCTTTTTTGATGACTTTCTTCCAATAAATTCCTTAAAAAATTCCTTAACTTAATAAATAAGTGCATTATATAATAGATATGACATGCATAAAATTCATATTATAGAATTATGCAGTAGATGGAACAAATTAATCTATGCTTAAGAATTCCTAGCACATGTAATTTAAAGGAACCTCAGGGAATTAATTTTCACTCCCTATGTTTTAGTGAATCTGAAACAATACACAAAGGGTAAGCCAGCCAAGATGTCATTCTTGTCATCTTACCATGGTTCAACCTTATGAGGTGCGTACCATATATAGCCTTCGTGAAAATCAAAAGTGGTCGTTAACACACATGGGGTCTTTTTGACCCCACCCTTTCTCTTCTGCTAAAATATTCTGGGAATTTCTAAAAGCTTGCCCCTGTTATTTCCTGCACCTTCATGGAGGAGTTAGAAGAAGATAAGAGCAGCAGTAACAGGTGAAATGGGGGTTTCTCCCTTTTTACTAGGGTCTTGGGGTCAGATTGACCAGTGCTTGTGCTGGCCTTTCGGATTCATTTAACATTATGGCTATGACAGCGTACGAACTTGCGCAGCAGAGCAGAAAAGAATACAGAAAAGGTATGTAATAACGGAGATAAGTTCAACTTTCCTTCTTCGTATTAAAAATCGCATTTGTGTCTTAAATACAAGTTATTTGTACGAAAAACTGTTCTTATACTTAGACCATATTTATTTTTGTACAAATAGCGAATAAAATAAGAAGTAAGTGTCTGACAATTTGGGGTCAAAATGACCTCGTGGGTGTTCTAATGTTCCAAAAATGGGTGAGTGTGCTGAAGCGTTATTCTAACTAAACGATTTTAAACTGGACCCTAGGCAAATTAATTGTGAATAAATTCTCGGCGAGATCAATATTTATGGCTATATTATAATTAATTATATCGAATATTAATTGTGGTAATATAATAGGCGTTACATAAATTGAATAAAAATCTGTTGCCCAGTTTTGATACTTTTTAAAAACCGTAAGTTCTATATCATTTTAAAAACAAAACGCCAGAATACCAGTTCTTTTAGGTAGATTCCTTATAGGAAGTCTACCTATTGCAATGGTTCTCATGACACGACTTTCGGAAAATTTCTGCAGATCTTCACCGATCATGACCCCTAGAACCCAAAACCACCCTTCGTTAAAAAGTATATATATATTGTTATCTTGTAAACACTATAACTGGAGTAATTTTGATGTAAATTTAACCACCTTGGGATATGTTGTAAGGATAGTGAAAATCTCGGTCGTGTTCGTAGATGGGCTATCCATCTCAAAGGGTGTGGAAATGGTGGGGGGGTGGAAATTTTCATTTTCCCATAACTCCTTTACAATTGAAAATAGAAAGAAAATTGAAATTCGGAAAATTATTGCCTTAACATCACGAACAATTTTTGTATTTAAACTTTTTCAATAGCTACAATTGCTTAGAAGTTATGAGCTGAAAAGTGATTCTCAAAGTCTTCCTCTCCTCTCCCCCTAACTTAAAGTACGTTTTAACCTATGCATGTTACCCATTGTTGGAAAGCTCTCGTCATTTGCAGTCTCCTCCACCCACTTTCATTCTTGCAGCTCTAATCCTTATGAGAACAGAAGGCGAAATGTTCTTTTCCTTATTATTAATAGAGTATTAGTATCAGTATATATATAACGCATTTGCCCATGCTATCTTGTGAACACGACAACTAGAGTAATTTTGATTAGATTTTAACCGGAGAGGGATATATTGTAAGTTCCGTGAAAATATCGACCGAGTTTGTAGATGGGATAACCAGTTAAAAGTGGGTGGAAATGGTGGGGGGACTGAAAATTTCATTTTCCCATAATTCCTTTACTATTGAAGATAGAAGGAAAACTCAAAATAGGCGAATTATGGCCTCTTTATAATAAACAACTTTTGTATTGAAACTTTTTTGATAGCTACAATTCTTTAGAAGTTATGAGCTAAAATGCCACTTTCAATCCCCTCCCCCGTTTTATAATTTCCCCATAGCTCTGTTACGACTAAAGATAGGAGAAAAAATTCAATTAGGCGAATTATCACCTTATCAGAAAGAACAACTTTTATATTAAAAGTTTTTTGACGGCTACAATTACTTAGAAGTTATGATCTGAAAAGCGATGTTCAATTCCCCCCAAATTATCTTTTCCCATAACTCCGTTACGATTGAAGATAGAAAGAAAATCTCAATTAGGGGAATTATCACCTTATCATAACAAACTACTTTTATACTGAAATTTTTTGACAGCAAGAATTACTTAGAAGTTATGTGCTCCCATCAGCCGCATTCACTTCCACTTTTTGTACGGTAAACAAGCTGATATACCTGGCTTTGCTACTGATTAAAATGTTTTCATGTCTAATATTTTTAATGTAAAACTACTATTGTATGAAAATTATGATACACAAATTCCTTTTCTGATCTGAAACGTTTTTAATTAAAATGAGAATATCAATTGAAACAAACGATTTTTAAAAACAACTGTTTTCTCCATAAATTATTATTTGTTATATAGGTGCTTCAAATTTCGTTAACAATTACTAAGCTAAAAGAAAGAAAGGTTTCAATGAATATTTTGAAACAATTAAATTAACTAGTTAATTATTCATTAATTTAAAAGAATAAAATAAAATCATCATTATTTTGTCCTGATATAAATTTTAATCGTCTACCATTAAAATTTTTCGTTTGCATTCTCCAGAATTCTGTGAGATGTATTCTGCACTATATATATTCGTATTATTCTTGTTTTCAACAATAAAAGAATATTGTTACGAATTCTGTATAATTAATTTTGAAAAAATATTAGAATGAGGAGCAAATTGTATAGAAATGAAATTTTTGTCTACAAATGCTAATTTTAAAAAAATTTAAGAAGTGTAAAAATAATTTCGTGAGATAATGTTTTCCAAAGATATCATGGAAAAACTTTTGCAATTTTTTAATTAGAAATTATGTAAGTAACTTTTGGGCTTTGAAAGGTTAGGGTGAACTTTCTCTTTCTTAAATAAAAGTGTGAAAGTCTGTTGAGAAATCAGTCAGCAGTGTTTTGGGAGAGGAGATGTAGGAGCATACATACAGACACATAACTTTTATTTAAATTAATATTAGTAATTATTAGATAATTACAAGATTAAGATTGCTAGGCATATACTATGAGCCATAAAAAGGTTTAGTGAAGATATGGTCACAATTAACTAAATATTTTATTTAAGTAAATAGTTAATTTAATTAATCAAACAGTTAATTTTATAGTTAATTTGATATGTTAATTTGACGAGTTACTTTAATTCATATTTAATATAAACATGGTTACCAAGATTTGTTTAATAAATTTAATATAAAACCTAAAAAAAGATAGATATATAAGAGTTTCCTTTATCCTTTTTATATTGAAAAATATCCAGTAACTTTAAAATTGTTTGGGGTTTTCTTGCTTATTTGCTTTTATTTATTTGATGGAGATTTAAATTTCCTGTTCAAAATGGCTGCATTGATATCTGTCTTTAAACACACGTGTTAAATTTGGAACTCACAATGTTTAATAATTTTTATTCTCTTATGTTAGAATTTAAGTGACGTATTCTTGTAAGGGAGTTCTCTAAGAGCCCATTTTAGTTTGTTTAAAGTTTCATGTCGATGATTTTACCAATGACAAAGTAATGTTCGACAAATTATATTGTAACCTAGATTAAATAAACTAATTTAGAGTCGTTCTTCATTCAGTTCAAGAGTCAATTTCTTCTACTGTTTTCAGATAGACTGCTTAATATTATCTATGAGGGATATTTGCTTCTGGATGTTCATTTCTTTGAGTTCCTACGTGTTGATGATTATATGTTAGGATATTTAAAAAATGACCCAATTTCTGACCAATAAATCTAGCATAGCCTTTTGGAATGAAAAATGGAATGATAAAACTTTGATATAGGAAAACTGAAATATCATGAAAACAGAATCACAGCGTAAATATTGCAATGTATTTGAAACAGTAAGTCATTGCTATGTCTGTATTGATCAAATATAATATTTCATTACTTTTAACATTAGCTAAAGGAATCTACGCCTTCAAGCTTGCCGAAAAGGATTTTTTTTTATTAGCATAATTCTGTAAAATGTAATGTTAATTGCTGTTTAATTTACGGTCTATACCATTGACCAACAAGGAAAAATTAAAGACATCAGACTCATTATTATAATCGAGAGCTTAAAGTTATCTAGGATGTACAGGATCGACATCTCGTTAATCGATTTTTTTCGATTTTCTCTCATTAAGCACCAGGAAGGAGATCAGAAAATCGTTAAGCAAAGGCTTCAATCTCTATGGCTAAAGAAATATGAAATGGAGGGATTAGCGGGAAATTCGGAAAGATGGCATTCAATATCTTTTGATTGAGTTGCATGAGATAAAAGAATCACTCTTTAGTAGCAAAGTTCAAAGCTTGCTTTATGAACTGGTGTTTAAGAAGGTGGCAATAAATGAGTTTTGGATAATTTACGATATTATCTACAAAAATTAACTAGTTAAGGAATTCAAATATTGTGTTAAATGATAAAATATGAAATTTGAATATGTTTTATCCTGATTGATTTCTATTGAAACTTTCTTCAAAACTGTAAATCAAAGATACTATTATCTTAATTTAATTGTTAAAAATCTTGAAATATAGATCTTTTTTTAAATAAACTAAAAAGCCTTTAATTCATCATTTCTTATTGCACTTCATTTCAGAAAAGTATGACAATAAAAGGAATGTTTTGACTACCACATTAAAATAGTAAAAGGTTAAAATAATTAATTTACTTGCTGACTCTGTAGCATGTTATTTTCCCAGACAGTTCTTAAGTAAACTTTGGGATATTTAAATCTTAATGACGAACTGTTTCTTTGCTGAATTATCAAAATTTTTATTAATTTCTGACAATAAAGGAACAAAAATCAAGAAAAGTATATATGCTCCTCTTTTAAAATTTATTCTACATTTATTTATTAATTTATAAATTTCTAAATGCAGAAAAATTCATATTCAATGCATTGGGAAGAATATTATCGATTAAAAAGATGCTAAATATAAGAAATATCAAATTATATCGGTGAAGTGTTCTTTTTTGTTGTCTTGAATTTCAAATCAAAAGCTTACTATATCTCAAGGTTGTATGTTTATGTAAATAAAAGCTATTGACATACATCTTTGATAAATACACAAGCGCCATTCATCATTTGTTATATCATTGTTTCTTGCTGGAAAAAGGCTAGGCTGCAATTTTTAAAAATTAGACCTTTTTTCTTAAAAAAAAATTAATGATACATCACCTATAGAAGACAAAATCAAGAGAAAAGCTTCTTTACAAGTTTTATTAAAGTTGACTATAAATATGATGCTTTATATTGAAGTTGTTAGGAGAAACAACTTTTTTCATGTATTTTAAACAGAAAAACTAAGATAAAATTTTTTAAAAAAGGAAGTTGAATAAGAAGATTATAATATATATAATATAAAATTCAAACTTTAGTAAAGGGAATAAACCTCAATTTGAGCAGATGGAACCCTAAATGTAGTAAATAAAATCCCTATTTGAAAATATCATCCTCACCGAATAGGACATTTCTATCACTCTCACAAACCAGTAGTATTTTCAGAAGAATAACCTCTTATTCCAATAATCGTTCATTGATTGAATCAATACATTTACAATTTACTGCTCGAAATTTTCCACATCTACCCTCTGTAATCTGCTTTTAAAATTAAATCAATTTTCAAACTCTACATCTTCAGCATCCAAAATAAGCTTAACACATAAATTCCATTTCTTTAATCTCTGCTAACAAAAATAACTCGAAACTTAAACACACATAGGGAGAAAAATTCATTTTTTTTTAATATGGACAAACTTTACTCCTCAGAGGACAAGGGGTGCATCTCCGTCAAAACAGAGATAAATTCCATCTAGGTAAAAACAAAACGACTCACGTGCAATCTTTATCCTTTAGTTATGGGGTATCCAACCGCTGAGTTCCTTCTCGGTGGGTCAGGTGTACAAGTGCGATTCACTGAACTCTTCGAGAAAGGACCCTGTGGTGGGGAGTTTTTTCCTTTCTTAGTAAAGTGGAGTAAAATAAACAGCTGAATGGACGCATGGAATGGAAAAACTTTTTTGAGTAACCCAATTCTGTTGTTCTTTACAGCATCCGAGGCATGTGTCTGAAGACTTTTGAATTTGTTTCTGGTTTTTCGAAAGATAGATAAGAAATACTCAGAATAAGATATTCGGAAAAGTTTGATTAACGTTTGGCTGCACATAATTTATTAGGAATTGTATTTTTCCTCTAGCTTAAAGCGCAAGTTTAATTCCTTCCTAATAATTTTTCTCCATTTTCGTACAAGCTCATTTGAATATTGTTGTGTCAGGGAAAGATACTGAAAGATAACGTTCACGCTTTCACGTGTGCTAATCACGTGATGCGTAGATGTAAGACTCGCCGTTAAAACAAGGTAATATTTGAATCTGGAAATGACTTTTTGAAATCAGGAACAACAGTCATGCATGGATTGGTAGCCATAGGCACTAAGGGGTCTTTTCCTTTAGCTTACGGCGGCGATTTGATGGCTGTAACTAAACCTTTTAACGAGGAACAAGTTTGATATTTTAATGGCTCACTAACAAACACTAAATCCCTCTTTCTAAAATATAAATAATACCGCATAAATGTTTTCTCATTTCTATTATTATTTTAATAATAAATAATCTAGTTTTCCTCCTGTTTCTCCTCCTTTGTCTTTGGTGCATTTTCTTAGACTGTTCCTTGAATAAAGCATTTTTTATCTGTGGGGTTTGAGATTATTCCCTGAACCCTTTTCTACCACATAATTTACTGGCGCTCAGGCTGATCATAATAATTTCACATTTATATTAATTGAAGTTAATGACACTTTTTTATCATTGAAAATTAAGAGGAATAATAATATTTTATCTTAAAACAGGAAGAAAAAAATATTAATTAAAACTGAAAATTTCATTTAGAATTTAGTATAGCTAAATGCGTTTGATATAGAGAAGAAGAATATATATACAAAATTGCAGATATATTTAGTTGACAGTACGAAAATACTGATATTTTTCTCACTAAGAGATCATCTATTTTCTTTTATGTCGTAAATACATGGATAATTAATAACTATGATATAACTTCTTTTATTAATAACTTTATAATACGATTAAAACTATACTCTTATGTATAATATTTTTAATGCTAAAACTACTATTATATAAAATTTTAATACAAAAATCCTTTATGATCTAGAACGTTTTTTAATTAAAATGAAAATATCAATAGAACCAGGAAATTTTTAAAAGCACCGATAGTTAATTTCAGAATTTATAATTATTTTTATATATATATATATATATATATATATATATCACTCAAATTTCCTTAACAAATACTAGAGTTTAAGAAAGGTTTTCATGAATATTTTGAAAATTAATTCAATATTAATTTTTTACATTAATTAGAAGCATAAATAAAATAAATCAAGAAGTTTCTTTAATATAAATTGTTTATCGTAGTTGTGAATAGTTTACATTTAAAATTTTCTTTTAGCGTTCTTGAATTCTCAAGGCAATTTTGAACAGATTCTTCATTTCTTGTTCTTCACAATAAAAAAAATGATGCAAATTGTATATAAAATTAACTTTTGTCTTTCTTTTTTATAAATTTTTCAAAGCGTACGGAAGTAAATTCCTTTATCACTAATGAGCTAATAAGCACTAATAATTTAATAAAGAATCAATTAGTTTCTAGATTTTTTATAAATTGAAATTCTAACTATTACTTTGAAAATTGACAGTGATCTTTTCTCATGCCTTAAATGAAATAGTTTGCGAAGTTTGGTTGGTTTCGTCCAGTTTTTAGGAGGAGATGCAGGAACATACACACATACATGGTCACAATGACTTTATTTTTGTAAAATTCCCGCTGTCTATTCTAAACACAATTTAAATTCATAGAATTATTTCAAAATAACACCAAATGCAGTATTTCCTTGAATTCATAAAAGCCAAAATAAGTCTTGAAAATTAAAATTTTCAGATGTAAATTTATTATTTTTTATTTGAGTATATATGCTAAGCAGACTTCACTTGGCAGACAACTCTGAACATAAAATGAATAGTAAAAATATGCTCATCCCATTGAACAATAAGTTTGAAAAATTATTACAATTAAAGGAAAAATTGCACGAAAATAATAAATAGATAAAGAAATACAAAATAAACAAAAAATATCGGAAAGATAAAGCCAGAAGGTTCAAAGTCTCACTCAGCAGCAGAGGCTATAAATTTCATTCAAAATCGTCTTCAATTCAATAATTTAATTAATTAAATTGAAAAATTAATAATAAAATTGAAGGAGAAAATGCACAGATATATGAGTATCATTGAAAGGTAAATTTTGAATTTAAGATGGTATAAAATATTTTTTGAGGGATAATTTGCTCGAACACAGGCTGAAAAACTGGTTTCAGTTATTTTTTTAATTAACTGACTGTTTAATTAGCTTGTGTTTGAAGGTTGACAGTAATCTTCCCTTTGCTTAAGGTATATCATTTATTCGTCGTTTTTGATAATACATCAAAAAATAATGACTTAATTTTGTAGCTGTTTATTCACTTTCTAAAACTTCTCCTTTTTTTACTCTCGTAGATTACAATGGAGTTACAGCTGTTTTATTACCGAACTGTAAGCATTATTTTTTATGCTGCATGAAAACTTTAAATGTTTTTCTGAAAGATATTTTTTTGAAAGAAAACTAATCGACGTAACAAGATTTCTCAAAATTTATTCAAGTATTGATATGAAATTTTCTAGTTGTTTTCTTAATATGCTGATGTTTTCCTCTAAAACTAAGTCAATTTTAATAAGTATTATTTTTAGAATTGCTAAATATAAACGAAAAGCATTTTTATAGAAAAATTTCCAGTTTATTAACTATGTTCAGCTATATCTAAAACATTTTATTGACAGTAAGAAATATTTTAGAGCATAACAAGATATGCTCTTAAAAAATGTGCTCGAGAATATTATATATATTTAGTAAATATGATGTGTAATATTACGCTGGATAAGACAAATATTTTAGTCATTTCTCTTCAAATTTCTCAGTTTTTTAAAAAATATTATTTTGAAAGCCTAATTTTACAATATTTCATAGTTTTAAAACATATGCAGTTGAAAAATACATTAAAATATATATAAGTTTATTTAAAAAAATCGTCCAGATACAGTCGGATACCTTAATTAATAACTATGCAAGTTTGTTCAAATCATTCACCGTTTTAGGAGAGATGCTGGAAATTATACATACCCACAATGACTTTTATTTATATTAGATTATTCCCTTCTCATTATTTCAGTTAGAAACACCAAAATATATCACAAATTTATTTTATAACTAGATTGATAATGTGACTATGGAATTTTGAAATATCATTCTAATAATATTCTCATTACATCTACATGTTTTTAAATACATTATAATGAGTAAAATAAAGTACTGATTCTTTTAGTTGTTAATACTTTATTAGAAGATATTGAGTGACATCCCTACCAAATTAAAACTAATTCTCCATTTTTCATATTTCTCTATCATTGAGAATTGCGTCATTGTTTAACAATTTCATCCTCTTTATCAGCTTCTTTAGAGGAATCAGAAAATCGATAAAAGTGTGGATCCTGTATCGTTTATAACTTTAAGCTTTAATTATAATGAGTGTGTTTCTCTTTTAAATTTTTGATGTCAATTAAGTATGCTTGACAAAAGATTAACAAATATAAACAGTTGATTTTGCTGAATTCTAATTTGTAAATTTTTCCGTAATTATAGGAGAAATTTTTTTTTTTTAGCAATTGAGTTTCAGAATTGATTTTAAAGTAATGTTACCAAACCGCATTTAAAAAAGTATATACAGTAGTGTAAATTTATCAAATCCCTAATACAAGTAGAATCAACGAAAGTATGAAACGCTGCTAGTTTAATCAAATTTCTCGTAAGTCTATTTTCATCTATTTAAAATGCTGTAAATGAGGGGTACCTTATGACATTTTAAAATTTTAAATTTATACAGTGTATGCCGAAAGCCAAAACATTAATTTTTTTAAAACATCTATATTTTCTTTATATTTTTTTTATACATGATCGGTATTAATCTATAGTTAATTAATAATTAATTTTTAAATCCTTTAAAGTTACCATTCAGTGGGGTACTTTGGTACAAATTTTTAAGCTTTAAATAACACTGAAATGAAGGAAAACACAATGAGTGTTCATTATAGGCATTTTAATGAAAATCTGGAAAAAACACAAAAACCATTAGAGAATATAGGGAATAATGTTAAAGAAACATTACTATAATTATTAATTATAAATTGTTTCAATATGAAAAATTTGAATATTTCAATTTGAACTATCTTCGGATCTAATCTTTTGTGTTTTTCTATCTCTAATATTTATTTTATTTGTAACTAAATGAAGTATTTGTAAATCATTGAGAATGCTTCTTTACTAACAAACATCGGATCTTATATTTTATATACCATAAAAATGGGTGACTTGGAGGAAATTGAATTTTTTGTATAGAGCTTGTTGTCATGAGATCTATAGCCAATGTATGGTATACCCATCAGTGCAGTCGAAAATTCTGTTTTCTCTATCAATGAGGACACAAAGTAGAATTTACTTTTGGATCCATAAACACATTTATCTACACACATTGCGGTGGATTTTCAGATTGGAATGAGAAAATCCTTCAATAGACAATAGACCAAAGGTCAAATCAAATATGTCACACACAAATTACCAATTATACCTACAATCTCCAGAGAAAAAATACTTAGAGTCCAAACATCCGCAGGTCAAGGAATCCTGTTTTACCCTTACTGCACCTGCTGTAGAGATCACTGTAGATGGGTTTTTAGCTGGAGCTAGCTATTGCTATTCCGCCTCTAATAAATACTACACAAACGTCTGGACATGCAAACATGTAAGCATCTTTACTGAGGGCATCTGTTCATGCTTGAATTCATTGATGGGATTGAACTCATTTCAAAAGTAGGTGGTTCATCTCTCACAGGTAGAATGGAAGAAAATTATGAGTTACAGGCCCATTCATCTGTGTTTTAGTGTTTTTATTTTGTATTTCAAACAGACATATCTAGGCGTGACAGGACTCAATCAGGGATTCCATGAGCTGAGAGAAATTGAGAATTTGCTAGAATGACCCAGAACATGAGACGATCCTTAGGAATCCATGTATGAGTATATCCTGACAAGCACATTTCCAAGAGCTCTCCTTGGAGACATCATCAGATCTCATGCAAGTCCTTCTGCTTTCGTGGTGAATGCAATAGAGAATATATGAACTGGTGTCATCAGGGTATTTTGTTTTGGCATTTTGGTGTATAATTCAAGGTTGTAGCTCTCAATGAAGTCGTTCTATTAAGCTCTATGGAGCATTAACAGACATCTTCGAAGAAGAGTAAAAAGCCATTTATTTTGCTTAATGAATGAATTAAATAAATACAATTGCACGATGGTAAGTAGGAATGCAATTGATTATTAATTATTTTTTTTGTAGTTAAGTTATTAGAAGATACAAATTATACTAACATAGGGAAAGCAATTGCCCCATCATCATCAGTACGTCAATAAGAAAATAATCTTCTTCTCTGAGACATTATTTCACAGACTTCTAGTTTTCATTTTATATCTTGTATGTAGAAGCTGAGAAATATTTAGCTACTTTTGCTCTATCAGATTCGTTTCAAAATTTTCGCTATCTCATTTTCAAACAGAATATTTTTAAACCTCTCCAGTATTATTCGCATACTAAAAATATTTTCACTATTTTAAATTATTCTACCCACATTTAATCGAGTCGCCGAAAACATTAGCTTGCATCTTAAGAAATTTCTTCAGTCGAAAATATTCATTTTTATCCTTTCGAAAAACAAAGACGAAACAAATCTTTCAAACGCATACTCCAGATATACTAGAGAACACATGGAATTACTATTGTAAAACAGTATCTTTGTTTTTTCATTACTTTGTGTCCATTCAGCCTCGTTTTTTTTTTTTTGCTTCCGCTTTTAGGAAAAGAAACCTCCCATTACTGTATGCTCGTTTGGTAAATCATTCAGTAGATCGACACGTAATACACCTAGACTCTACAGAGGATTCTTGCAGTTGATACCCCAATATTCTGATGGAAGTCACAGAGTGTAAGAGAATCGTTTTGTTTATACTATCGAATTTATCATGTCTGGTTTTTGATGAGAATAACTCACTAGTCCCTACTGAAGTTTAGCAAAACAAATTTCTTCATAATTTTCGAAAATAAATTTTTTCTCTGTTGTTTTTCAGATTTCCGTTGTTTTTTCTTTGTTCAGCAGTATAAATGAATTCAGAATTTATGATATCACTGGGTAATCCAGGAGAATCTGGTTCAGGAAGAAGGCAGAATATTGAAGATTTTATTTTGGGTGAAAGCAGTATAATCCAGGGCTGAATTAATGAATTTTCATTTTATTATCAGTCAAATATTGCAAGGAGGATTAATGAACGTATTTCACTTTTCAAAAGTATTTATAAAGAAATCAATGTCATTTTTTTTATTCTAATGTGCTCATGACACAACCTATTTACTTCGAGAAGAAGTTATGAATTAAATTCTCTAATGAAAAATTAATATCGATTTCTAGTAGATTAATGGAGAGAACGAAAAGGATTTATCATCAATATTTTACTTCTAAAATAATGTTTCACAATGGATTGCAGAGCAAAAAGAAGAGTGATTTCATAAATTTTTTGACATTTCTTTAAATTTAGTACAGTGAAACTTATGAAGGAATAAATTTCCATATTATGCAATGTTTACTCAAAATATCTATAAAAAGTTGTGCAAGAATAAGAATGTTTTGTTTTTTCCTCAAAATGTGCTAAACTTTGCCAAATATGAAGAATTGAAAAGTAATATCATTTTCCAATACTTGTAGCAGGACTAATTAATATAATGAGTACTAATGTAAAGTATCCAGCTAAACCCATGGCTAGTTTGTACAATGACATAAAACTAAAAAATGAGTCCTTCGTAGATCAAAAGAATTTATCAGTTTAAAAACTTCTCAACAGATTCAGAACCCGTTTAAAAATTATATCTAATTCCAATTATTTTATTTTTGCTTTAAAATTCAAAATATAGTGAAAAGAGAAAATAATTTCTTGCAAATGTTTATTCACGATTAAACGTCTAAATGAAATTCATAGATATGTAAAATTTAAGGCGACAGACTGTGTATTTAAGTTGTCTACAAAAACATTTCGTTATCAAGATGCCGCAACTCTAAAGCTAGGCAGAGAGGTTAAGAGAATCGCTGAGAATTTAGGCTAGTAGTGGCCCCGTTTCATAAATTTCACAAGGTCTGAATCAGACACTATCTAGCGGGATTTTGTCTAGATTGAACCAGCTAGGAAGCAGAATAGAGATCCTAAGAGGCCATGTGACAAAGAAACATGATCGCAGGACCCATAGAGTATCCAACCGCAAATGTCTATTCCTAAAGCTCAGAGGTCAACAAGACTATCTGTATCAAAGAATGCAATTGCCCATGGAAGACACATCTAGAAAAAAAGGGGAGGCCATATCACATTGCATGAGAATAGCACTGCAGAAACTGCACCCAAACATGAAATAGATTTTGTGGCTAGCCCAAAACTAGACGCAATATAGACCAAGTGTCTTTCAGTCCGCATTTCCAGATTTTAAAAGTGGAATCTGAATGGACTCAATGGATTCCCAACATCCATGCTTTGCGGCAGTAGATAATGACGCCTTAAGTACTTTTTTCTAGTTATAGACCAATAGTATCTGCTTGATGATTTATGACCACATTTTGCTCCTATGTACAGGGTATCTCTAATCTGCATTAACTGAATAAACGTACCATACTGTATTACCTTCCAGGGTGGCCTCAATTTCGGAATTCAGGAAGGACGATGTTTTGGTTACACCAGAAAGCCACGACATTGTAGGGACAGCCTCCGACATGATTTTTTAAAATCACTATTTAGATGCAACGTTGCAGGCAATCTTTGATACCATCAACTGAGGTTGCTATTTATGTACGAAGCTTTATTAATAGTATAATGTACCCATCGTTTAAAGTACTAGATAAACACATATTAACCTGTAAAATCTCAGGATGTAGCAGAAGAATAGACTTGCTTCCAGCCCACAGAATCCTTGGGATGCAATCAAAGGTTAAATCATAATCTAGAGTAATTTTATAGTTGGCCAGCATGTATTGTAGAGTATTAACCCTGGTTGAGAATCTTTGGGGCATTAAGTAATTATCGAAAATTATTCGGCAAAAAGTACACTGTAATTGTTCTATAAATGAAGCTTAAAATTACATTGTAGGAATATATGATATACTGAATGTATGGTATTATCGTATTTTTGAACTAATTGAAAGCCAAGAATGAAAACAGAGCTTAGAGTGTGTTTATTTTAGTTTATATTGCTTTATTTAAGTTTTTTCTAAGACTTTTTTTGGATAGATTAGTTGTTATTTATTGTAGAGACATATTTACTTACGAATTAATTTTTGTTGTATAAATATTGTGTGCACATTACTCTACTAGAAGCAGTGTTAGAAAAAATTAGTTAAAATATTTTTTAAACCCTGCAGATTTGAACTGCATCTATTTTGCATCATGCCGTATTAAATTCTAGCAAATAATTTCAATTTCTTTAGCCTAAATTCAATGTGAAATGCAACAGGAATGAGGAGAAAGAATATATGTAAATCTGCAACTTTTAGTAATAAAATCTGGATTAAATAACAAACGCTAGATTCTCAGTTTGTAAAAGAGAGCAGGATTATTTTATTCAGCTAAAAGAATAATTCTTTAAGCTCAGGATGATGTTATAATCTTCATTTACAGTCTGATATTTATCCTCAAGAATCTGTTTATTTTTTTTTGCGCTTTTCTAGATTATATGCTTAATTTTTCTAGTTCAATTACCAATATTTCAAATTCCACTGCAGGTTTCTTTTTTTTTGTACGCAGATATGCATGTATACTTGAAATAAATTAGTTTTTCACGAAAAGTTGCTTGTACAGCTATTTTCAATTTTTACTAATTACAATTGGTTATGCAGAACATTTCCCAATGCAGCATTTTACTCCTTGTAGTTGTTTTATGTCAGGCTGTACGTTGACGTAATTACGGGAAAAGCTTTCAAATTATATGTTTTTAAATGATCGTTCTCAGAAATTAACCATCATTAATTTTCAATAAAATGCATCTGTTTTAACAATTGAAGAGTTTTTTTTTCATTATGTGAGAAGAAATATTTTTTATTGATGTATTGGCTAATGCCGCTGAATCATAATAAACAGTGATGTAGCCCCAGATGTTTCGATCACAATAATGGAAAAACACGTCAGAATAAGAATTTTAGAGTTGCAGATTTTCCAGTTCATCATCTATTTTAGACAAAGATTCCCATCACTTTTAAATTGTTTTCAATGTAATAATATTTTGAAAAAAAATGATTTATAAAATACAGCAGGATGCATCTATTTTATGATTTGTAGCACTCAGTCTGGACGTTCTGTACACATTTTAAAATCTTAGATTGAAAATCAGTATAAAGCGCAAATCATTTCAGACTTGATTAGAGACGCACAGAAGATTCAACAGTGAAATTCTCATAATAGCTTAACACTAATAAATTCATTATAAAATCATGTAAAACAGTTACAAAATTTTTATGTATTATCATTTTTTATTCGAAAGCCTCGATACATGAATAGTAAAGACTATTTACACATTTTGGCCTAAAGCATTTAAATGAATTACAGCTGCTTCTAGCTAGATTTTGTTACATTTTCTTGATATACATTGTAGAGGACATTGTGGTGTGCTTCTAAGAATGCTCATAATGCTGTAGAACCTTAATGCATTCGTAGTTTCTATTGTGGTCTTTTTATAAAACTATTTACTACTCATTTTGTGACAGTTAAAATCTTCCTTCACTGTCTAGTGCTTTCCTTTAAAAGAAAGTGAGCATATATATCCAAAGAAATAGGTGTAATACATTTATGTTGCGTATATTCAAAACATTTTTTTTAAGATGGGATTTTGCTTAATACGCATCATCATAAATTTTGTTCATTTCACAAACTTAAATTAGAAGAATTTCATTGAAATTTCTGTTTGAGCAGGAAAGCTTGCAGAGTTCATTTAAGAGTACTAAGTATTAAACCCTAAAATTATATTTTGAATTCTATCAATTAGTTGTTTAAGTCATAAAATATCAATAAATATCATTACAACTATCATTTATCTTCATACTAAGTAAATACAGATTATAGTAAACTCTCTATCATAGAAAGAACTATTTCCTTTACAATGTCACATCATCAATCAAATATTGAATGACATCCTCACAGAATTTTCCTTCATCCCTTTGTTTTTCTATTTCTTTGTCATAAAATATTTCAGTCTTTTCCTGGCAGATTTTGCAGTCTCTCCGCATAATGAGAAAATCAAGAAAATCGATTAATGAGAGTGTCGATCTAGACAGCTCAGATAACTTTTGAAAGCTCTTCAATTTATAATAGTAGATATTTCCTGGCTTTTAAAAGTTTTACTGCATCAATCAAGAATGCATGAACATACAATAAACGAAAATAAATTCCTTATAATTACTAATATAGCGTTGATCTGTCTCTCAATAGCATCACCAACATGCTTACTCGCTCCATACTTGCTTTTGTAGAGACGTTAAACAGCATTATTTCATTTCCTTTAAATTTAAATGAACAAATTCAAAGAGTAATTATCTGATCCCTAATTTCAAATTTAATAACTAAAATAGTAGAAATAAAATTTTCTATCAATTGATATAAAATTTATCTTCAATCAATATATCAACAATAGATTCCGAAAATTTTTAATTATATAATCATATAACAGAGTGAAATTTTCCATTTTTTAATAGAGAAAGTAGCCAAATTACATCCAGTGGTATATCATGCATGTTTCGTTTGGGCCTTACATTACATCTAAGTGTACATTTACATCCGGCAGTAGTATAATTGATAATATTTTTTAGCGTTTAGAAAAAAGCAGAAAGTGCTTGTTTAATTAGAATTTCGAAAAGAATCCGCTGAATTTAACTTGTGACTTACGTTTGACAAGAACAGATACTGTAGTTATTAGATATAATAAAATTGCTAAACAGCAGAAAAATATTTCACAGATGTTGTTTACCAACAGAGTTTTGAATGAAATATGTAAATAAAAAAATATTTCTATCATAAAACAAGGTTTATTTTTATGTATTTTCAATTAATTAAACATTTATCTCGCATATACTCTACTTTAAACCTCGATTTGGCAGAAATCTCTCGAATGAAAGGGCAATTTTTTTAATCATACCTATGAGGGCAGTTTTCAAATAACAGAACAGTGATCGTTTATCAAGAGCATAGATAGGTGTTGTTTTTATTTTTTAAAAGGTTAAGTGCTGTACTCCTTTTTTGAACACAAGATTAGTATAATTTCTGAATACGATTATGCAATGAACTGATAAATTACCAAGATTTAATATTCCAACATGTTCAATTAGAGTCTATATGCATAGAGATTGAGAATTGCATGTCTGGAATTTGATTAGTTTGGGTACGTTTAAGTAGATTTAGCTACATAAGAGACTAATTTGGCAGGCCATAAGGTTGGACATTGATAGATGACAAGGCCAGCAACTCGTAGTATCTCCTTTAGACATAGATTCAGTAAACAAGTATTTTGCATCTATTATATGTATTACCATAAAATCTTTTCTTTCAAATCTATAAGCAGTACTTTATTTATCATTTAAATTAAATTTATTGGAATTATTTTTTGAGAAATATAAGTTTATATACACATGAAATTTACATATTGAAAATATTTAAATGATCTAGAATTTAGAAATAGAGACAGAAATATTTGATATCAATTTATTAGTATGACTAAAAGCTCAATTATACATATACAAAGTAGAAAGTTTCCAAGTACCAGAATGCTTGAATGGTATGACCTTTACTCTAATTTTATAGGAACAAGGCCTGGCTCTTTTGCCTATCAAGTATTCGTCTGGACAGCCGATCATCTTATTTTCGCACTTTTAATGTTTTATTCTCCATTACAGCGAAATGAACTATTCGAAGTCGTTCACATTTCACCAATTTTGCTTAGAGAATTCAAGTGAATTTTCGCTCCACTTTTCTCTCTCCCCTAACGACCCAACTCCACCAACTCCTAGCTGGTATTCGCTTGCTAAGAGATGAAGCAGCATTTACTTTTTGCAGAAATATACTCAGGAAAACCTTTTCCAAGTTTGCAGGATTTCTTTTTCCTACCTCCATCTAGAGGGACTGGTGGGGCATCTTTGTCAGAACTAGACAGGATGGTCCAAGATGATGTAAACCAAGGAATTTCTTCTTACTTTTCTTATGGACTCTCCATCCGCCATTACAGGGTATCAGCTACGGAGTTCGCACCTCGGTTAGACCGAGATGTATTCGATTCGCAGACACTTATCGACAGTACAGTAATGGAGAGTACCCATTTTACTTTCATGCAGAGTATACAAAGTATTGCAATCGTCAAATTCAGACTCGAAGATTTTTGGCAGAATCTTCCGTTATGAATCCCTCTCTGGAGTCCAGAAAACACAATTTTGGAATTATATACCTTGAACAAAATAACTCGAAACTAATAGAGTTACGGGGAAAATTTAGTATGTGATCTTTACACATGATTTGCCGTTTCTATCAAATTTTAGGACGGAAATCCACCGCCCTCAGGAGAATCTGCTATCTGTCTGTCCACCGCGGTCCTTTAAACACTATATCAAAAAGATTAAATACCTGAATAGATGGAATTTGTACACAGTTTCATCAAGAATATAGGTGCATGTAAAGTTTGAATTGGAGAATCTAAATCAAAGGGTTGACCGTCTATCGATCACAACATAATCATATACTTTTGAGACATATATATTAAAAGAGCTTGCTTAGATAATTTCAGTATATGTAGTTTTGGAAACCCTGTTATAGTTTTTTTTCAATTTTCGTTTAAAATCAGTTTAAAAGAAGACGTTGAAATTCTGCAGTGGTTTTCTCACATTCTACATGAAAAGCTGCGGAACTTGATGGGTGGTTTTTTTTTTTTTTTACCATAGGGAATAACGCACGTTTTTCCGTCTCATGACCTCTTTTCCCCTCTACCTATGTTTATCGTATGCAGAGAAAGTTTGGGAGGCGACTCCTGCTGGATTTCCTACAATACAAGGTATGCAAATGGTCAAAGGGGCTCAGTTGGATAAGTGGAGAGGAAAAAACTACAGAGAAGGCATCCCACATACCCAGTTCCATATGTTCAATTTATATGTAACGTACTTAGTAGGTTTTGTTTTCGTTTTGCTTTAATGAGGATAATGGATAGAATGTGAACAAAGAAATGTCTTTAGAATACACGTGGTAGGGTTTAAGTTATGCTTCAATTAAGTTGCACCTGCGACTATAGTTTAGATGTCGATATATTAGATATAATGCATTAAGCCAGTAATGGAAATGTACCCAAATACATTTTCTTTCTTTTATAGAATCGACCGAAAAGGGAGTTATTCATTCTAGTTTTCTTTTTTTTTTCTTTTAAATCTCTGTAACGCTGCCGTTTTCATCAAATCGTTCCAGCCATTTAAGTTTTTTACTGCAGGGTGCTTGTTTTCAAGCGGGGAGAAAGTCGGACTTGAGAATTTGAAATTTGAAATTTAATCACTATAATAACCATGGCCCAGAAACCTGGACTATTGTTTCCTCATCTGTTCTTGAGTATACCGTATAATACCTCCATTTCAGGAGATTTTGATTTGCAGATGCAGAATGATATACGATATCAAGAATGATGAAAAATAATAGTCAATTCTCTTACAGTTAACTATTGACAAAATTTGAAATTCTCCTTCGAACAATGACTATGTTCGCTAAGAATCATATATATATTTTCCTAAATCCTTCTTGTACACCCCATCACAAACATTTTCAAATGTATATATATATATATATATATATATATATATATATATATATATATATATATATATATGTATCATTATATTACACATGCTTGTAACAAAATGTAATTTATTTAATACGTAAATATTCCTTCTGCATGATATATAAGTACTATTGTCAGAAACTGATATAAAACTGAATTGTATCTATATAATGTAATTTATGCAATACGTCGCTTAGATAGCAACTCATTTTGATTTATATATTTTCATAATCGATATTTCTGCGATAAATAATTTGGTATATATTTACACCTTTCCATATCAAGCGCAGTTTATACGATTAATTCAGCGAGGCACTTAGCTTGAAAGCGAAGTTCGTATATCTTAATGGAATAATGAATAAATGAATATATTCTACGGTAAACTTAATTATAGATCATTCGCAATTTATGATGATATAAATACGGATATGAAATACATTGAGAATACCAGCCCAGAAGTATTTTAACTCTACTTCAAGGTACATATTAGAAATGCATATACAAAACTACAGTTTCAAACATAATCCTCTTTTTACCGATTTTTTAAGTTTAAGTAAGTTTTGAAGATGCGAGCGATTCTATGAGAGGTGCAGGGACTGGGAATATTACTGATAGCAAGTTTTAAATATACAGATACTGTATTTTGTATGTGCTTAAATTAGTGAAATATCAGCGTGAAGATTTCCCCGACCCCGGAATATCAAAAGAAAAAATGGTGATATAATGATACAAAAAACGTTTTGCTGTAACTTTGCTCAGGTATAAACACTTCAAAGTGAAAATGTTTGGATAAGTTGAATTAATAAACATTTTGCTCTTTTGCATTATGAGTACAAAGCGAACGAATCACCTTGTATTATTTATCTTTATTGATTAATTATAGAACAGATCTTAAGGATGTAATGTTTCGCAGGAAAAATACAAATTTGATCGGAATGGATAATTTTCCAAACATTTGAAATATAGTGATATCTTAGAAATAAACTAGTAAATAATTTTATATATCATCTATTAATATTCAATATTATTCCTAATACTAAGGTATCCATTCAGTTTAAAGCGTCATTTTTCATTAGAATTTATCAAAATAACATGAATTAATTTTGTAGCCTGTTTAATCAGCTTTTCTAAACTGTCTCCTTTTTTGCTCTACATTGAATTACAAATGGGTGCAGCTGTTTTTCAATACCGAACTATAAGCATTATTTTTTAAGTTGTAGAAAGGCTTTAAATTATGTTTTCCTGAAAGTAATCTTTTTTAGAAAACGCTCCGATCAATAGCAATGATTTTCTCAGAAAGATTATTCCAAGTAGTGATACTTGACATTTTCAAGAGATTATTTTTCTATAACCTTTTTTGATGTTTTCCTCTAAAACATAAGACAATTTTAAAATCAAGTATTATTTTTAATTCTTAAATATAAACGAAAAGCATTTTTATAGCAGAAAAAATTACCAGTTTCAATAACTATATTCAGCTATATCTCAAATAGTAAGAATGCAAGAAATATTTTAGAGTATAACGCAGATAACTATCATGAAAGTATACTCCTAAGGATTTATATATATTTAAATATGATTTTGTCTATGGCTGTGGCATAAAGGCAAATATTTTAATCATTTTCAAATTTCTCAGTTTTTTAAAAATATTATTTTGAAACCTAATTTTTACAATATTTTCATAGTTTTTAAAACATGCTGCAGTTGAAAATAACATTAAAATATATATAGGGTTATTTTTTCAAAAAAATGCTCACCAGGTACATTTCGGATACAGCAAGAATATACGATTAGTAATAACTAATATTTTTTCAAACAAGAAAAAATTTAATTCAGCAAATATAGCAATTCACAAGTTAAAAGATTAGAACATGAAATGTTATTAAATTCGTTCAAGTCATTACTCCTTCGATATTTGTTCATTAAACTAAAACTCATTTTTTAAAATCTTTTGGGGAAGAAATACAAATAATGTAACAGAAAGGAGAAATGTATAGAAGATTTTTTATAGTTCATACCTAGCACTTCCACTTTCAATATATTTATAGTCTGATAATTCTTTAGACCTTTAAAGACAATGTGCATTCACAGAAAAAAAACGTTGTGTATCTATTTTTTGAAGGGATGACCAAAGAATGAAAAACACTGCATCAGTGTTACATTTATGTACCTTTGTACATTAATATGTATTATCAGAAAAGGAATTCTCAAATATCTTTTTTTTTTAAGTTTACGGGGTGATTCTTTACGATCACAGAGACAAACTGAGGGTGATCAGGCATATGATGGGCATCCAAATCGTTGCCAGGACATGGGTGCATAGGCGCCATCTGGAGGTAGGAAATAGTATTTAAAATAAAAGTGACACAGGCAGAATCACCATTACTATGAATCTTAACGGTGTTTTAGCTGAAATTTTTTTGCCTTATAGCACTTCTATATCTGAAACTCTGAGTTAGGAAAGAAAATAACCTACCATGCGCAGTAAAGGGTGTGTTGCTAAAGGCTTCATATTTTCTCTAAATTAACTCAAAGTATTTTAGATCCGCATTTTCTAACTTTAGAAGAGCTTCTCTGATATATTTTCCACACATCATTCTATACAGAAGTTCACCATCTTGCAGAGCCTTTTGCAGTTCACAACCAAAAAAAAAAAGATGGAAAAAAATTTAGGTTCTTAAGGCCTTTATATCTTCCAAAATATTCCTTCTTTTACGAAAATCATGTAAAATATTGCCCTTACAAAAGAAAGAATGAGGGTTGCAAGCCATTTATAACTTTTCTAGGCCAGGATGAGCCAAACTATTATGATTATGAGTTCAAACGCTCTATCCTTTATGAACCTAAGTTTTGAGAGATATTAAAAGAGATTCTCATATTTCAGTGGCCCATAATTAAAATAGCGCTGTATTATCTTATTAATCATGCTGTTTCCATTGGCGTTTACATTTTTTTTTATATGTATCAAATAATAAAGCAATTACCCCTCAAAGTTTATCCCACGACCCGTGAGATCATATGTATAGACGTACAGATATATTATATTAACTGGTGGAACCTTTCTTTTAGTTGGATTAGGTAAGATAAAACTACATGAGTCTTTTCCCAGCGAAAGTTCATTTCATTTATTCAGTTTATATATTTCCTTATTCAACGCTGTATCCTTCACTCATTAAAGCATATAAATATAAGAACAAACTTGAAGAATTAGGGCTCTATCTCCTACTTGCAATTTCATTTTAATTCCTTTTCACATAATAAGTATTCAATAATAATTCAAATTCAAAATATTTTTGCTAAGTTCTCATCTAGAACTCAGGCTGCAACAATAAAAATACTCTTAATCATCTAATCATCAGGCGGAGTGTACAGTAAACAGATCAACAAGTAGGAAAATGGGAACGGCTTTATTTGGAATATTCTCGAAAACCTGACTCAGGTAACAAGAAAAGCAGTACTTGCACAAAACTGAACCTTGTAGGAATGGTAGCCAAAAGCAGCAATATCTCAGCTGCTGGCCAATCCAATATTCAGATGAGTCCATAGAGATAAATTCCTCATTGAGTAGATCAGTGGCCCCATATCTTTTCAAACAGATGCTTGACAGCACCGAAGATCTCTCGGTTTCTTTGTATCCATGTGGATGGAAGGTTCTGGTGTTGCTGGGGATCTTTTGTTTTATCACCCAGGGATCTTGAGATTCGTGTAGTTATCACTTCACATTTAATGTCAGCCCAGGGTTGGTAGATCGTTGGTTTGTTCCACATCCAATGGACTGCGTGTATGTTTTCAGCTCTTTCAGGCAATGGGAGTGAGCTGTGCGGGTTCCTTGAAATACATGGCATTTTCAAGTTCGTGTTCAATTATCATATATTCCAGTTTACTGGTTTGCTCAGTTTTTTAGGTGTAGCCAAAGTGGTTTTCTGGTTTTCGTAGATGTCATTGCTATCTAGTTAGAAGGACTTTCTTGTTCACTAGATTACAAAGTATACAGATGGGCAACTTTATTTTATATGTCTCGGTCTTTAGAAAGACAAAAGTAGTCATTCAAATGTGACCAGTAGTTACCTGTAGTTCAATTATTTTGCTCCCTTTCTCCTTAATATTGGATCAAAAGAATAAGAGGCCAGCGGCTATCAAGCACATACATCAGATACTGGGAAAGATATAAAAAATTGCTATACGCTAAAAAAATTTCTGTACTTTCCGCCCTTATATCAACTAGACCGTTTAATTTTATTTATTTCTTTCTTTGAGCCTTTCGATAGGCTATGCAGGTTTAGAAGAGATTCAGTGAATAGATGCGTGCGCCTAGAGGACTCCACGGAAGAATCTTGCGGTTTAGATACATAATGGTTGGTGGAGTCTACAAAGTGTGGGAGTCGTTTGTTTATATACACTGGATGATTCCTTCCATCTGTTTCTGAGAGTCTCAATTTAGTTCCTCAGGGAAGATGAAAAGAATCTCATAATAATGGGGAAAAAATCCCTCTAATATTCTGTCTGGAGTGCATGCTGGGTTTTCATGCAAAGGTAAGGGAAGCTAGAGTTTATGATCTAAAAAATCTATGTGAGACAGTGATATTGCTTTAGGGAAGTGGGCCACATTAGTATGATTTGTATACACGTAAGGACAGTAATATCGAAGAAAGTAAGCGCTCAGGAAGATAAAAAAACTTGTCCTTACAGTAAATAACAAGTAAAATCATTGCAGAAATGTAGATTCAGTGAATGGTATAATACACACAGATTACCTCTACCAGCTAGGGTCTCTTGCGGTTGAATTCCCCATAATGGTTGATGGAAACTATACAAAGTGTAGGAGTAGCGCAGTTATATCTGGATGGGTACCCTTCGTTTCTGAAGGAGGTGTATTTTAGTTCCTCTGAGGGAGGCAGATGAATCCATAATCTTAAGGAAGAAACCCCACCTGTCTTATTGTTCCACCCAGGTGCTGGGTTTCATTATGGAGTTAGAAACTAGGATTTGCTGATGCACACCTTAAGTCTGTATGAGACAATGTTGGCAGCTGGGAAGTGGAGCTCATTATTTGGTTGTATTGCAGAACGGTGAAAGCAGCAGAAATGATGGCTCCTGTTAATAAAAAAAACCAGTCGTCAGAGTCGATTTAGCAAGCGTAAATCAAAGGCAAGGAAGTATGAGTATCATTTTTGCTCTCCTCATCTGTTTTTTAGAGTAGATTCCTTATAGGAACTCTACTATTGCAATTCTCTGTGACTTTTGGAGGAATTTCAGCATATATTGCGATCATGACCCCTAGAACCCAAGAGCCACTCTTGGTAAGAAGTTATATATATATATATATATATATATATATATATATATATATATATATATATATATATATATCTCTATATATATATATATATATATATGTATAACATGTATGTATATATATGCAACGCTTTTCCATATTTATCATTGTGAACACGATGGCATAGATAATTTGATGTAAATTTAATCAACTGGATGTCTTGTAAAGATAGTAGAAATCTAATTGAGTTCAGCGGGTCGTTATCCAGCTCAAGGGGTGAAGTACTGGAAGCATTTTCCCCGTTCTTACAATTGAAAATGAAAGAAAAAATTCAAATTAGGCCGGGTGTACCTTATCCGAAACGAACAATTTTATTTCGGCTGTTAAGCAATTGCTTAGAAGTTATAGGCTGAAAATGATTTTTATCCGCCCCCTCCTCTCCTAGCCAAAATACGTTTTAACCTATGCATTATTTACCCTCATTGGAAAGCTCTCGTCATTTGCAGATTTCTTCCACCTCTTTTTTTGTTCTTGTAATACTTATGAGAATGAAGCCAAGAATGTTCTTTTCCTTATTATTATTAGTAAGAAGTATATGCATAACCTTTGGCCCGATATTATTTCTTAAACCTATAACTTCAAAGTAAAATTTTGATTCAGATTTTATTTGGCGACAGCAGATATATATTTATAAGGAGGGTGAAAATCTCATGCGATTCATATAGGCTAATAAGCTCAGGGGTGGAATATTGGGGGACTGAAAATTTCATATTTATAGTTCCTTACGATTCAAGATAGAAGGAAAGAGATTCAAATGAGCCCAGGAATTATTGCCTTATAAACATGGCATCTTTTTTGTATTTAGGCTTTTTTGATAGCCACAGTTGTAGGATTGTGGAGACAAAAAACCATTTTCAATCCCTCCCAACCTCCATTTCTCCCATGGCTCATTACATTGAAGACAGAGAAAAAAATTTTCCAGTTAGGCAGATTATGACCTTATAACGAACAGCACCCATACTAACAGTTTTTGTCTGCTGTTGCTTATAAGTTATAGGCTGGAAAAGCGATATTTCTTCCCCAGTTTATCATATCCCCACATAGCTAATTAAGATTGGAAGATGAAAGAAAAGGGGTTCAGTTAAATTAATTATCACTTATATCTTATGAGCTTCTTTTTTATATTGAAGTTTTTTTGTGTAATTATTTAGAAGTTGTATGTATATCAGCCCGCATTACACATTCACTTTTATACGGTATATTATATAATTAATTTTAGGACTAATTAGATTTATAGTTCAATATCATACTAGAATTTTTTTAATTATAATATTAATTGATATACCACAAGCGCTCAGTTAAAATATTTTCCATATTTAATATTTTTTTAATGCAAGAAATTACTAACATATAAATATTATATTTTCTGATTCTTTCAGTCTAAAAGCTTTTAATTAAAATGAGAATATCAATTGAACCAGACAATTTTTTAAAACATCCGTTTTCTTCTACATACATATTATTTTGTTATATAGAGTACTTCCAAATTTTGTTAACAATTACTAAAGTCAATGAAAGGTTTAATGAATATTTTAAGAACAGGTAAATTCTTCTTAATTATTCATTAATTTAAAGCGTGGGGAAATATAAATCAATGGTACCGATATAAATTATTAAAATCTTCTACTTTTTAAAATTTTCTTTTAGCATTCTTCCTTTTGGAAACAGTTCTTCAGATTATTTTTTGAGTAACAGAATATTATTGCAAATTCAGTTTAAAATTAATTTTGAAAAAAAATAAACAAATGGGAGAAACAAATTTATGGAAATGAAAGACATCGCGGAAAAACGCCTCGCTTAATTTTTAATTAAGTGAAATTTTAAGCATCTTTTAGGCTTTGAAAAGTTGAAGGTGACCTTCCTCTTTTCCTAAATAAAAAGTTTGAGTGAAATCAGTCCAGTGGTTTAGGAGGAGATGTGGAACATACATACATAGCCACAGTGACTTTTATTTAAATTAATATAATTATTAAATAATTATAAGATAAAGATTACTGGCATATAGTATAAGCCATAAAAAAGGTTTTAGTGGAGTTTTGTAACAATTAATTTTTTAACTTTAATTAAGTAGATAGTTAATTTTAATTAATAAAATAATTTTAATAGTTAAATAGATAATAGTTTTTTTTGACAGAATACTTTAATTTGATATTTAACTAAGCATGGCGGGACCATGATTTGTTTAATAAAATCAATATAAAGTAGCTAAAAATAAGAGTAATTAAATAAGAGTTCCCTTTATCCTCTTTGCTATTGAAAAATATCTCCTTAACTTTAAAATTGTTTGGGATTTTCTGCCTGAGTATTTGGTTTTAACCGTCGATGGAGATTTAAATTTACTGTTCAAATTGGCTGCATTCATATCCTATGCTTTAAAAACACGTATTAAATTTGCCACTCACAATGTTTAATAATTTTTATTCTCTTATATATTAAGAATTTAGTTACTATTATCTCTGTAACTAGGGAGTTCTCTAAATGAGCCCATTTTAGTAGTGTTTAAGTGTATCATGTCATGTGATTTTACCATATGACAATGTTTACCATATGAGTAATGTTCGCACAATTATATTGCAACCTAGATTAAATAAATTAATTTTTAAATCTAGAGTCCTTCTTCATTAGTGCCAAGAGTCAATTTCTTGCTACTGTTTCAGATAGGCTGGCTTAATGTTAAAGATATTTGCACTGCTGAGATGTTTATTTCTATATGACTCCTACCTGTTGAATGATTATGTGTTGAGATATAAAAAAATTGACCAATGTACTGACCGAAAAATCTATCATAACTTTTTGGAATGAAAAATAGAATCATAAAACCTTGATATAGCAAAAAATCAAATGACATGAAAACAGAATCACAGCGTAAATACTGCAATGTGTAGAAACAAAAAGTCATTGGCTGTGTCTGTATTGTTCAATAAGTAATATTTCATGACTTTTGTAACATTAACGTAAAGGAATCTACCTTTGCCTTCAAGCTTGCCGAAAAGGGATTTTTTTTGATTAACTGACTGTTTAATTAACTTGTGCGTTTTGAAAGGTTGACAGTAATCTTCCCCTTGTCTTAAGGTATCCGACTGGTTTAAAATCGTCGTTTTTGATAAAATTAGCAAAAACAAATTATGACTTAATTTTGTAGCCTGTTTAATCAGCTTTCTAAAACTGTCTCACTTTTTACTCTACGTGAATTACAAATGGAGTTACAGCTGTTTTATTACCGAACTGTAAGCATTATTTCATGTTGCATGAAAACTTTAAATGTGTTTTCTGAGAAAAGATATTTTTGAGGAAAACTGTCGACCGTAACAAAGATTTCTCAAAAAGTTATTCAAGTATTGATATGAAATTCTCTGAGATTGTTTCCTGTAATATGCTTGATGCTTTCCTCTAAAAACTAAGGTCAATTTTAAAATCAAGTATTATTTTTAAGTGCTTAAATATAAACGAAAAGCATTTTTTTATGAAAAATTTCCAGTTTAGTAACTATGTTCAGCTATATCTCAAAAGTATTTTGAAGTACAAGAAATATTTTAGAGCATAACACAGCTAACTGTCATAAAAATGTGCTCCTAGAATGATTTATGTATATTTAGCGTAAGGCTGTTAGCGTAAGGCAAATATGTTAGTCATTTTTTTTTCGAATTTCTCAGTTTTTTAAAAAAATATTACTTTGAAAAGCCTAATTTTACAATATTTTCATAGTTTTAAAACATATGCAGTTGAAAAATAACATTAAATATATATATATATATATATATATATATGTTATTTTTCAAAAAAAATGGCTCCAAATACAGTCGGATACCTTAATTAATAACTGTGCAAAGTTTGGTTCAAATCAGTGCCGCGGTTTAGGAGGAGATGTGGAACATACATACATACATACAAACATACATACCCACAATGACTTTTATTTATTTTAAGATTATTCCCTTCGTAGTTATTTCAGTTAGAAACACCAAAAATATAACACAAATATATATTTTATAACCTGAATTAGTTAATAATGACTATGAAATTTTTTGTAAATATCATTCTAATATTATTCTTCGTTACATCTACATACTTTTAAATACCATGTTATAATGAGTAAAATAAAGTACTGATTCTTTTAAGTTGTAATACTTTATTAGAAGATATTGAATGACATCCTACCAAATTAAACTAATTCTCCAATTTTCATATTTCTCTAGTCATTGAGAATTGCGTCATTGTTTAACAATTTCCTTATCCTTCTTTAATGGGGGGAATCGAAAAATCGATGCAAAAGTGTGGATCCTGTATCGTTTACATAACTTTTAAACTTAGAATTATAATGGGTGTTGTCTCTTTTAGTTTTTGAGTGTCAATTAAGTATGCTTGACAATAAGATTAACAAATATAAACAGCTTATTTTGCTGAATTCTAATTTGTAAATTTTTCCGTAATATATAGGAGAATTTTTTTGTTTTGAAACAATTGAGTTTCAGTTGATTTCAAAGTAATGTTACCAAACCGCATTTAAAAAGTATATACAGTAGTGGTAAATTTATCAAATACTAACCTAATACAATGAGATCAACGAAAGTATAGCCAAACGCTGCTGGTTTAATCCAAATTTCTCGTAAAATATACATGTTTTCATCGTATTTAAAATGCCGTAAAAGGGGGGTACCTTGTGACATTTTTAAAATTTTGCTAAATTTTTATACAGTGTATGCCGTAGAAAGCCAAAACATTACTTTTTTAAAACATCTATATTTTCTTTACATTTTGTTTAATACATGTCAGTGATAATCTGCTTAGTTAATTAATAATTAAATTTTTAAATCGCTTTAAAGTTACCATTCAGTGAGTGGTGACTTTGGGGCTAAATGTTTTTAGCTTTAAATAACACTGAAATGAGAGAAAACACAATGTGGTGGTTCATATATTGAGCATTTTAAATTGAAATCGCGGAAAAACACAAAACCATTAGAGAACAATAAAGGCAATAATGTTACGAAAAGGGCTGAAATACTGATAATTATTAATTATAAATTTTTTCTAATATGAAAAATTTGAATATTGTAAATGTGAACTATCTTCGGATGTAATCTGTTTCTGTGTTTCTATCTCTAATATGTATTTTATTATGTAACTAAATGAAGTATTTGTAAATCATTGAGAATGCTTCGTTACTTTAACAAACATCCGATCTTATGCATTTGATATACCATAAAATGGAGTGACTTGGAGGAAAATTAATTTTTTGTATAGAGCTTCGTTGCTGTTCATAGATCTTGATAGCCACTGTATGGTATACGCCATCAGTGCAGTCGGAAAATTCTGTTGTTTCTCTATCCAATGAGGGACAAAAAAGTGAAGATTTACTTTTGGATCCCTAAAACACATTTATCTACACACCATTGCGGTGGATTTTCATATTGGAATGAAAAATCCCTTCCAATAGACAATATGACCAAAGGTCAAATAAAAATGTCACACACAAATTACCAATTATATAACAATCTGAGAAAAATACTTAGGGTCAAACATCCATAGGGGTCAAGTATCCATGGTTTCCCTTACTGCACCTGCTGGTGGGAGATGCACTGTAGATGGAGTTTTTAGCTGGAAATTATTCCCGGCCTCTAATAAATACACAAACGTCTATGAATAGCAAAAGGTATGTAAGCATCCTTTCTGACGAGGTGCATCTGTTCATGCGTTGAATTCAAGTTGATGGATCGGACTCGTTCAAAAAGTGCATTTCATCCTCCACAAGAATTGGTAAGAAAAATTATGATTACAGGCCCATTCATCTGTGTTTAGTGTTTTGCTATTTCTGTTTCAAACAACATATCTGAGCGTGACAGGACTCAATCGGGATTCCATGACACCGAAAGAGAAATTGAAAATTTTAGAATACACCAGACACATGGAACGATCTGCAGGAACCATGCTGAGTATATCTACAAAACATTTCCAGAAGCTCTTAGAACACATTCAAGTCGTAATACTGCAGTCTTTTGCTTCCGTGGTGAACCAACAAAATATATGACTGGTGTATCAGGGTTATTTTGTTTTGGCATTTGAGTGTATAAGTCATCAAGTTGTAACTCTCAATAAAGTCGTTCTATTAAGCTCACTGAGAAGCATAACAACATCTTCAACTAAAAAAAATACGCATTTGTTTTCATGAATTGAAATAATTAAGTAAATACAGTACGATGGTAGTGAAAATTCAATTATTATTAATTATTTTTTTTGTAGTTAAGTTATTAAAGTACAATTAGACATAAGGGAAAGCAGTGCCCCCATCATACATGTTGTCAATAAATGAAAAATAATCTTCTTCTCTGAGACAATTGTTCACAACTTCTAGTTTCATTTATATCTTGTATGTAGAAGCTGAAAATATTTAACTACTTTTGCTCTATCAGATTCATTTCAAAGAAATTTCCTTCCTCCATTTTTCAAACAGGAATATTTTTAAACCTATCAGTATTATTCAAGTAACTAAAAATATTTCACTATTTTAATTATTCTACCCATTTATTTAAATCATGATCCGCCGAACATTAGCCTTGCATCTTCCAGATTTCTTCGTCGACTATTTCATTCTGTATCCTTTCGAAAAACAAAGAAACGAAACAAAAATCTTTCAAACACATGCTTCGAATGCTATAGAGAACACATGGAATTACGTTACCCAAACAGGTATCTTTGTTTTTTCGTACCATTTGTGTCCATTCAGCCATTTTTTTTTTTTTTTGCTTCCACTTTACTAGGAAAAGAAAACACTCCCCATTACTGTGTCGTTTAGTAAGCGTTCAGTGAATCGCACGTAATACACCTCAGTCTCTCCCTAGAAGGAAATCTTGCGGTTGGATACTCCATAATGGCTGATGGGGAGTCTACAAGAGTGTAGAGAATCGTTTTGTTTATACCTGAATGGAATTTATCGCGTCTGGTTTTGATGGAGATAACTCACTAGTCGCTATGAAGTTTAGGAAAACAAATTTCTTCATAATTTTAGAAAATAAATTTTTCTCGGTGTGTTGTTTTTCACAGATTTCCAGTTCCTTTTCTTTAGTAGAGTATAAGGAATTCAGAATTTATGATATCTGCGAGGCTATCTAGGACAATCTGGTTTCGGGAAGAAGGGCGACATTAGAAGATTTTATTTGAATTGCAGAAGAAACGATGAAATCCAGGGGTCTTTGAATAGTAAATTTTCATTATTATTATCGATCCAAATATTGCAACGGAGGATCTAAATAGACTCTATAAATACTTTTTGAAAGTAAATAAAGAAATAAGTCCATATTTTTTTTAATGCATGTGCTCATATTAAACACCTATTTTACCTTCAGAAAAGTTATGAATGCAATTCTCATAATGATGAAAAATTAATAACTATTTCTTTAGATTAATGGAAGACGAAAGGAGTTCGTTAATATTTAACTTCTAAATAATGTTTCACAATGATTGCGAGCAGAACATAAAAGCAAAAGTGTGTTCACTTAAATTTTTTGACTAATTTTTCTAAATTTCAGTAGAGAATGTTCTGAAGAATGAAATTTCTATATTATGCAATGTTTATAAGAAATATCTGATAGTAAAAGTTGTGAAATAAAATGTTTTTGTTTTCCCTCAAGAAATGAAATGACATAGCTTTGAAATATGAAGAAATTAAATGTTCCCAGAATTCTTCTTGGTTATGCAGGATCTATTTTAATTTATAAAACCAAATGAGTACTAATGTCCAAGGGACCTTTAAAAATTAAATATAGGTAAGTTTACTGTTACAGACGGACATAAAAACTTTAAAAATGACATACTTCGCTGTAGATGTATTACAAGAATTTTCGTATCAGAATTTAAAAAACTTCTCAACAGATTCAGAACCTGTTTGAAAATTATATCTAATTCCAATTATTTTGCTTGCTTTAAAATTCAAAATATGGATGAAAAGAGAAAATAATTTCTTGCAAATGCTTATACACGATTAAACGTCTAAGTAAATTTTCACTTGAATATGTAAATTTAAAAAGAGCCTACGCAAAAACATTTCGTTGTCAAGATGCTCACAGCTAAAGAAATTTAGGCGGAGAGGTTAAGAGAATATGAAATTTCGAAGCTAATGGTAAGCCCGTTTCATAAATTTCCACAGTTATGAATCAGACACTATCTAGCTAGTTTTGTCTAGTGGAACCAACTAGGAAGCGAAATGGAGATCTAGGAGGCCATGTGTGACAAAGAAACGTGATCACAGGAGGACCCATAGAGTATCCAACAAATTTCTGTTCCTAAAGCTCAGAGGTCAACAAGACTGTCTGTATCAAAGAATGCGGTACGTAGACGCATCCTAGAAAAAGGGGGAGGCCATGTCACATTGCATATTGAGAACCAGCACTGAAACTACACCAAAACATGAAATGAATTTTGTGTGCTTAAAACTAGACGCAATATGGGCCGAAGTGTCTTTCAGTCACATTTCCAGATTTTAAAAAGTGGAATCTGAATGGGCTAGATGGTTAACATCATACGGCATGACTTGTGTAATGAACGCCGTGCTTTTCTAGTTGTAGACAATGTCTGTGATGATTTGAGCCACATTTTGCTCCTATGTACAAGTGTCTCTAATCTTAACATTAACTTGGTGAATAAACTGTTACCATTTGCTAAAACTTTAGGTGGCCTCAGTACGAATTTCAGAAAGACGATGTTGTGATTTACACTGCGAAAACCACAAAATTGTGGTTTAACCCTCCGACAGCAAATTTTTTTTAAATCACTATTTAGATGCAACGTTTGCAAACGTCTTCAAATACCGTCCATCCAAGGGAGTTGCTATTTATGTGCAAAGCTTTATTAGTATAATATTATCCATCGTTTTAAAAGTACTAAGTAAACATATTAACCTGTGAAAATCTCAGGATGTAGCAGAAAATAGACTTGCTTCCAGCCCGTGGAAATAGCGGGATACGCAGTCAGAGGGTTAAATCGCAAAATACAAATGTTCTCAATTTGTCAGCATGTAACCTTGGTATTAACCTAGTTGAGAATCTTTTGGGCATGAATCATCGAAAAGTGTTCGACAAAAGTACACTGTATTGTTCTATAAATGAGCTTAGAGGTACATTGGGAATGTGTGATGTTAACTTGTATTTTTGAACTAATTGACAAGAATGGAAAAACAGAGCTTAGAGAATGTTTATTTTGGTTTATTTTACTTTATTTAAATTTTTTTCTGAACTTTTTGGATAGTTAATTATGTCTTGCTAACAAATAACAACTAACACAATTAATTTTTTGTTGTTATAAATATTGTGTGCACAGTATACTGAAGCAGTGTTAGAAAAATTGGTTAAATATTTTTTTAAACCTATGTGAATTCGAACTTTGTGTAAACTTTTGCATCGCGCCGTGTTAAATTCTAGCAAATAATTTCAATTTCTTTAGCCTAATTTGATGTGAAATGCAACAGGAATGAGAAGAATATATATGTGAAATCTACTTCTTGCTAATAAAAGCTGGATTAAGTAACAAACACTGATTACTCAGTTTTGTAAGAGCAAACAGTATTATTTTATTCAACTAAAAGAAATAATTCTTTAAGCTCGGATGATGTTATTATCTGCATTTACAGTCTGATGCTTGTCTCAAGTCTGTTTATTTCTTTTCTATTGACTTTTGCGCTTTAGATTATATGTACTTAATTATCTGATTCAATTACCAATATTTGAAATTCCACTGCAGGTTTCTTTTTTTTTGTACATGAATATACACGATGTTGCTTATTCTTGAAATAAATTAGTTTTTTCAAAAAAGTTGCTTCTTTGCAGCTATTTTCAATTTTTAATTACCAGTTGATTTTTAATAGAACATTTAATGCAGCATTTGCTCTTTGTAGTTTTTTTATGTCAGGCTGTACGTTGACATGTTACGGGGGAAAAGCTTTCAAATTATGTTGTTCAAATGAGTCGTTTCTCAGAAATTAACCATCAAACCAGTTTTCCAGCAAATAAATACTGTTTTAACAATTGAAGGGTTTTTTTCGTGTGTGAGAAAGAAATATTTTTTTATTGATGTAATGTTAATGCCACTTGAATCGTAATAAGCAATTATTGCTAGATTTCTTAGATATTTCGATGCGATAGTGGAAAAAAACACGTCACAAGACAAAATTTTACATTTTGAATTTATGTTCAACATCTATTTTTAAGACAAAAATTTTCCTTTTAGTGTTTTCCAATGTAATAATATTTTGAAAATAAAATAAATTTATAAAAATGCAGCAGATGCATTATTTTTATGATTTGTTGCTTTCAGTCAGACGAATTAATACACATTTTTAAAATCTTAAAATTGAAAAGCTCGTATAAAAGCGCAAATCATTTCGAACGTGATTTCAGAACGCCTGAGGATTAACAGGCTGAAATTCATTGCTTAATAGCTTACTTTTAACTATTCATTATAAATCACATGTAACGGTTACAAAATTCTTTATTATTATCATTTTTATTCGAAAATATAAATGGGTATGAATAGTGAAAACTATTTACTCATTTTGACTAAAAGCATTTTAAATAAAATTAAAACTGCTTTTACACTGCAAGATTTTGTTACATTTCTTGATATACATTATGAAAAGACATTCATTAATTGACACTTAATATTTAAAAAGAAGTGAACTTGCTATCTCCAATAAGGTTAATAAATGTATTACACCTTCTTTTCATTGAAAACATTTTAGATGAGTTTGTAACCGCATCTGCACCTTAAAATTTTGTTTCATTTCAGGATTTAAATTAAGAGAAGAATTTCATTGATTTACTTTTTGGAAAGCTTGAAGTTTCAATTGGAAACGCTAAGTATTAAACCTAAAATTATATTTGAATTCCTCAATTAGTTGATTTAAGTCATAAAAATATCCTTAAATATCATTCAACTATCAGTTATCTTCATACTAGTAAATACTAAATTATAATGCAACTCTCTATCTTATGAAGAACTATTTCTTTAATGTCACGTAACTCAATCAGTAAATGTTGAAAGACATCCTACCAAATTTCCGCTAATCCCTTCATTTTCTTATTTCTTTACCCATAAATATTTCGGTCTTTTCCTAACGATTTTATGATCCTCTTTGCTCCGCGTTATGAGAGAAAATCGAAAAATCGATTAATGAGGTGTCGATCCTGAACAGTCAGATAACTTTTAAACTCTGAATTGTAATAATGAATGTTCTGTTTTAAAGGTTTATACGCGTCAATCAAGAATACATGAACATACAATAAACAGAAATAATTCATATAATTACTAATATAATAGACCAGTCTGTCTCTCGGTAACGTCACCAACAATAAAACTCGCTCCATAGCACTGTGAGACGTTAAACAGCATTATTTCATTCAACCTAAATTTCAGTAATCAAGAGAGAAATTGTCGGTCTAATTTCAAATTTAATAGCTCTAAAATAGTGAAACAAAATTTTGTATCGATTGATATAAAATTTATCTCGCTATGATCAATAGTTCCGGAAAAATTTTTAATTATATTAATCGTATATTTCAAATTAATTTCCGTTTTTTAATAGAAAGTAGTAAATTACGTCAGTGGTATATCATGCGCGTGATATAGTTTGGACGCCACGATGCATCTGATTATTTATTGCAATCGTGATGGTATAATTTGATAATATTTTTTGGCAAAGTTTGAAAAGCAGAGAAGTGCTTTGTTTTATTTAGAATTTCGAAAAAGAATCCCTTTGAAATTTTAACTTGTGACTTACGTTTGACAAGTTGAATATTTCATGGTTATTGAATTATAATAAAATTGCTAAACAACGAAAAATATTTCACACGGAATGTTTTTTACCAACAGGTTTTTTGAATAAAGAAATATGTAAATAAAAAAATATTTCTTGTCATAAAACATAGGTTTATTTTATTCGTTTTCAATCAATGTTAAACATTTGTCTCGCATATATATCTATTTAAACACCTCAAATTTGACGGGAAATCTCTCGAATGAAGAGGCAATTTGCACCCATCATACTATGAGGGGTGATTTTCTAGTATTAACAGAACGGTGATGTGAATTTTATCGAAACATAGATAGGTGTTGTTTTGTTTTTAAAAGGTGGTGTATACTCCTTTTTAACGTTTTCTGAATTGAGCCACCAATTTCTGGTGCGATTATGCAATGACGATGAAATTACCAGATTTAATATTCAACATGTTCAATTGGAATATAGCCATAGAAAGTTGAGAATTTATATTACGTGTCTGGGTGATTAGTTTGGTACAGTTTAATTATATTAAGCTACGTAAGGGCTATTTTGGGCGGGCTTCGTAAGGTTGGACATTGGTAAGATGACAAAGGTGACAACTCGACCGACATCACCCTCTTCAGACATAGATTCAATTGACAAATGTATGCACGCATCTATTGTATGTATTATGTAAAGTCTTTCAAATCTATTATAAGCAATGCACCTATTTATCATTTAAATTAAATTTACTGGGTGTTTTTGAAATAAATTTATATACACATGTAAATTTACATATTACAAAAATACTTAAATGATGCAAATTTTTAAAAAAGGGACAAAATATTTTGCGATATCAATTTATTGAACAATGTATGACTAAACTCAATTACATGTATACAAAAGTAAAAGTTCCAAGTACCAGAATGTGAGATGGTGTGACCTTTACTCTAATTTCTGCATCAAGAACAAAGACATGGCTTTTTTGCTATCAAGTATTCGTCTGGACAGCAAGTCATCTTGTTTCGCACCACTTTTAATGTTTTATTCTCAAATGCTACGAAAATAAACTATTCGAAGTCATTCACATTTCACCAATTTTACTTCGAAATTCAAGTATAATTTTTAAACTCCACTTTCTCTCCCCTAACGACCCAACTCCGCAACTCCTAACTTCCGTATTCGCTGCTAAGGATAAAGCAACGTTTACTTTGCAAGAAATGTCACACAAGGGAAAAACTTATTTTCCAAGTTTATGAAGTTTCTTTTCCTACCTCCGTCTAGAGGGAGTGGTGGGGCATCTTTGTCAGAACCAGACAGGATAAATTCCAAGATGATGTAAATAAAATTTCTTCTTACTTTCTTGTAGACTCTCCATCCGCCATTATGGGGTATCCGACTACGAGTTCTTTCTCGGTTAGACCGAAGTGTATTACATTCGATTCACTGAACGCTTATCAAACGATACAGTAATGGAGAGAGTGCCTTTTTTACTTTCTCGTATACGAAGTATACAAAGAGAAGGCATTGTAATCGTCAAAAAATTCGAACTCGAGATTTTGACGAATCTCCACGCTGTTGTCCCTGAGTCCGAAAAACACAATTTTGGAATTATGTCTGTCTGTGAACAAGATAACTCGAAAACTATTATAGTTACGGGGAAAACATTTGGTATGTGATCTTTACTTATGATTTGTAGGTTTCTATCAAATTTTGGACAAAATCCGTTTAAGGGAAGTCTGTCTGTCCGCGTTCATGTGAACTCTATAACTCAAAAAATTAAATACCTAGATAGATAAAATTTGGTAACAGTTTTTTTCATCAGAAATATAGGTACGTATAAAAGTTTGGGCCAAATCCGTCAAAGGGTTGACCGTCTGGCGGTCTGTATAATCGCATACTTTTGAACGCCATATCTTCTTAAAAAACTTACTTAGATAATTTCGTATGTAGTTTTGAAACCCTAATTGTAGATTTTTCTCAAATTTTCGTTTAAATCGGTTTAAAAAAAGGCGTTGAAATTACCTATTCGGTTTTCTTCTCCATTCTACGCAAAAAAGAAAGAAGCTGCGAACGCTGGATCGGGTGTTTTCCCCACCTTAGGGAATAACGCACGTTGTCCGGCTCGCGGTATATTTTTCCCCTCTACCTGTGTTAATCGTATGCGAGAAAGTTTGGGACAGGCGACTCCTGCTGGATTTCGACAATATAATGTAAGTAAAGTAAACGGCTCAGTTAGACAGAAGTGGAGAGGAAAAACACAGAGAAGGCATCCCCCCCATTTACCCAATTCCATGTGTTCTTTATAACATTGCAGTAGGTGTTGTTTTCGTTTTTACTTTTTTATGAGATAATGGATAGAATAGCCAACAAAATAAGTGTCTTTAGAATAGTGGTAAAGTGTCTTAGATAGATAGAACGTGGTAGGGTTTAGTTATGCTTTAATTAAGTTACCAAACCCCTTGAGTTGGTATGAATATAGTAAGAGATAATGTGCAGTAATGGCCAATAAAAATTTACCAAATACATTTTTTTCTAAGAAATCGACAAAAAAGGAATTCGTGTTCTAGTTTTCGCTTTTTCTTCGTCTCTGCTTAACGCTGCCATTTTTCGCTCTAAAAATCCCGTTCCAACTCCATCTAAGTATTTTACTGTGAGAATCATGTCTTTTCATGGGGAAAAATTCGGAGTTGCCATTTGAAAATTTCGAAATTTAGTCACTATAACCGTAGCTGAGAAATGTAGACTATTGTTTCCTTCACCATTATTGAGCGTGTACCGTATAATACCGGCATTCAAAATTTTATTCCGAAATAAAATTTTGAATGCAGATATTGCATGGCATGCGCTCAAGAAAGATGAGGAAAACAATAGTCAAGATTTCTCACTTACAGTTGTAGTGACAAAATTTGAAATTCCTTTCGAACGGTGTGCTCGCTAGGGAATCATATATATTTTTCTATAATCACCCTGTATACACTCCCCCATCACAAACATTTCAAAATGTATATATATATCTCTCTTTTATTATTTTCATTATATTACACATGCTTGTAACAAAAATATATTTGTTGTCTACGTAAATATGCTCTTTATGCAGCATATATTGGTACTTTTTATCGTAGAAACCAAATGCATAAACTGAATTCTTATCCCAACAATTTATACACTACGTCGCCTAGAATATGCGCATACATTTTGAATTTATATAGCACTACATAGTCGATATTTCTGCGATAAATAATTTGATATATATTTATACCCTTTCCATATGACATAGTTTATAGATTAATTCGGCGAAAGGCACTTAGCTTGAAAGCGAAGTTCGTATATCTTAATGGAATAATGGTCATCGAAATATATTCTAAGTGGCTTAATTATGAGTCATTTATAATTTATGATGATGTAAATGCGGATATGAAATGCATTATAGAATACCGGCAGAAGTATTTCGCTGCTTAAAGGCATGTTAGAAATGCATATGCAAAACTGCAGTTTCAAATATAATCCTCTTTTTACCGATTTTTAAGTTTAAGTAGGTTTTGAAATGCCAAAACGATTCTGTGAGAAATTACGAGGACTGGGAATATTATGACCATGAAGTTTTAAATATACGAATGCACTAATATGTATGTAATCGCAAATTAGTGAAATATCAGCGTGAACATTTCCCCGACCCCGGAATGTATCAAAAGAAAAAAAATATGCTGATATAATGATATGAGCATTTACTTTGTAACTTTACTCAGGTATAAACACTTCAAGTGAAAAATGTTTTGGATAAGTTCAATTAATAAACATTTTAACTCTTTGCATTATGAGGACAAGCGAACTAATCAGCTTGTGCTATCTTCAGTAGTTAATTATAGAACGAATCCTTGGGGATGTAGTGTTCATAGAAAAATATGAATTTGATCGGAATGGATAATCTCAAACATTTTAAATATAGTGATATCTTAAATAAACTTCAGTAAAATAATTTTATATCATCTATTAATATTCAATATTCCTATTAAGAATATACGATTATTAAAAAGTAATATTTTTTTAAACAAAGAGAAAAATTTAATTCAACAAACCTGCTTGATTCACAGATAAACCATCGGGAGTAGTCTCCCCTAAACTTTCTCGTACACTTTCTAAGTGGAGATTCGTCAAAATCTCGAGTTCGAATTTTTTTGACGATTACAATACTCTCTCTGTATACTTTGTATACGAGAAAGTGAAACAAACAAACAAACCTGAAATCAAATATCTGTTGCCACGTTTCAAAAAAATATTACTTTGAAGCAGGTGCGATAAAATAGGCAATGCAATGAATACTAAAGCGAAAATTCTGCTTTGGAATTGAATTCCCAAGAAAACAATTTATACTACCACAACCGTAACAATTGCAAAAGCGCGTAAATAAAAGATTTGCTGAAATAATGAGATCGGTTTGAATTTTATTTACAACAATAAAAAATTGTTACAATTTATGTTTGAAAACATTATTTATTGTTGTAAATAAAATTTACAACAATAACAGATTGCTACCAGTACGCATGCGCATGAGAATCGGATTAAAAGAAATTGAATATGCAGTTTTAACGACTCTTTTTGACGGATTTGGCCCAAAATTTTATACGGACCTACACTCATGACGATAAAACTGTGTACCAAATTTTATCCATCTAGCTATTCAAGGTTTTGAGTTATAGTGTTCGCATGACCGCGGACATACAGATAGGCAGACTTCCCTTTCACGGATTTTGTCCAAAATTTGATAGAAACCTACAAATTATGTTTGAAGACCACATACCAAATTTCATCCCCGTAGCTCTAATAGTTTTCCAGTTATCGTGTTCACAGACAGACATGATTCCAAAATTGTGTTTTTCGGACTCAGGGAGGTCTAAAACGTGGAGATTCGCCAAAATCTCGAGTTCGAATTTTTTGACGATTACAATACTTTCTCTTTGTATACTTCGTATATCAGAAAGTAAAAAAAAGTCAGAACATGAAATGTTATTAAAGAAAATTAAGTCATTACTCCTTCTGATATTTATTCATTAATAAAACTAATTTTAATTGTTTTTTATTTAAAGTACAAAAAATTAATATGTTAGAAAGGATAAATGTGTATAGAATTTTTATGGTTCCTTTTTAACACTTCCAGAGTATATTTATAGTCTGATCATTCTTCCAGATATTTAAAGACAATATTGCATTCACGAAAAAAAACATTGTCTGCATTTATGAAGGACAGTAAAAGAATGAAAAACACTGCATCGGTATTTAATACCCTACAGCATTAATATATATTATCGTAAAAAATTATCTATGTATCTTTTTATTTACAGGGTGATTCTATGGTCACGGGACAAACTTCGAGGAGTGATCAGGCATACGATGAGCATCGAAAATCACATAGGAACATGGGTGCGCAAACGCCATCTGGAGGCAGAAGCTAGCATTTAAAATAAAACAGCGCTGGCCGAAATGCCGATATCTTTCTGAATCTTAACAGTGTTCGGCTGAAATTTTTATATAAGTTGCGCTATATATCTGGCTCTGAAGTTGCGAAATAAAAATAACGCTACCTTTTGCGCATGCGCAGTAAAGAATTATTTGCTAAAAATGCTCATATTTTCTCCAATACTCAAAGTATTTAGATAACATTTTCACACAAAGCTTCTCTGATATATTTTCACGTATTCTGTAAGTTACATTCGATTTTTTTGAAACCTCTGCAAGTTTTAAGCAAACACAAATTGAAAAAATTTGGATTTTATAAGGAAACCTTTATATCTTCCCAAATATTTATGCTATTTTTACGAAAAATGCATGTAAATATTGCGCACATTACACAAAAGAAATGAAAGTTGCAAACCATTATAACTTTTCTGGGAAGCGGGGTAAGCCAAAATGTCTTCATTGACAAAATTTGTCTTCATTGTGAAAATGCCATTTGCATTTTTTTATATGCTTATCGTAAGCCTTAACACCCCTCGAAGTTTGTACCGCGATTGTAAAATCACCCTGTGTAAGACGTATGAATATATTATATTAACTGCCGAACACTTTCTTTAGTTTAATTAAGTAGGAATATTTCCTTAGGTTTTTTTCAGCGGAAGTTCGTTTTTATTTATTCAATTATATTTCATATTCAACATTTTAATATTCGTCACTCATTAAAAGCATATAAATATGAAACAAACTTAAGAAAATTGGAGCTCCTATCCCTCCTACTTACAGCTTTCATTTAAATTCCCTTTCTACTTAATCAGATATTCAATAATAAATTCAAATTAAAATATTTGCGTTGATTTCTCATTTAGAACTCGAAGTGACTGCAACATTAAAATACTCTTATGAAAATCGTTCAAATCATCAGGTGGGTGTACGGTGAAAGCAGTCCAACAAGCTGGAAAATGGAGAACGGCGCTTTATTCAACGGATATTCGCGAAAACACGAAGCGCAGGTAACAAGAAAAGCAGTACTTGCACAAACTAGATAACAGCAGAAATGGTATTAGCGCTTATTGTCAAAAGCTGACCAAATCGCTCTGCGAATAATTCCAAAGAGATAAATTCCTCGTTGAGTAGGTCGGTATTTATATCCTTTTCCGACAGGATGTGACATCACATAGAAATCTCTCGAAGTTTCTTCTTAACTCCGTTCCTAATAGAGATAGAGGAAAAATTCTAGTATTTTCGAAGATCTTCATTTTATCATCGCGAAATTCGTCGCCAAGTTAACACCATTATCGCCAAGGTTGGCGAGACATTGATTTCAATTCCCCCGGCATGCAATAAGATTTCTGCAAATGCATATTTTCAACTATAACACTAACACGGCAGAGAAGTGACATTGCAGGTTCGCAAAAATACAGAATACATTTTCAAGTTCACAATATTCTGTATATTATATGCTCTATCTTTCCAATTTACTTTCAATTTTAAAGTGTAGCAAAAGCATAATTTTCTAGTTTTCCTTAAATGTTTTGTTACTTTTCTAAATACAAATAACTTCTTATTTTATTCAAATTACAAAATATAACTCCGGGTATACAACTTTATTTATATATCTCCGGATACTTTTTCAAAAGAATAAAAAAAAAGCGTTACAAATATGACCGCTAAATTTACCTAACCAGTTTCAAAATTATTTGCTCTACTACTCACCAGCTATTGAATAAAAAAATAAGAAAACGCCAAAGACTTTCAAGCACATACATCGAATGCTAAGAATATAAAAAATTGCTATACGCGTAAAAAATTTTTCTTCTTGCGCTTTCCACGCCACTTGTGTCAACTGAGCCGTTTATTTTATTTATACTTTATTTAGGAAGGAAAACACTTTCGATGACTGCAAAGTTTAGAAAAAATTCAGTGAATAGTGCGTAATGCGCCTAGGACTCCACTGAGAAGGAACTCTTGCGGTTGAATACCCCATAATGGTTGATGGAGAGTCTACAAGAGTGTGGGGAGTCGCTTTGTTTATACCTGGATGGAATTTATCCCATCTGTTTCTGAAGGAGATGTAATTTTAGTTCCTCTGAGGGAAGGTCTGAAAAGAATCTCCATAATATTAGGGAAAAAATCCCCTCTGTGTATTATTCCTTTCTGAGTGCATGCTGGGTTTTCAATACCAAAGAATTAAGAAACTAGGATTTATGATCTGTAAGTCTGTATGAGACGATATTGCTTTGGGGAAGTGGAGCTTAGCCAATTTGATTTGTATTACGTAGGGACAGTGGCGTATCGAAAGTAAGTGGCCCTCGGAGAATAAAAAAAAACAGTCGCCATAGTGGTTTAACAAGCGTAAATCGTGCCTGAAGTAACAATTCAGTGAATAGTGCGTAATACACCTGGGACTCTACCGACAAGGATCTCTTGCGGTTGAATTCCCCATAATGGTTGATGGAAAGTGTACAAGAGTGTGGGGAGTCGCTTTGATTATACCTGGATGGAATTTTCCCTTCTGTTTCTGAAGGAGATGTAATTTTAGTTCCTCTGAGGGAAGGACAGAAAAGAGTCTCCATAATCTTAAGGAAAACCCCCACCTGTGCATTATTCCTTTCTGGGTGCATGCTGAGTTTTCATTACCATGGAATTAAGAAACTAGGATTTATGATGTCTGTAAGTCTGTATGAGACAATATCGCTTTGGGGAAGTGGAGCTTATTGAATTTGATTTGTATTACGTGGGGACAGTGGCGTAGCGAAAGTAAGTGGCACCCTGTGATTAAAAAAACCAGTCGTCGCAGTGGGTTAACAAGCGTAAATCGGGCCAGAAGTATGGTATCATTTTTGCTCTCCCTCATCATTTTTCGTATTACAAATGGTACACACGCAAAAGGTTTGAAACCGGCGCTCGGGGCATCTATACTCATCTTGGCCCCTGTCGCTACGCCACTCGATGTGCTTCGTTCAGTTGCTTATACATGTCGTGGCGTTTTACCGCACTGACAAAGTAATGTTCGCACAATTATATATTATAACCTGAATTAAATAAATAAATTTTTTGGAAATCTAGAGTCCTTCTTCATTCGTGCCAAGAGTCAATTTCTTGTTACTGTTTCAGATATAGGCTGAGCTTGATGTTATCTAGGGATGTTGCTACTGCAGATGTTTATTTCACTATGATTCCTGCCTGCTGAATGATTATGTTGAGATATTAAAATTCAGTAATGTGCTGACCGATAAATCTATCATAACTTTTTTCCCGGAATATAGAAAAATGGAATGATAAAACCTTGATATAGCAAAAAATCAAATGACATGAAAACACAGAGTATCACAGCGTAAATACTGCAATGCGTAGAAACAAAAAAGTCATTGGCTGTGTCTGTATTGATCCAGTATGTAATATTTCATTACTTTGTAACAGTAACGTGAGAGATCTGCCTTTGCTTTCAAGCGCCGAAAGGTTTTTCGTGCTGCAAATGGTACACACGCAAAAGGTTTGGGAAACT
>BGPR01000104.1:142126-154066 GCA_013235015.1 Araneus ventricosus | reverse complement strand
TTTCATAGGAAACGATTAATTATAGTAGGGAATAGTTTCCAGAAATAGAATAGATTCATTCAATGAAAATATACGATTTAATGATATGTATAAAAAAGAAATATACTACTTATTACAGACATCTAACAAAAAAATATCCATTTTTTAGCCATTTCAAATTAAAGCCTATAGCCCCTAGAAGAAATAACTGAATGATTCCTTGTTTGTTTCTTCAGTTTTATCAGGATTTTTTCTTGTCTTTCTACTTCCTTTGAATTTTAATTGTATCAGCAGCATATTGCACGCTACTAACGTGCATAATGTAAAACATTTTAATTTGTAACACTATTTTAAATTTTTTGTTAATAAATTTTCGCTTTATTTGTATTCTCTATAGATTCTATTATTATTGTACGTGATAATAGATTTACTTCCTACTCATCTTAAACAATCGTGTGCAATCAGACTGCCTGAGACAATCACATTATGGTCTGAAAATGGAAGAAATTTGCTAATACATTTTATCAGGTTTTGAACATGAGACAATTACTTGCAGTTAAAGAAAAAAATCTACAAGAGGAAATGCACATTTCATGTATTATTTTTTTAAAATATATTTCCCAGTTATATAGTAAGAACTGAAAAAACTCATTTATCTACTCCGTCTCCTCTGATGTTTGAAAACAATTCTATATATTCTAAAAAATTTAAATGATAAAGTTAAATATTTCAAATTTGAGGAAATATTATTAATGACATGTAATAAACGTTGAGCGATTACACTAGACGTTAAAATAATTCGCATTTTACTGATTTTTAATTCAAAAGCAATTTTGAAATGTTAAAACGATAAATCAAATGCCAAATGTATGATAATGTCATAACTTCACATTTAAAAGCGAAGGCCAGCTAAAATATCCACTTCTGTAATCTCAGCAGTTAATAATGTATACATTCTTGCTAGATGACTAATCTAAATTTAAAATTGAGTGGTAAGGGAGATTAAAATGTTTTAAATATAGTTAATACATATAATAAAAATAAGAAAATAGGCAATATTTAAAAAATTTTCTTGTAATCGGCATTTCTATGAAATATACGATTATTAATTGATAAATGAGAAAGCAAAATTAGAAAGAGCTTATAATTTACAGAGATGAAACTTTAAAAGGTGAAGATTTTAAAGAAGAAGTCTGTTTGTGTTCAACCTTATAATTATTCTACAATTTTCTCTGTATTCAGTTAATATATAAATCTTTAAAATGTAAAAAGGAAAGAGTGCATGAGACAGATGCATTATTCATTTTAGCACATTCAGGCTAAATATTCAAAAGAATATGATAACAGGTAATTGTTAAATTGTATGTAAATTAATTCTCAATAAATAATCGTAAATCAGCATAAAAGAACTCCGATATTTAATATTTAGATAGTTATAAACTATAATTTGATTCAGGATATCTTATTTATATATTAACTTGTATCTATTCAGTTTATATAAATAAATACGAGCGATTCATTTAATCATTTAATCGTTTATAATAATATTTTACAATGTATATTCAATTAAGCAAGAAAATAAAGGCAAAAGAGGAAACAACCTTATTTATCTTCATGAATTTCTATTTTTATTCAGAATTTCCTTTTTATTTTAAATTATTCAATGAAGAAGACGATATTTGAACTGATTCCTCATGCTTAAGCAGAAGTGACTATAAACAAGGAATTATAAAATATACTTTTCAGATTTCACAATATTTCACTCATATTTTATTCTCTTTAAATTCTGCCTTAGCATCCTTAACTTCACTCAAAACTGTCCTAAAAGCATAATTTATTTTTCGGTATTACTACCAATTTCGAAGCCTTCATTAATGAAGAAATGCATACCATCTTCGAATAACAGAACTTTTGTTGGTAATGCTAAATAGTCTCTAAGATCTAGCTTATCATTTACCAACACTATATACCTAAATTTTACAAGCATTTTTGAAGAATGCAGCTATTCATACTAGATTCCTATCAATATCCAAAAAATAAGAAAACACCTGACGTCATTCAGCACTGGCTATCGGAATGCTAAAAGGATATAAGAGAATTGGGATAAAGAAAAAAATCTTCTTTCCTGTACTTTCCTCCACCTTGTTCAACTGGCCGTTTATTTCTACTTCCACTTTGATTTAGGGAAGGAAAACACTTCCGATTACTTGCCATTTGGAAGAACTTCAGTGAATCCCGTAATACACCTCAGACTCCACCGAGAAGGAACTCTTGCAGTTAGGATACACCATAATGCTATGGAGGTCTGCAGAGTGTGAGAGTCAGTTTGTTCATACCTGAATCGGAATTTGTCCCGTCTGGTTCAGTACGTGAATACGCACCAGTCCATGGGAGATGTAAAAAGAGTCCCCATAAGCTTAGAAAATAAATTTTCCCTCTGTGCTGTTATTTCTTTCTGCAGTGCACGTGCGTTTCCGTAGAGAGAGAAAAGTGAAGCTAAGATTTATGATGTCCTGAGATTCGCCTGGGATTGGATTGTATGTATTAAAGGAAAATGAGAGATCGAGAATTGAGTTTAATTACAGAAGAGAAGATAGATTTTCAGCTTTCGAAAAAAATTTCGTCTACTGAATAAGGTGACATGAAGCCATACATGGGAATATTGAGTCTATTTAAAAAAGAAATCGAATATTTATAGCCATGCTGCTTTTTTCTCCGGCTAAGCTGATCGCTGAGAATATTTTGTCTAATATGTGGTGATTAAGCCTCTTACGCATGCATGTCGTGGTTCATTAACAAGAATTACAAGCAGAAATTTTAGTAGCATTTATTTTTATATGACGCACATGTTGACAGTTTATTAAGAACTGCATGAACCGACATATGAAGTGGAGTTAGTCTACAGATACTTGCATCCTGTTTACAGAGACAAAATGTCGTATGCCATGTCATCTACCATGTAATCCATTACATTGTACCCAGACTTCGCTTTCTTAGTCTAATCATGCAAAGGCGCAATTTATTCCTCTTACAAGGTGGGGCGTATTTTGTTGTATTACGCTAGGCGCACTCAATGTATTGGTTCAGTTGGAAACAAGTTATATGGAATTAAACAATAGCAAGTATATCCTTTTCGGAATAACTGATATGTGGTACTGGACAGCTATGCCATAGGCCAATGAATTATACAAGAAACCATATTCAGGATTAAGCCGTACTCCAGAATCAAACTATGCATAGGATTAAAGATTTTTAGAATTTAATGTAATTATATACTTCATTAGAATTTTTAAAACGAGTAAAACAATTATATGTAGTTACAGAAGAATGCTGAAATTACACAGAAAAGGTAGCATCTATTGTACTACCAAGATAGCTATTCAGTACCTACTACTAAACTGGAAAAATCAAACTGCATTAAATATTTACTGTATCAAACACCTATGATTAGAGATGTCAAATACTCTTTTCCCAAGAAATAAAATGGATTATGATAGAATATATCAATCATATCAGACCTATAAGAATCAAATGAACCAAATCTAAGAACTCATTTTTTGAACAAGTAATATGTAATGCTATCTCAATGATAATAATAATAATAAATAATACTGCTTCCATTATTTTTTCTGAGAGACTGGACAGTATATCACTTTTTTATTTGTATTATTCAGAATGTAGGTCTCTTGTTTTTATTCTGTTTTCTAGTAAATTTATAGTTAGTTTCTTGTGGTATCTTAACAAATTTTAATGGCTTAAATATATAATTGGCTTCTTTGAAGGCATTGCAAAGAAAGGGAATGGTTTCGCATTAACAATTCATTTTTTTTATAATTATTCCAACTTTTCAGCTTCCATTAACTATTAATGTAATGCTGGTAAACTACAGCCTCTTTTTACATAAATATGTTTATATTAAGGAAAATAAATCCCATTATACTAAAGTATTTTGGCAATTATTAAAAGCTGCATCCTAAATCAAGGAGAAAGATTTATCAAATGAATTAGAAGGTGTTTTATTTCGGCATTATCTTTATTACATATTTAAAATTAAATATCTAAGTATGTAACTCAATTTTACTCTGATACGTTGCAGATGTAGTAGCAATATAAATTAATCTTGAATAATGTTAGAATATCATATTTAAAATTCTGTACATCATTAAATTACTATATAATAAAGAATAGGTGGAACCTCTTATAAAGTTTCAACATTTTTAATCCATCTACTCAGTGTACTGATTCTACTATAGATTCTTGTTATCCTTCCACAAAAATCAAAGCACCAGATGACAGGGAAAGTTGACGATCTCGTCATTTTTTCCAAGTGCCTTTTACTGGTTTATTTTTGATGTTTACACGATTTTTTTTATTTACTTTCTATAATTTTATTGGGAGACTCGCAGTCCACAAACTGCCCCATGGCATCTTATGGGCGTATAAACCTACAGAAATATCTTAAACTTGCCTATGGATACGATGCTGGTTCAGAAGGAGACACAGAACACAGACGATGGAAGAAGACATTTTAAAACAAGGAGAAGACAAAAGTTCGAAGTTAAAAAGATTATTACTCATAGCAAAACCAGAGTATAAGAATTCCACTCTTAACTACTTTTGAGTTTTACTATTTTTGGCACCAGTAGCAATTGAAGCCAGTTAAGATATATTACTGATCCACCAAATGTGATGAGATCTATATTATTATCCATGAGGAAGTTTGGATGATGTGGAATTACATAATGTCCTGAGGGCTACTCGGGCTTTCAAGAAGGAAAGATTTAGTATCTGATTTTGTACACTTGTTTTTGAGTTATATTAATTTACTATGTGATAAAATTTTAAAAATAGCCCTCTGTTATATACTAATCAAAGGCTTATCAATTTTTAATTAAAGATTAAAACGTATTCAAGCTTGCACCATCAGATATGCCGTCCGGTCCAGTACAGAACAGGTTTAAACACTTAATATTTTATTTTTTAGGTAAGCGAATAACATTTATTATATTTAAGAATAAAAGATTATCCAAATTTTGGGTTAAGACACAGTAAAGGTCAATCTAATAATGGGAGATTCAAAGAAAAGAAATCTTTACTCCAAAGAGCTAGATTTATTAAAGGTAGTTAACTGTTAACATCCATCAAATTTCCCAGTTCCCCTTAGGTTCGTCAGTCCCAGAAGATATCCAACAGCTAAATTGCTTACTTCATCATAAAGAGTTCCTGCTGGAAGGTCAGGAACCCAGGAAACTCTTCAAGTGAGTTGGAATATCAATCACTTTATATCAGAGCGTCGTATGTCAAAGGGAGTGCTTAAACATTTTATTACGAGAAGACATTTACGTATATAGAGCTATAAACTCTTGATAAATTAACTCTTTATCTATAACTCTAGATTTTTGTATATTATAATACAAGTAGTTTCCAGCTGTCACATAGTATTTGACACAATGCATATGCTTTGCTGTATTTACTTTTTTGACCTGCAGGGTGCAATAGCTGTATCTCCAACCATGCATTTGCTTTATACTTTCTATATAAAACATGCCTTTTAATAAACTTCTTGTAGCCACCACAATAAAACTGGGAGACAGCCATTAAACCATTGTATACTTTCCATACTCCATTAAACGCTCGTACTCCGCTCACAAACCTTGCTTCCACCCATCCTGCCAAATGCATGCCTCTCCATACCCACCTGCTGCTTCGCCCGCCCGCGCTTCCTCAAATATCTGCCAAATACATTCACCATTCAATACACGCGCTGAAAATAACTTCATCATTTTGCCTTTGCCATTCATAGCCATGCCATTCGAATTGAATTACGTCAGAGGAAACACAAATAGAGCAAGTTATATGTGTTCATACCTTCCGTAAATACAAATAGTTCAAGAACTTTTTTGAACTCATATACTGTAATCAAGCAATCAGAGCCCTTCTCTTATATGCAGCATTTTTCCTACATAACGCTTTAGTTTATCACATCTCTGGTCCTAGGTGTCTGATGCAAGACCTCCTTCAAGTAAATGGCGATTATATATCCCTAATGGAATGTAGTTTGTAAAGAATATAAGTTAAATTGCTGTAATCAATTTTGAGTCTTTTCAACATTTATAACATTCATACTAAACGATTTATTTTGCATGAAATGCTTCAAATAAATAATTCCAAATCATCCAGGCGGAAAACAAAATTCCTATATAAACCAGATTCACTTTCAAGTTCAACCAAATTCATATAAACAGATGCTGTATTATTTGCAGTGGTAAGGAAGCGTTATGCAGCTAGGCAGCTTTTTTAACTGAATGACATTTATTGGCCGCACACAACCACAGGTGCAAGCATTCGATTAGACATAAACCGCTGAGATTGAAGCCCTAAGCGCACGTTTCACAGAGCTTTATATAAGCACAGATACCATATTGCTAATTTGGAGTATTTTTATATGTTTTTCAGAAAGCTAATGCAAGAGAAACACTTACAAAATTATATTCATTATAACCACCCAAAATGTATAATATATTTATTTGCACAAGAATCTGCAAGTAGGAGTGCTTATGAGTATGTAAACAGTCAACACGCAGGATAATGGGAATGAAGGTTTTATTTACGATATACGGAAGACACATAACACAGGTACAGGAGCAATAGTCCTTTTTTAGATTACCAGTAAAATGAATAGCAATTCACAGGTAATGTGATTCAGTCAGCAAATATCTATAACAGCACAAACAGTAATGCTTCGTCACGTAATGTAGCTCAGCTGATTAAACTCCACACTGGCAGATAGAACTCAAAGAGACGTTCACGGCATACGGTAAGTCTCTGATCAGTCAGGCGCTGTATGGTCAAGAAGCTATACTCTCCCCGTTAGGCCGTGACGTCACATAGAGATTTTCTTAGAATCTAGATCCTCGGCCCCTAATGAAATATCGAGAAAGGATTGCATTTTCAGGCAATCAATGTATTATCGCCAAGGTCACATGGGGTTATGTAAAGTCATGATAGACCATGCAGGTTTATCCTTAAGTTTATCATGATATCATGCGTGCCACGAGAGTCGCTGAGGTCCTCCATGGCTTCACCTTAGCCTCTTGTACATAAGACCTGCATTGCTGAGTGACTTTCGGTAATATGCTTGCTGCTCCCTCTTAAAGACTGGCGCGTCCCGGCGATCTCACCATTACCTGGGCATTGTGATCAGTAGCCCAGTAGAGTTAAGCCGATTGATGTATTACTTTTTGGCCAGCGTTCTGGTGACTCTAGACTCTGTAGATGACATCATTCGTTCTTGACGATAAGTATGAGTCCTTCCCAGTTCTGCTGTAATTTAGACTCCAGACCTCTCCATCTCTTGGGTTCTACATCCAGACAGCAGTCTCCTCTTAAAATGGTGGCCAGTTGCTCTGGAATCTGGCAGAATATTCCCATTCGTTCACTGTAGAATTTATTCGCTCTCTGGCAAACTGCGTATACGCTTTTCAAACGTACCTCTAGAGGTGTCAGGTATTCATTCGGCGAGGGAGGCGTATCCTTGGTCGTCCAAGTAAGATATCCATGGCAATCGCAATCTTCAAAAAAAACGTATCTGCTGGGAGCCATCGGTCACTATGGTCTGCGCTCCATATAGGCCAAGGAAAGAGTGGTAAGAGTAGCCAGATGCAGTCTGGTTCTACCGATACAAATAAAGATGGAGTAGTTTTAAAATCGTTCGATTCGACCTCTCGGCCATGCCATCGGACTCAGGGATGCCAACGCCGTCGTTCGAGTCTTAGATTCCTGGTTGCAGAGCTCAGTAAAGAGAGCGGAATTAAAATTTGTACGCCAAGTCAGGAATGCAAACATCCTTGTGCATATACCTGAAATCCATGCTCGAACAGGATTCTTGAAGCCCACGGAAGTCAGGCTTACAAGTCTGGGTTGGGATTACTCTGGCCATTTGAGTAGATAATCCATCAATGCAATTGCATACCGATTGCCCTTCCCCATCGTGTTACAGGAAGGAGGTCCTAAGATATCAAGCCATTCTTTCAGAAGGTGCGCCCACATTGCAAACAACAAACGGCTTTGGATTTCTTGTTTTGGAGTCCTTTTTTACTACCGGGGCTCCGCAAGCGTGGTAAGCATTATCTGCACCATTTTTTCGACGTCAGCGCAGAATCTATCCCAAAGTAGTCCTCGGTTTTCTCAAAGTTTCTTAACTCAGTAAGCTCCGCGCGCTGTCATGGAGTCTCTCAGAACTTCTTGAATTCTGCTTTTCAGGAAGAATTCTGTGACAAGAACTTCCGTAATCCCACTCTCACTTGATACAAACCTGCATCATAAGGTATAAAGTCCCAAAGGCCCAATATCATTTTGTTGCAGGGCTTTCCGGAGGCGATTTCTTACCAGATGGTCGATCTTCCAGATTTAATTTTCCTCTCGGAATTAGCTAATGCTTAGGATCTTCTAAGCTGTACTGGAACCTCACTTGAGACCAAGGCATCATCAGTTGTGGCTTTCTGGGAAATGTCGATTTGAACTTTTCTCTGCAATCATTTTAATGTTTGCAACTCTCTTCCAAGTCTTCGAGAGGCGCATCTGCATTTCCATGAGGAGTTCCCTTGCGATGCTGGATTTTGATCATATTGCCTGCACGATCTTTTGGATCCAATGACTATCTGGCCTTAGCCTATGATTCCCTAAAATTCAAAACCCATCTAAAGGATACATGATCAGTCGGAGAAGGAATTTGCATCCATAAGTGGTAGTAGAAATGCTCTATAGATTTCCACGATGGCTAATATTCTTTTTACGCGTGACACAATAGTGCTTTCTAGCTTACCCAAGCTCTTGCTGGAAGTAAGCGATAGCCTCTTCGTTTCCAATCTTTTGAGAGCGGCTCCTATTCCTCACATTACTAGCATCCATTATCGATTCCTTGTCAGTCAGGATAAGTCAGACAGGACGTTATCAAAGCCTGGCGAACTAAACCCCAAGATTTCTCGCATTCACTAGTCGAATTAAAGGATTTGATCCTAAGCCAATTGGTTTATGCCCAGGGATCTTGCTATTGCAGAGAAATTCCCTTACTACGAACGACAGTAATAGAATTGCAAGTCAAGGGAAACTTCGGACATCGTGTATATCTCTGGACGAGGCCAATCAACTTCTGCCTTGGTCTTTTTTCTGGGTCAGTTTTAGCTCCGTCCGCTGAATTATGTATCCCAAGGATAAGGAAACTTCCTTTTCAGGAAGGAATCTGCATTTCTTTGGACTTAGCTTAGTAGCTTTTTGCAGTCTCACAGATACTTTTGCAAGATATTATTAAGATATTTCTTAGATAACCGTCTCTATATCGTATCATCAAGATAAACTGGGCGGGCTTCAGACGTAAGTCCACCAATGCTATCTCCATTAATCATTCCAGATCTGGCAGGGGGCGTTACAGTCAAGAAGGTATTACCTTAATTGCCAGTCCTTGTCAGTGGTGAAGGCTGTCTTTTCTTTATCTTCGGATTTGGATCTCGACTTGCCAGTATCACTTTTCCAGAGTCAATGCTCCATGGGAACCCATTGCTTCCGTTCAACATCCAAGGATTGTCGTCTATCGTGGTAGGCAGGATAACTGTCCTTTATCGTAATCTCGTTTAACTGCCGTCTTTGGTAATCTCGGCCATCTTTCTTCTTAGCAAGCCTGTCAATAGGCCAAACCCAAGGTCCTATTAATTCTTATTCCTGTTATCCCACCATCTCTTTAACTAAAGCGCTCCAAAACTTCCTCTTTCTTTGCAAGGCCAATCTTGGATATTTATTTTGATTGGTGGATGATTACATATTAATCTATAGGTAGGTCATATTGCAGCGGCCGACATCAAGTCACCTAAGTAGAAACAAGTTCCTGGGAATTCTGTAGCAATTCTTCATACTGTTCGTTATTTCTTCATTGGCCTTAAGATTCTCAAGATTGGCTGGGAGGCGTAGTAATTCGGAAAATTCTTGAGACGGCAAGCAGTATCCACCACTGGCTCACATGTCTATTAACAGCTCTGTCAGTAGTCTTGGGTTTATGGTCACATTGGAGCTCAGACAGGGATGAGCTCCTTTTTTTAAAATCCAAGCAAATTATGGCCGCCACGGGGACACCTTTCTAAAACTTCTTCATGAGGGAAGTCATTTAATATCTAAGATTTTCCGAAGCTTCACAGGATTCCTGGGTCAAGACATTCCGATCTTGCTGGTATAATAGTTTTCTCTTTTGTATTACAGTGCATAACAGATATCTGCACTGGCTGAAAACAAGGGAATTTCCTCTCCCTCCTGTCAGATCTCATTCTTTTTAGGTCCACCATGAAATTCTTTTTTGTAATCCAAGGCCGGAAGAATACAGGGATCAGTGATATCAGCTATAGATTTTGTGTTGAGATTTTTCGTTTTTTATTCAATTTGCATCCAGTTTTTCCACGTATCTCCCGCCTTTTCACCAGTAGCCCAGTCTTCAAGAGATGTGGAGCTGTATAAAATGGAATTCCCCTTCAATTTCTGGAGTAAAGTCTGCTCGCCCAGGAGTGACATTGGCATGGTGTCACTAACATCAGAGCAAGTGGGCGCTCGGGGCATCTATACTCATCTTGGCCCCTGTCGCTACGCCACTGCATAGGAAACGATTAATTATAGTGAGTTTCTGATAGTACTTTTCAGAAATAGAATAGATTCATTCAATGAAAATATACGATTTAATGACATATGTATAAAAAAGAAATATACATGTCTTCATTACAGACATCTAACAGAAAAATATCCCAACTTTTTTAACCCATTTCAAATTAAAAGCCTATAGCCCCTGAAGAAATAAGCTGAATGGATTCCTTGTTTGTTTACTTCAGTTTTATCGGATTTATTTTCTTTGTCTTTCTACTTCCTTTGAACGTTTTTTAATGTATGCAGCGGCATATTGCACGCTACTAAACCATTGCATAATGTGAAAACATTGTATTAATTTGTAACATATTTTAAAATTTTTTGTTAATAAATTTGTGCTTTATTTTATTTCATTCTCTATAGATTCGCCATTATTATCGTATGGTTTTTTCGATAAACTATCAGCCGTGTGCAATCAGACTGCCAGACAATCACATTATGGTCTGAAAATGGAAGAAATTTGCTAATACATTTTATCGGAGTTTTGAACAGCAGAACAATTACTTGCAGTTAAAGAAAAATACTACAAGGGGGAAATGACATTTCAATTATTATTTTTTAAAATATATTTCCCAGTTATGTATGGTAAGAACTGAAAAAAACTGCATTTATGTCCTAACTGCGTCTCCCTCTGATGTTTGAAAACAGCATCTATGTTATTCTAAAAAATTTAAATGATAAAGTTAAATATTTAATTCAAATTTGAAGAAATATTGATAATGACATGTAATAAACGTTAGACGTTAACACTAGACGTTAAAAATAATTCGCATTTTACTGATTTTTAATTCAAAGCAAATTTTGAAATGTTAAAACGATAATACAAATGCCAAATGATAATGAATAATAATTCACGACTTCACATTTAAAAGCGAAGGCCAGCTAAAATATCCAGCTTCTGTAATCTCCAGCGGTTAATAATAGTATACATTCTTGCTAATGAGTGATAATCTCAAATTTAAAAATTGAGTGTGATAGGGAGATTAAAATGTTTTAAATATGTTAATACATATAATAAAAAAAAATTAAGAAGCAATATTTAAAAAATTTTCTTGTTAAATTCGGCATTTCTATGAAGAGTATACGATTATTAATTATTAAATGAAGAGAAGCAAAATTGAAAGAGCCTGTATAATTTACAGAGATGAAAACTTTTAAAAGAGTGAAGATTTTAAAAGAGAAGTCTGTTTGTGTTCCAACTTATAATTATTCACTAATTTTCTCTGTATTCGGATTAATATCAACAAATCTTTAAAATGTGTAAAAGGAAAGACTGCATGA
>BGPR01000104.1:60526-142116 GCA_013235015.1 Araneus ventricosus | reverse complement strand
TATATATTAACTTATGTCTATTCAGTTTAATGTAAATAAATAGAAACATTCATTTAATCATTCCTGAATGGAAGTACGTTTTTATTAATTAAATTTTATTTTATATCAAATGCTTTTATGCTCTTCACTTATTAAAAGCAAACAATCGCAAAACGAAAATAGGAAAAAGGCAACACTTATTTATCTTCATAATTTCTATTTTTATTCAGAATTTCCTTTTTATTTTAAATTATTCAATGAAGAAAGACGATATTTGAACTGATTCCTCATGACACAACTTGAAGTGACTATAAACAAGAAATTATAAAATATCTTTTCAATTTCACAATATTTACTCATATTTATTCTCCTTTAAATTCTGCCGTTCCTTTAAATCTACTTTCACTAAAAACTGTCGCAAAAGCATAATTTATTTTTCAGTATTCCCTTTACAATGTCAGCTTCTATTCTGAAAGGAAATACCATCCAATCTTATTCGAATAACGAAACATTTTTAGGTAACATTAAGTAACTCTCTCAAAGAACTAAACTTATCATTACCAACATGACCACTAAATTTACACAAGCATTTTGAAGAATACCTATTCTACTAATTCTTCTATTACTCCGTCAAAAAATAAGAAAACACCTGCGACTTTCAAACACATGCTTCGAATGCTAAAAAGAATATAAGAAATTGGGATAAAGAAAAAAATCTTCTTTCCTGTGTTTTCCACTCCACTTGTGTCAACTGAGCCGTTTATTTTACTTCCACTTTAGTTGGGAAGGAAAACACTTCCCATTACTGTGCCGTTTGGAAAACGTTCAGTGAATCGCACGTAATACACCTCGGACTCCACCGAGAAGGAACTCTTGCGGTTGGATACACCATAATGGCTGATGGAGGGTCTACAAGAGTGTGGGGAGTCGTTTTGTTCATACCTGGACGGAATTTATCCCGTCTGGTTCGGACGCAGATACACTACCAGTCTCTATGGGAGATGTAAAAAGAGAGTCCCCATAAACTTAGAAAATAAATTTTCCCTCTGTGTATTATTTCTTTCTGAGTGCACGTTGCTTTTTCCGTAGAAGAGAATAAGGAAGCTAAGATTTATGATGTCTGCAAGTTCGCCTGGGATTGTATGGTATTAGGGAAACGTGAGAGATCGGAAAATTGGATTTGAATTACGAAGGAAGTGATGAAGTTTTCAACTTCTCGAAAAGTAAATTTTCGTTACTGGAATAGATTAAACCAATACAATGCATGAGAAATATTGAAGTCTATTTAAAACAGAAAATCCATGACTTAATTTATAGCCAGCTGCTTTTTTCTCCGGCTAGCTGATACGCTGAGAATATTTGCTGTTCTTAATTTTGATTAAACTTCTTACGCATAACTTGATATTCGTGGTTCATTAAACAAAGTAATTTTAAACAGCAAATTTTGATAGGCATTTATTTTTATAGCCTTACACCTGTTACGTTTATTAAGTACATGAACCTCCTTAATGGAGCCAAGTTACGTGCTATGCACTCCCTGTTTGCATGAAACATGTCGCTGTCCATGTCATCTACCATGTACCTTACATTGTACCGTAACTTCACTTTCTTATTCATCATACAAAAGGCGCAATTTATTCCTACGTTACAAAGGTGCGGCGTATTTTATTTGTATTACATGAGCACACTCAATAATATGTTAGTTCAATTGAAACAAGATGATGTAAAATTAAAGAATAACAAGTATATCCTTTCAGAGTAACTGATACTTAATCTCTTAGAGGGCTATTATACAAGCCAATAGATTATACAAGCCATATTCGGATTAGCCGTACTCGGAATCAGAAAACTGTCACATGGATTAAAAATTTTGAAATTTATTAATAATTATATACTTCATTGGAATTTTAAACAGTAAAACAATTATATGTAGTTACAGAAGAATATGATACACAGAAAAATGACATCTGTTACTATGAATATTCCAATTCAATGCCTACTACTAAGCAGAAAAAATCAGAAACTGCATTAAATATTTACTGTGTCAAACACCTATGATTGAAGATGTCAAATATGTTTTTCCCAAGAAATAAAATGATTAAATGGAATATATATCAATCATATCAGACCCTATGAATCAAATGAACCGTCTAAGAACTCATTTGAAACAAGTGACAATACTGTCTCAGTAATAATAATAAATAATACTGTCCCATTATTTTTTTCTTGAAGACCTGGACGGTATTATCACTTTTATTCAGAATGTGGGTCTCTTGTTTTTATTCTGTTTTCTAGTAAATTTATAGTTAGTTTTAATTGTCTTAACAAATTTTAATGGCTTAAACTTTTAATATATAATTGCTTCTTTGAAGGCATTACAAAGAAATTAGTTTCGCATTAACAATTCATTTTTTTGTAATTATTCCAACTTTTCAGCTTTCCATTAACTATTAATTTAATATTTTCGTTAGCTTCGCTTCTCTTTTACAGAAATATGTTTATAATGAGGAAAATAATCCCATTATACTAAAAAGTATTTTAGCTTAATTAATAGCTGCATCTATAAATCAAGAGAAAAGATTTATCAAATAATTAGAAAATTGTTTTATTTTCATTATCTTTAAAGCCCACATGTTTAAAATTAAATATCTAAGTATGTAACTCAAATTTTACTCTAAATGCATTGGTTAGATGTATTAACAATATAAATTAATCTTGAATAATATTGAAGATATCCATATTTAGAATTCTGTGCATCATTAGTACTAGTGTATATGGACAGAATTAAGACTCTATATAAAGTTTTCAACATTTTTAATCCATCTACTCAGTGCACTGATTCTACTATAGATTCTTGTTATCCTTCCACAAAAACTGTCACACCTGAGATGACAGGCACGAGTTGACGATCTCATCATTTCTTTTCCAAGTGCCATTAGGGTTTATTTTTTTGATGTTTACACGATTTTTTTTATTTACTTTCTATAATTTTATTGAGCTATATGATCCACAAACTGCCCCATAGCATCTTGTAAGGCGTATAAACTTACAGAAAATATCTTAACAAGCTTGCCTATGAATGAAATGCTGGTTCAGAAAGAACACAGAAACACAGACGATGGAAGAAGAACGTTTAAAGCAACAAAGACAAAAAGTTCGGGGTTAAAAAAGGAGTTATTATAAAAAAATAATTCCTGTAATTTCTTTTGAAGTTTTATTTTGGCACTCATTACAACAGCCCAAGCTTCCAAATAAAAATAGAGCCATAGAAGTCCTAAGTGTGATGAGATCTGTTGACCTTCCAGAAGTGAGAAGTTTGATAGAGTGCTGAAATTACTACACATAATGCTCACAGAGGGCTGCCTTAATGAAACTACATGAAATTTGTGTCTGATTTTGTGCTATTAAAAACACTTGTTTTGAGTTATATTAATTTACTATGAGATAAAATTTTTAAAAAAATAGCCCTCTCATTATATACTAATCAAGAAAAATATTTAACAATTTTTAATTAAAATTAAAACGTATTCAACTTTTATCAGATGTGTCATCCGGTCCCGGTACCGGGGCAATTTGACACTTATGCTTTATTTTTTAAATGGCAAAATAACATTTATTATATTAAAATAAAAAAATTATCCATTTAGGTTGAACACAATGAAAGGTCAATCTAATAACAACTAAAGAAAAAATATTTTTATTCAAAAAACTACTATTAAAATGGTTAACTGTTAATACCTGTCAACCTCCCCGGTTCCCCTTAAAATTCGTCAGTCCCACTTAGAAAATATCCAGCAACTAAATTTCTTACTTCATCATAAGTTCCTGCTGAAGGTCCAGGAACAGAAGCACTACTTCCAAGTGAGTTGAAATATCGTCACTTTATATCAAAACGTCGTGTGTCAAAAGTGCTTAAACATTTTATTGATGCAAAACATTTACGTATGTAAACTATAAACTCTTAAATAAATTAACTCTTCTCTATATAACTCTTAAATTTTTGTATATTATGTCGCTAGTAGTTCCATCTGCCACATAATGTGACATAATATAGGCTTTGCTGTGCATTGTTTTTGACCTGCAGAATTTTGATAATAGCAATGAAATTGCAGTCATATCTCAGTAAAGGGATTTTGTTGATTAACTCCTGTCTAGTCAAAACCGATAGCATTTTCTTTTAGTTCGGTACACCTGTTGTTGAAGTGGTACTCGCAATCAATGCAATCTTCCGTCCGACCGATAGCTTAAACAGGTTTGATCTGGTCGGCAGTCTGAGCGACTAAGCAGAACAAGTTTCACCCATTTCAAATATGTACAGCGCAATTGAAATGGATAAAATTGAATGGATTTAAATCGCGCGTAGCTCGCCAGAACAAGTATCTAAAACTTCCCGTTCAGGGAAAGGCCAAGTAGTGGGTGCTCCATCACGATAAGGCGCTGGCTCGCAGGTCCTTCTTGAGGTCAAATTAACTGTCAAAATATCACAATGCAGTACTTGCCTCACCAGCTTATTCCCTGATTTCGTCCCATGTGACATTTTCCTCGGATGAAGATCTTGCTTAAGATATGACGATTCTTAAATTCCGAAGAAGTGCAGCATGTAGGCATTGGAAGATGAGAAAAATGGAGGCTTATAATCTACATTTACATGTTTGTAGGATTCATGGTAAAAATGCATAGTTCCACAGGGTAGTTACGTCGAAGGAAACACAAATAAACGGATTCTCTCCGTATTCTTCTTCCGTAATAAAATAAGTTCCGGAACTTTTTGAACTCAGTAATATATAGCAATCAGCAATCTAGAGCTCTTCTCTTGTATGCAGCATTTTCCTACATAACAACACAGTTTGCTCATCTCTACAAGATACAAATTGTCGATGCAAAAACCTCGCTAGTAAATGACGATTATATATCCTAATGGAATAACAGTTTGTAAAATATAAGTTAAGTGGCTGGCTCAATTTTTGGTCTTTCAACATTTATAAAAGTCATAGTTCCATGCTAAACAGTTATTTGCCAAATGCTTCAAAGAAACTAATTCCGTCATCCAGGCGGAAAGACATTCCTATATAAGCAAATTCGCACAAGTTCAACAGAATTCATATAAACAGATACTGTATTGTTTGCGTGTTGAGGCGTTACGTAACTAGGCAGCTTTTTAACACAAATGAAATTTATTGACGCACACACAACAACCACAGGTTACAAGCATTCGATTCTGAACATAAACAAACCGCGCTACAGTTACAGCTAAGCGCGCGGTTCACAGGCTTTGCTTATAGCACAGATACCATATTGCTAATTTTGAGTGTTTTTATATGTTTTTCAGCTAATATGAAAGCTTACAAAAATTATATTCATTATAATCAACCAAAATGTTTAATATATGTTCCATGTGATAAATTGGTGAGAAATTTTCGATGTGAAATGTACAGAAGCGAAATCAAAATTCCTACGTATTATTTCACATTATAATTTACATCGAAAATCAGATGGCGGATATGATAACAAAATTGAAGAAAATTAAGCTAATGTTAAAAGTAGCTTTCAAACCCAAACTACTTCTCTATTTTACTATTAAAAATTTCAATAGTTAACATTTTGGTAAGTGAAATATTTTGGAGAAGTTTTTGAATTTTATTAGATTAGAATTGTTATCCTATTTTAAATATATTTAACGAGCTATAGAATCTTTCAAATTTCTTAAAAGACTGACAAACTTTAAACTCTTATCTACCGAAACATGTTTGGACATTGTATAGCGAGTAATAAAAAGTAACAAAATCTATGTTAAAAATATGTTATGGTATTGCAACTTAGCAAAACATAATATCAAAAGATTATTTATATTACATATAATTATTTTTAGTTTTTCTTTTTACACAGAAATTCCTAAGCATATTTTAATATATAATTTTGAAATCTTCAATCGTCATTTAAAAAGCGCTACATTTGTTTTTAACTTTAAAGACGAAAAATGCAACCTAGTTACTTAGGCACAGTTTTACACACAATCACACTAAAAGATATAAATACTTTTCACTTTTAAGAATCGAACTCATGGACTTAACATTCCTTGCTTATGGTATTATATGCATGATAATTAGAAGTGACAAAAATAATATTTCGCAATCAATAAATAATTATGGATATCAAATCTATACTCACAATACAAATCTATCTGTACGGAAACTGTGTTAGGACCAGTGATATTATTGTTCACAGCTTTGCAAGTCAGAGTAGTGTGAAGGTCTGATCTTCGTGGAATGAATGTGTAGTCACTTCGTACTTGTCCATGCAATGAAACTGGTGCTCCTCCTTTCAGAGGTTCGTCAGATCTCCACCATGAAAGATATGGGCTCGGTTTTCCTGAAAGAAAAGTGGGCCACAATCATTGAGCTTCCCTATCAGCACAAGATGATCTACAATATTCATCCGATGTCTTTACGATGTTTTGAAGCATTCAAAAATATCGTAGCAACGTCATGGAGATATCGTAAAATATTTTCTGCTAATAGGGATGCCATTAAAACTCTTATCCAATATCCAGTTTTCGACGGCAAAGCTTTTCTTATCTTATTAACTTGACTTGCCATAAGTTACTAGTCACTTTGGTTTCCAGTATTATGAAAATTCCTTGAAGTATACTTTGGAATAGCTGAAATATATTTCTGTAATTACGTAATTCTTTAGGATAGTCATTACAGATTAACCCCTTATGTCCCGCGTTTGACATATTGACGTGCATCGGATTATCGCATTTTTAGGGTTTCAAACTAAAATTTAATCATTAATTAGCTTTATAATTTGACACAAAAATTACGTAGAATCCATAAGCATCTGAAGTATTATATGCCTTCTTAGATGAATGAAAACGACAGCCCCTTTCAAAACAGGAGGGGTCATCTTATTAGATAGCAAGAAAAATAAATGCAATCCTTAAGGGGTTAAAGTATTTTTGTCATCAAATGTATCATTGGTATATTTCTGATTTCAGTACTATATCAATATCACATTTTTTGTATCCACCTTCAATATTTTCAAAAAACTTACGTAATTCATTTCCTAATACACCATGTCTGATTTTAGATCCCCTATCACTCATATTTATCTTTAACTTTTATTATAATTGTATAAAATGAAGGAAATTTGTCGTATTTAATCCTAAATATTTTTTTCATATTCTCTTTAGAAGTTAGTAATAGAGTTTCATTATTTAGGAATATTTGCTATAAATTATTGATCAAACCTTATATATGTGTTATCCTAAAAAATTGATGATGGAAATTGGTCTTCAGTGTACCTCACTTTCGAAGGCGTTCATCTAGAACTTTTCATCTCATGTTTCGTGTTTATATAGGCAGCTAGGAAGATAGAATTTTCAAAAAAAATACTATTAATTATACTTGAAAATATCAAATTATTTTCCGATATTGAATTTTTGATGTGCATCGAGTAAAAAAGAAAATTCATAATATACCCTGGAAATTGGCCAATTTTCACAAAATTTCGACATAATTTCACTTATTGACGTTATAATAAATTTTGTTCACTCCCGTTAAAATAAAGGATGTTTGATTAAGCTGAGATATGTATAAAGTAGATTATATGCATTATCGATTTTTGAAAAGCCATTGATATGCTGAAGTTTTGAGGGAAAATGCTCTACAAGAAATGGGAACTAAAAATTTTTTTTTAATATTTGATTAGTCTAATTTGACTTTTGTTTCAGGAAAATTAAATTTCAGTTCTTTCTTTTCTTTGTAATCAAAGAATTATAACATTTTAGTTGAAAAGTAGTTAATTTTTAGATATGCGCAATTATTTGGAAAAGAAATTTTCTTCAATTTTTTTTCACGTAGCATATCTATTGATTTGACTAAGAAAAAATAAACAAAAATTAAATGGCTCACCTAATAACATTAGTTGAATTTTTTTATACCAATCTCTCCATTTCTTTTAGTTTTTTTTCATATTTACAATTTAATGAACCTACATTAGTTTATTCTTATTTCCATTTTTAGTTATGTTCTGATAGGTATTTATCAAACTACAAAGAATTTTTTTAAACACTGATCGAAAAACTTATTTTCAGAATCTCATAAAAGAAGAGCTTCTGATAGGTTATCAAACTTAGCTTTTTTTAAAGTATTTTCCAATAGAGTTAATCGAAATAACGCTGTATGAAGATTTCATACTAAAGTGAGTAAGTATACAAACAGTAAAAACTAAGAATCGGTATTCCATCACCTATTCAAAAGGTACTTAATCAGTTATATTTGTATATCTGAAAATATAACATGTATTTTGTTATTTATAAACACCAATGATAAAACAGTTCTGGAACATAACTTTTGTATGAATATTGTTAATAGAAAATTATTTATTTTTTAACTTCTCAACCCGGGTGAAATATTCGCGCAGCCAATTTCGGGTCAATTGTGCCTGACAGGTACAGGTAACCAATCGCGTAATTTTAAATTACGCGATGATAGTACCCCAGTTTTTAATTTTAGCATTTTTAAATTAATCACTGACTTTCGTGGGAAGGCTTAGAAGAAAAAAGTGAGGATGTCTTTGCAAAAAATTCACCATGAAGCGAAGATAGGAGAACCATGTGCTTCAATTTCGAAATGCAATACACCAGGCTTACCATCACTTAACACTTTATAAGGCCATTTTTTTCGAGTAGTGGTATAATAATATAACTTTGGTATTGAGATTAATTTAAGAAAAGAAATTCATTTAGCTTATTGCATGGCATTAATTTTTGTTAATTAAGGTTATTAATTAATAATTAATTACCAAGTCAAGACACTTCGTTATGGTTTGAGATAAGAAATTGGAACATCTAGGCTTTTGATTCAACGAAAAATTTGGCGAGTACCTACGCCAACCTTAAAAAATGCATTTAAAAATTGATGAATTTGGTGGGAAGTATATTCCCATGGCCTTAGAGGGAGTTAAATCTTTCTTGCCAACCAGGGTTAAACCATGCTGTGTGTGCATGTATTATGTCTTTCCTTTGAACAGAAAGAAGTTTTTGGGACAATCATTTTTACAAGAATAATTTTACATGATGAAATCACGGAATGAGTGAAATAAACATCCGTGATAAAAAAACTCGGGTATTACGAATAAATATATGTATGAAGAATTCGGGCGCAATGTAGCGATAGTGTAGTGAGGCCAATATGGTGAGGTAATGAGGCCAATATGGCGATATTTGCACTCCACGTAGCGGGCAAGTCGATTGAATGGGGGGGGGGGCCCCGGGGGGGCCTTTTAGTATGTCGTTTAGGACAACACTCTCCCCAGCAACTGTGCCAAATTTCAAAACTACACCTCTTTTTAAATTTACAATTCGTTGACTGAAATTATTCGTGTTTGAAATACAGAATTTCAAAAACCTAATTAAAGAATAGGGAGAGTTCTGGGATGGCTCTCAATCTGAATCAGGACATAGAATCAGAAGTTTTGTTGCCGGCGTCGACAAAAAATTTTTAATCACCAATAAATTTTTAATTTACTTTTTAACTAATCATGGACCATTTCCCTGCTATCTGCACAGGTTCAAAAAACTGGGCTCACCACTTTGTGTCTGTGGCCTGGTCGGAAATGCCGATCACTATGTGTTCAGGTGTCCTCTTACTGCTGAATTTCACTTAAAAGAATCGTCTGATGAACACAGAAAAAGCTGGTTTAAAAATTTAAGATATAATGGCCAGGCCCAGTTCAAACTTATTCAGGCTTATAAAATCAGTAATGATATTTGCGACTAGCTGACCCAGGGCTGACTGTTTATCAGTTTGTTGTTTTTGTTCCGTTTTGGTGTTGGTTTTTACTTCGGAGAAAGGATTTTAACTTTATAGTTTGTATTGATCGTTTTGTCATTTGGAGGGTTTTGTGGGTTTTTCTTTCCCTGCCGGACCGCTCAGGACCTTACACCCTTGCTGGTACTAAATAAATAAATTCGTTGACTGGACTACGAGTAGAAAGAAACTTGTGAAAGAGAACGGATGTGAGGAGAGGAAGGGAACACGACTGTTCATCAAATGGTTTGTCACCCCACCCCCGCTCCGACACATACAAAACTACACTAGTATAATTATTATATAGGCATGATGTTTTTATTTTATTATCATGTTTTTTTCATTTATGTTTTCCTGAGGGTTGTTGATTCGGCACTTTTAATTGATTTTACCATTACGATAAGGAATTTTAGAAATATTTACTTTTAAATCCCCTGTATCTTCTAAACTATTGATGCTACAAAAAAAATGTAGGACTTTTTTTGTAGGAAATTTAATGCAGTTTAATTTTTTCATTAAACGTTTTTCGCTAGAACCCATAGTTTTCGAGAAATTTAAGGAAAACTGAAAACGCCCCCTTTTAACTCCCCCGTAGTCCCCGCGCACCCCCACCGGCTGGGATTTTTAGTATGTCGTTTAGAACAATACCCCCAACAACTGTGCCAAATTTCAAAATAACCATTTTTTTTTTAATCATCGATTTTTGGCCTTCGTTGATTAGGCTATGAATTAGGGGGACTCCAAGCATCAGGTAAATATAGGAGACTTTACCCTTCCTGGAAGTGGAGGGGGGAGCGAAAACGTCCGAGCTGTGCTTGTCAGGTCTGTTGTATCCGACGGAGTGTTAAATAACTATATCTAAACTATTACTTGATGCAAGCAAACTAAGCATGGATCAGGTGATTTTGAAGTCTAAATATATCGAAGAAATAAAAGTTCTTAAACAATATAGATTTAATTGCTGTATTTATGCAGATTTAGTTATAAAAGTGGAATTTCTTATGATTATAGTACAAGGTGTGTGATTATAAAATTATAAGTAAATCCTTTTTATTTTTGAAAAATATGACTTTCAGGAATATGAATTTTCAACCACAAGTTTTACATATGCATTATGTTATGCCGATGCAAGTTTGGTTGTTCAAAACTCGTATCTATCAATCTAATTTCATTCCTTTTCTGCTTCTAAGTATATATCTAGTAGTAGCCCCCAGAAAAGTATTTATTTAAATTTATATACAATCACTTTATCACAGTAAAAAAACTAAGTATCTTAATATATTTATTTCGCGAAAATAACTTTGCATGCAAATAAAACAAAAATACAACTTTTAAAATTATCAAGAAGAAGTCAAAAACTTGCAATATATACAAAGATAATTCAATATAATTTTGCATATGTTTTAAAACGTTCATTACATCTTTAGCTGAAATTGAGACGCGGATATGCTGTAACGAAGTTACACTAATTGAGAACTGTGCAAGATGTCAAGTAAATCATAATTTCCCATGACTTTAATGAGCGTCCATGTTTTGTTTCGTGACTTATTGCTCAAATTAAGGAACACAACTAAATTATTTTTCCCTGGACAGCAGCAATTTTATTCTATTTAACTGTTAACTAGCCTCAGATGAATTTCCCAGGAAGTATTTTCCTAACGATTTTCTGTCTCTCTGAGCCATATTTGAAAATATGCATTTGACCTAAATGAATTTCGAGAAATACTGCTTTGAAAAGAACTGCACGAAGTACCAATTTAGATGAAAAATGTTCATCCGATAACGGTGTAACATCACGACACAATAAGTAAAGAAAAGCACTTGATGCAAGAGTAGTATTAGATTGTCGATTATTTCAATTTGCACGAGAGTTATGCGCATATTATGGCCAACTAATACGTTATAATGCGTAAAAGCAGGAAATTATTCATTCATATAAAAAAAATTCTAATCGAAAATAAATAAAACGTAGAAATATTTTACTCGGTAATTAAATAAATAAATTCAATGATAACAATTTTTAAAAGCATATTTTTGTTAATGTATTAAGAAGTGGAATTTATTTTATTTTGATTATTGCCTGCTGTTTATTTTTTTAGTTTATATTTTATTAAATATTATCGAATCTTGAAAATATTTTTTTCGCTAATTCACTACCAGATGACACTTACGCGTATGGAGCTAAAATTTAATTAAATTCTTATATTAACTGATAATTAAGTTCTGAAAAATATTAAATCGATGTATAAATTGTCATAGAGAATACATAAGTGTACACATTTTCAAATTCTAGCATTCCAAAAAGAATTAAAAAATTCGATCTCTGCAAATATGAAAAGAGTTAAATAAAATGATATCAAACACAAAGCAAAAAGATTTCATTGGACGTCGTGTAAGCATAAATACAACCAGCTGCTCTCCCCTATTTTTAATAACGTGTGGTTATGCTTGAAAACTTGGCGAAGTGGAGGTTGTAGAGGCTGAGGGACTGCCAAATTTTTATTTTTCGATTCCTCTCGAAAATGGGGGGAGGAACAGACGACCCTTGATGACATATCTAGAGGTCATAAGCTTCCATATAAAATAAAATTTATTGAAATCGATTCAGTGGTTGTGTCTTTGGGACTTTCTCATTGTTTTACCAATTATTTTAAATATATAGATAAATACGTTTTATAAAGATAATATTGATGCTTAGTTTAGTTATATTAACGTCCCGTTTTTGAAGCGACACGAGGGCTATTTTGGGATGGACCTCGTAATTTTGAACCACGGTCAGATGACGAGGGCGACACCTGAGCTGGCACGCCCCCCCCTCTCCAAGCTTTCACGCCACACCAACGGGAGGGCGTTTGGCCACTGCGTATGATTTAGCGTGCAACAGGCCCCATACATAGCGGATCTTCGGTGGAATCGGGTTTCGGGCCTGGGGCCCTGCGGCCCCAAAGCCGAGAACTCACCACTAGGCCACCGCGGCCCCTATAATATTGAAGCAAACTGAGTATTTTAATTTTTCAGAAATGAATTAAGTACTTTTTAATGGATATTTTTATCATACTATTATCCATAGATACATCTGCGAACGTGAAGCAGTAATCATATTCAAAATGATGACTTTTAGGATTCATACAGTTTATGACCTTCACATTCCATTCATTTATAAATTTATAATGTATCCATTGGATAAGTTGCAGATGATTTTTTAGGAGAGAGCTCACGATACTGCTTTTTGGAACTCTCAAAACCTACGATGATAGAAGAATCTGCTTGGCTGTCAGAAGAACAATCGCTTGACGAGGTGACACTCTCTCCTGAGATACTACTAAATCGGCTTGAAATTTTTGAGGAGGCAAAGAAGTACTGATGGAATATATCAGTAGGAAGTTTAATTAATATTATGTTTAGAATAAAAACAACGTTATCATAAACTGAATATGTTTCCACAAATATCTCGCGCAACTAAAATGGCAGACGCTTCAACTAATTGTAAGGTCAGGAGTAATGTTCTTAATCATTGGTTCATTTCAGACTTCTATATTGTCTTTTGGAATAATAAAGATTTCTCTTTCCTAGAATGCTTGCAACTTTTGAGAGCAAAATGTCTTCCTGTATTATGATGCATCAAACATTGGGATTTCGCTACAAATTCTTGATTGTAAGGGGTTATAATGAAATCTTTAGCATGATGTCAAAGTAAAAAACGGAATTGTTTCAATCAAACTAGCAACAAACATTATCTAGAAGTTGAAAATAATCTTGATTAGACGAAAAGACCGTCGATTTTACAGTCATATTTTTCATCACAGTTTTTCGCCTATTGCGATTACTAGATGGCGATATCTTCCAACACTTTTAGTATTGCTTAAATATGTGCACTTTTATCATAATGTAGAAAACGTTTGGTGTACCGTAAACTTTCAAGTATTTGTGGCCAATTAATCAATTTAATGAAGAACTAATTTGTTACAATAAAGTGGGCAATCTAAGATATATCTACTTATAATAAAAGCGAATGTGTGTTTGTTGGCGTTCTATGTGTCAGGTCGTTGGACCTAGAGCAATTTACATTGAGCTCAAATATACCTTGAAAGATGGGAATGAGCACGTTGTGGTGATATTATTTGAAAGTTTAATTACAATGTTAATTTATTAAGTATTAAACAAAATCTTGACATTTTCTGCGATAATTTCCGAATAAAATAGCGCAAAAATTACTTTTTCAACTATCTTACAATTAAAAAAATAGCCTTTGAATGATACTAATTTATTTTTCGTGGGGTTTATTTCTGAATTTTGATAACTTTTCAAAAAATATTTTTGTGCCTAATTTGCAACAATACTTTCCATCGTCGAAATAAAATTTACACCATTTTCATTGTTTCTGCAAATATTTGATCATGCGCTTTTCTTCCATTTTTGAAAACAAAGGAATGAAAATTATTTTTGTTTTTCATATTCACTGCCAATATCACAACGTATTGTTTCTTTGTTTTCCTTTGTTTTTTTCATCATTTTTTGTGGAATCTATTAACAAACCTCCATCCGATGTGATGAAAGATTATACCAAATTTTTTTATCTGTGTGTTTCAATCCAGCTAGCATGCTGTTGGAAGTGCTCATACAAGTAAGTTGCGCGGCGCCATTTTAATGATGAAATCAACGGCGTATTTTGCATCAGGAATAGGATGGCGGAATTACAATACCGCGTAAGACAAAGAGCATTATGTTGGGTGATTCGAACACTTACGTTTTCATGCAAATGTGATGCGACTTGACTCCATTAGGTTCATGTACACAATAAATATAACAGATATAAGTCAGCTAAAAGAAAACGGCTTCAATGAATTTGATGTTTAATCCTTTGCGGACAGGTGGCTTTTTAGAACACTCAGATCAGGTCGGCGCACTTCATGCGCCATCCCATCTTCGTTATTATTTTTTATGGTGTAATATGATTAGAGGTTGAATGGATGTATGATACAAACATTTGTGTTCAAGTTTGAGTCGCTATTTTCTTCGTGAACTGGCTTGTCCTCCACGTCATCTCAAAATCAGTTTCTTGGTCGGTGTTCTTAGTCACTTCTCCATTGAGATTTGATGCATTAGATTCGTCTTCAGCTTGTCTCTCCTTGCTTAATTCTTTCAAAACAACCGAATAGGGGTAATTTCCCGCCATTTCGTGATATCCAGGTTAAGTTATGGAGATCGTTTCATACACTTTCAAGCGCGATCAGACTGAACTGACTGATTCTTTGTCAGTGGAAACTATCGGAGCAAGTAGTATGAATGATAGGTCGAGGTTAGAATGGTGACGAGCTCTCCAACTTTGATAGTTTTTATTCATCTTATGGTGCATATCCAATGGCGCACTCTATACACCGAACCTGTCCGCAAAAGGTCAAAGTGCTTTGTTGAAGGAACCATGGCCATCAAGTTATGCAGAAAAGATTTAATTGAAATTAAAAGCAATTAATATTTCAAGCGAACGAGATGTTCAACATGAGAGCATAGCACAAAAGTGAAAAATAACAATGAAACTTAGAAATTCATTTTTTAATCATGTAAAAAGCGGAAAACTCACAGCTTTATAAGAGTAAGAAATATTTAAAAATATGTATTCCAGTTATTTTGTTCTTTGCAACAGAGCACAATTTGCAGCAACAACAACTCAAGTTTAACTGAATACACTCCAAATTTCTAAGAAAAGAAACAAAATTGTTCTTCCTTTCCGATAATTGTTTGTTATTTAGATTAAATTCTTCATTCTTCAGTAAATATGAAAACAAGAAAAAATACTAAAACCAAAGTTGGGATTGCTAGAACTTGCAAAGCAATTAGAAAATGTATCAGAGTTCATCAATTCTTTTTGAAAAAAAAATATATCTTATTTTGCACTCTATTGAACCATATATGATAAAGGCCTTTATTTTCAAAATAAATAAACAACGTCACTAATGCCTCCCGAAAAAACGAAAGAAACACATTCCGGCAAATCTTGAATGAAAAGCTATTCATTAAACTACTTTAGAACTTTTTTACTACTGTAGCTCTGATTTGAATTCTGTATAGTTCATCAATGCTTCAGATATTTGAAATTTATAATTTTAAAAGAAATATATTTATCAAAAATATTTACTTTTCTTCATCAGCAGAAGTGTTTTTCTATATAATATAAAATATCTGCGATGATTACTCTTTATCATAGTTTGTTTTCCTGATGAAATCATGCCAAACAAAATGAAAATGTGCATGACTTATATTATAAATGAATAATACGACAAGTCGGTTAAATCAACTAGTTCAAAGTTATTCAAATGATAAATAATTTTAAAGATATTTCTGTCGCAATAAAATCATTCTACCAAATGAAACTTATAACACTTTTTTCCCTCACTGATTTGGGCAGCATATTCGACGCTTTCTCATGAAATAAACAAACCGCTTATTTTCTTTTTAACTTACGAAATTTTTAAGTATATTTTTGTCGCAAATATTGTTTCACAAAATAATTTTGCATTTTGTAACCAAGCATTTCAGGAACACGAGACATAACGTATCTCAATATAGTTTAATTTATCTGAAAAGAAGGATTGTTGATTTTTAATAACGTAATCTAATAAAAACCATAATTTAAAAAATGTAAAAATTTATATTAGAAAATTAAAATTTATCTTTCAAGATTTCATTAAACATTTTGTTTATCTTATTGAATATTCCAGTTTTTGTATTGATAAATCAAATTCACTTCTGTGTGCCTTGAAGACATCATTCATATATTTGTCATTATAAGTAATTAAATCAAGTATACAATCAAAAAGTTTAAGTAATCAAATCAAAAACATCTTATAAGTATTCAAACCATTTTATTTTATTTCCGATATTGCAACTGAACTCTTTATTTTCACACACTGTTGACTTATTTCATGATTGCAAATGCGAACTTTTATGATAAGTTTTCAATCGCTTTCTGGTGTTTTAAATTTTTGAAATTCAGAACGCTTTTGTGTTCTAATTTTTTATCTCTTTCTAATAAATAACATTAAATATTTTCGGAACATAATCATCAGTAAATCGATAAATTTAATTAAATTTTGATTCCATACAGTTGGCGCCACATGGTAATCAATTAGATAAACAAGACAAACTTCAAGATCCCAAGCTCACAGCAAATTGTCTGTTCCCGCCGGTTATTAAAAATTTGGTTTCTTATATTATTATACTTGTAAATTATACTCGGAACATTGACATCATTTGTAAGAAATCTTTGCTCAGAACCTTTTAGAAACAGAATGCGACAATTTTCCACTGAGCAACATAAATATCAGTGAAAAGAAAACAGAAACGAACAGCAGTGAATAAAATATAAATGCTGCATAACACTGAAGTTTCACAATCATTAAGCCTTTATGAATGAATCCGAATGACTTTTTCAAAGTATTTGAGTGTCCTCTACTTAAAATGGGAGGGAGCTTTTTACTTTCATAGTTTGAAATAGGGATGTGAAAAACTTACCGGTTTTAACCGAAAACCGGTTTTTTTTTGTTTTTGTTAATCGGTTTTTTCGGTTATTTTTTGCCCCGGTTTTAACTGGTTACTTTTTTTAAAATCCAAAAACCGGGGGGGGGGGGGGCCCGGGGGCGGAAGATAGGCTCGATTTTAGGTTCGACTAGACTAAAATTTACCAAGTAATAAAGCTTTCATCATCTTAGGTCAATCACCGACAACCGCTTCCTCGAGGAGTCTGTTGGTTGGCGGATTACTGAAAGAGTCTTTATGAACAGATTAATATTGGCCAATGAATTGATTTCCTGCAGAAACAATACAAATAAAAAATTTTTTCAGCAAACGGCGTCTGTTTCTTGTAGCCAAAAAATATTTATCTTTAGTCGGAAGTTCTGTGGCATCCGAAGTATTAGTATCTGCGTTGAATGATGTTGTTTCCGATGGGAGGTCGAAATTGTTCTGTTATCATCACTTTCTGGTTGGTCCCCTATATACTCTCGTGATCGAATCTTCACTATAAAATGTGAGCTCAAACTTAATATTTACATGTTCCAAATTCTAAGAAACTCCATGCAGATATTCGAAAAAATATGCAAATTTCAAAGTGACCACATTATATTCTGTAATATTAGAAATTGGAAAAAAATGAGAGAAAATTATTTCTTTTAAATTTATGCTTGCTTCAGATTTTTAATGAATTGATATTGTTTGCATTTCTTATTTGTTCACAAATCGAGAAAAAATTAAGAATTTTATAATTAGAATCTCTAGTCATTTTAAGCTAAATCTAGCAATTTCTGTAAAATTGAGAAAATGCCTTTCCCGTAGAAAATTCTACATCTTAAATAATCGTCGTGTTTTATATTGGTCACGTTTTCTAATGTAAATTTGGTTGTTTATTGTCAGTTGGTGTATAAAAGTTCTAAGTTTTATTCAAGACCCACATTGCTCATTGATGCATATTTTCGTTGCTTACACATATCTCTTTTTTTTAATTTATTGCTAATAATCTAACAGTAAAGTTACAAAATATCCTATTTCTTACATTTCTGACATGTAATAAGAAATATATTAATAATGGGATTTTAATTAAGCTATTATCTGTCTAGAATAAGTTTTTTTATATTATTTTTCATATAATTTAATACTCAACTATGTCAGTTTACACAAATTTTAAGACTTATTTTTAATATGTGTACTTTGCTCTTATATGCCTTTTTCTTTTGATAACTTTGAAATTATTGTATCTCCATCTTCTTTTTTCACATTTATACTTTAATCTAATTTGATTTCTTTTGTTGATTTACACAACTGTCTGTGGTAAAGAAAGAGCAAACATCGTGCAGTTTTGAGTTAATAATAAGCATCTGTAATTAATCTAATCAATGTTTCTATAAGAAGAACGGACATCGACCGTAATGTAGGGTTAATCATAATCGTATGTAATTAATGTATTCAATTTTTCTATAAGAACCGACTTAAATCACACTTAAGCCATTAAACGCAGGTTCAGCATTCCAAAATCTATTTATATTTCCATTTCTTTATACTTTTTGGATTACTAATTCCCTACGTTTACAAAGGGTGCTTTTAGGGGTTTCAAAAGTTTTCATGCACCTAATATATGCTACGAGAACCCAATACAAAAATATAAAATCAAAAGAACTTCCCCAGTAGGCTTAATCTATTCTCGTCTCTTTATGAAATCCTAGAACACAAAAGTCACAGAATGGATTTCAAACAACAAGCTTTTATGGTGAAAGAAAAAAATAGGTAATAAGCTTAGCCATCTTTAACGTAGAGGCAGCTTATCGGTTCCATTGTAGGCGTTATGTACGCTAAGAAGCTTATATTTTGCTCATAAAAAACCAAAGATAAAAGGAAATTCAGTTGGCTAAAAATGAAAGTGGGGTGCACACAGTTCATTGTAAAATTTCTCCATACTTTGGTTCTTAACATTGACGCTATAGTAATGCGGAAAGAAATGAACCGAGAGCAAATATACCCCTTTAAATATTTCCTACATGTATTTGTTGTGATTTTTAAATATTTTGACAGAGGCAATTTTTATTTATTTTAGTAAAAATATTTTAAGTTGCACATTGATATATATTAGTAGCACTTACAATTTCACTTTTTAAAAATTAATTTGGAATAATTTCATTGTAGGCGTTCTGTACGTTAAGAAGCTCATATTTTGTTTACAAAAAAACAAAGATAAAAAGAAATTCAATTGGCTAAAAAGGAATGTGTGGTACACACAGTTCAATATAAAATTTCTCCATTCTGTGGTTCTTAAAATTGAAGCTATCGTAATACGGAAACAAATCAACAACGAACAAATACACACCTTTTTTACCTGCCTACAAGTGTGTGTATTTATTTTTAAATATTTTTTAAAACATTTTTAATTTTAATAAAAAAAACATTTTAGTAGTACACTGATGTATATTAGTAGCACATACAATTTCACCTTTTTAAAACTATTTTCGAATAATTTAATATATAATTAATTAAAAATTGATTTATTACATTCTTGATTTTATACAAAAATATTTTAATAAAGATTTATACACCTATTTATTATTTATTTTAAGTAGAGGCAGCTTATCGGTTCCATTGTAAGTTTTATGTAATCTAAGAAGGTATATTTTGTTTATAAAAAACCAAAGATAAAAAGAAATTCAAATGGCTAAATATGAGAATGTGATACATCAGTTTTATGTACAGACTTCTCCATGTTGTATTCCTTAAGATTGAAGCTATCGTAATGTGGAAAGAAATTAATCGTGAAAAAATACGTCCGTTTAAATATGGCCTACATTCGTGTAAAGTGATTTATAAACATTTTAACAAAAACAATATATTAATAAAAAATTTTTAGTAGAACACTGATGTATATTAGTAGTACTTAAAATCTCACCTGTTTAAAATTATTTTAGAATAATTTAATGATTAATTAATCGAAAATTGATTTATTACATTTTTGACTTTATGCAAAAAAAAAAAATATTTTTAATAAGGATTTATACCATGTGAAAGGCCTACCAAAATTCATGGTAGTACGTAACAATCTGGAATTTTTTTAAGTTACAACTTTTGTTATTATCCTAATCAGAACTCAACAACCAATTCACTTTAGAAGAAAAAGGATATCATAAAAATATCTTTCCACTAAGGAAAAATCCAAATACCCAAAAATTGGAAAATTCACACATGTTTTACATTTTTCTCAACTGTGAATTTCAGCCAGAAAAATATTCTAATTTCTCGTTCTTTAGGCTAACTTAAGAATCTTTATTTTACATCTGTCTCAGTAGAATATTTGAGCAAAACATTCACAGAAGCTGTAATGGGGCCTTTAGTATTCATAGTTAATACTAAATTTTGAAATCCTGGAAGTTTTGCTTCTAGAAATGCACCTGAAACACTTGTTTATTGCATTGTTTTAAGAAATAAACTTGTAACTTCTGGGAAGCACTTTTCTTTTAATATTGCACTTCCTTTTAGTACTGTTCAGGGAAGCTTGTTTGCAGTGCATGAATTCTAAAAATGAGAAAGGCAAATATATACTGCAGAGATTTTTCATGCAAGACGTTAAAATAAATGGTATTTTTATTTACTATATGCACATGCAATATTGTTGTATTACAATGCATGTGATATTTGAGTATACCCGACGGTACGTTTTCGCATTAGGATCACTGTATTTTCTTTGTTTTATTATACTTATAGAATGTAGCACATGCTTCATTTTTCTACTATTCATTACTAAAAAACTTAAGTTTAGTTCGTGGTCTGATTTGAACCAGCTCACTGGCGCGTTCAGAGTGAGATTTAAACTGTGTAAATTTTTCTTTTTGTGTTTAACTTTCTATTGCAAATTTCTTTTTGTTGAGATTCTTCAGAAAATTCTTTGTGAAGGATTAAGGAACAAAGCAAATGCTCAATAAACAGTGTAAGGAAGTTTCAGGGGAAAAGATACAGGCACATGCACATCACACAAAAATATACAAAGGAAAAATACAATAACTGGTCACATGCAAAGAGACATTTTACGTAAATGGCTATATTATGTAACAGATAAAGACATAACATAACACCACAGCATACCCCCGAACACGGCGCCTAAACGGCACCCTGTCGGTTGGATGAGTATGTGTGAAACTTTATTGAAAAAGCAAAAAAAAAAAAATTACAACATTAGGATATAAATACACTTGAAAGGGAACATAATTACATGAACAAAGAAGAATAAAAACACAGTGAGGATTACAATCCGAGTATTATAATAGAAATTTACAAGGGGAGTTATCAAATTTGAGTGCAGTGAAAGGGTTGAATGTTTCATTTAGTTACATTTTTTCATACAGTTGGAGCTTCATGATTCGGGGCTGTTAGTGTTGTTCGATGCGACGAAGAAGAAGAATTGAATAATGTAACACAACCGGTTATATGATGAAAATTGTCGCGACCATCCTAAAAATCGTGGGACTGGTTTTTGTTCTCTCTTGATATTTATACTGAGGGATCGCTGGAATTGTTACTCAAGGGTTGGCGGTGATGTGAAGGGTGAATTTTTCGAATGAATTACGGAAGAATTGGTGGTGGCTGGTTGATGTTTTTAAGTTAGTGTGCTCTGCTGCTCAACTGGGAATTCTTCGGACTTCTGGTTCTTGGAGGTGAATCTTTGGGAGTATCTATTTCTAGGCAGGAGTATGTGACGGTGTTGTATTTTGACTTTTAATTAGGTCTTCGTTAGTCGCCAAGAATGTGATTAAGTTATCTATATTTCGTCTTGAGAGTTTTCTGGATAGGGCGCTCTTCCACCAATGGACTATGAATTGTGGGCTTGGTTCCTTGTGGTGATAAGATAAAGTGAGTGGACATCTCGTTGCATAGTGAAGGGGATTTCCTATTTCCCCACATCCGCAGTAGTCTGTAGAGTGGAGACCGAATCTCTTGAGGTATGAATAAAACTGTCATAAACCAAATATAGAAACACGGACAAATTCTAACAAAAATTAAAGGAAAAGAGAGAGTTTCAAGTGTATAAAATAAACAAACACGCAATATTAATAAGAGGGGGAAAGGTAAAGTTTAAAAATATATAAGTAAATGCCACAGAATTTACACTCTAAATAATACAACCCAAACTGGTGAGATATCATGTTGTGATTTCAGGTACAACGGCATGTTGTGATCCCAAAGCCTAAACGATACGGGGAAAAAATTGTCATTGTATGTACAAAACGCCGCATATCGCTTTCTGTAGAGTATTAATGAATGAACGTCTTTCGGGATAGATTTCTGTGCACGCCAGTATCAAGTGCACGACAGCCTGCACTTCACTACGAGAACAGGAAGGAACACAGATCAGCAGGCGACAAATTCAAACTTTTCAAGTAGCTTCGAGATTGTACACCATTTTTGCTGTCCGTATTCCTGTATATTAATGATTAATATTGGTTTCGTTTGCTCCTTAAATTAAAAGGACAAAGGAACAAAGTAAATCGTCATTTTATGCTGCAAACGTTGAATTCATTAATTTATGATGGGCAGAGTACGTCCCATGAAAGTATTCAATCAAATCCTGATTACCAGAACAAAAATAAATCTATCAGCTCAAAGCCATTATGTATTTCATGCAAGAGTATATATTTATGTTAGATTGCAAAAAATACAACTACACCATTTTTCGGCTTTACCAATATTTTTAATTATTCAAATCTTTGCCACCAAAGTTTTTTCGTATCTTGTGGCATCTTTGGCAACTTTTAAAATTTCAGCGGTAATTTTTTTACAGTTTGATTAAATATCTTAATTTTTCTTAATTATTTTCCTAGTAATCAACTTAAATATTAATTGCCTTAACTTTTTATGTCATTTCCTTTAATGTTTCAGGTTTATTAAATTGTAAATCAAATTTATTTAACGGAACTATTTGCTCGCCATCTTGTACGGCGTATGAATTTTTGTGTAAAAAGGTTTAAGCGTCGCCTGACTGGAGAGATTCCTTTGTGTGAAATTTTGAATAGATGGGCTTGTCGTAACGTGTAGAAGGTGGTGCACCTGCGGGCCCCCGAGGGCCGTTAGGCCTTCTGGATGCTAGCCCCTGCAGAGATTCCATTGATTCTCAAGAAGTAGAAAAATTGGTTGTGATCACCAGCATCATTTTAAAAAATATATCCTGCAAGAGTCATGTATATTGCAGTTTCAGCTATGCAAGTTTTGGAGAATATAGTGAGTTCATGTGCAACGTAAAACTTCCGCCAATATATGTGATCTGATGAAAATCTAAAAGCCTGTAAGACTGCAACGGATTTTCAGTTGTATTGAACGAAATTGATTATCGCCGAAAATGACAAAGAAATCGAAGGCGCGAAAAGCATTACAGCCAACAAACTGGCTAACTATCAGTGCGTTCCAGATCTACATTTCTCTAGGGCAACATTTGGCCTATTCTTTCAATTCCGTACATAAGAGCTCGTGTGAGTTTTTTTTTTATTTTGCTTACACGTTAGAAAACGAAATATGTGTTCACCTGTTTCAACTCTGGCTCTGAAATTCATAGAGCAAAAAAATTTCATCGAAAGAAATTTAGTTTTTGATGATAGCGCTATTGTGTATTGTTTTTTTAAAGCTGCAGCTGTTTCTATGTGTAATTTTATGTGAATTGTTCTTTCTCTTTTTTCGTGTGCATCATAATCAGAATATATCCATTTGTTAAATATGGCAGTAATTTTAATTTAAACAATTGTTAATAAAAAAATATTTAAATTTAAGAATTTTGGTTTTGCTTTAATCTCTATTTGCACAACACAATTGTATCCTATGTTTTCAGATACTTTCTTTAGCAGCCAAATATTTTTAGGTGCCTGAAAAGGTAGGTGGTCAATTAAGTGTAGCAAAAATTGCATTTTATTGTATTCATGTTTCAGCACCCAGTGTTCATTTCATGATTGAATATAAATCTAATTTTTAAAAATTGGCACCAATCTAGTTTTAACAAATATATTTAACATATATAATTAACATTTAATAATTAACAATTTATATCATAATTTTTGCAATTCTGTGACATGATTTCGTTTCCCATCTTATTCTTCATATTGCTATATTAGTCTTTTCCATGCTTGTCTTTCCATTTTGTTCATCCGCTTAATGAATTAAATAAGGGAAGACTTATTTGTTTCTGAAAAGAAATGGAGCTCCATTCGATGTTGAATTTGTCGAAAGAGGAAAATGCAGTAGCTCTTTGATAATGTTCTGTAACTGCAACACCAATAAAGTGCTTTGCATATATTGAGATGTTTGAAACCATTTAGAATTTTAGGTGCATGTTACTATGATATATGAAAATGCTAGCATTGTTAATCATACAATTCTATGAAATGTGTTCTACAATTCGTTTCAAAAACCCGAGACTAGAACTTTTGGACGATTGTACAACGGGAAGGGATGACCGGCAATGAGTAAGGTGAATGTTTTTCCAGAGTTCTATGTTAGATCATCTCCTCCATCTCATTAGGCATATTTTTTTAGTCCTTTTACAGTTAGTCTTTACAACAACTCAATAAATGAAAATAAAATGTAAACTTCTCCCCCTCCATTTTTCACTTCACCCCCTATTCTGATAAAATCAACTCCGCTCTTTTCGTATCTGAGAATGAAGAGTATATTTTAAATACCAATCAACAACAAACATGGAAAACATTTGATTACCTTCTTGACTAGATGCATTTCTTAACTTCAAAGCGTAATCAAATCTCTTAGTTTACTTTCCAATTTATGCAACAAAATGTTGCTGAATAGACTTATTACATTTTTTCTGTTTCCCTTTCTTTATTCTTAAAAACATTTCTCCAGACAAAAGAGATAAACCAGTTGGGTTTTTTTGCCTGAAATATGATTACAAGAAATCTAGTTCTTGAATTTCGTAAGCAAATAAGTGCATGTCATCCAATATTTTATTTGCTTACGTATCTAGACTAATAAGATTTTTATCGAAAGATGAAAAGGTCTGGATTCTTTCCTTTGCGTTTGCTTTTACTTGCAGTTGCTCCCATTTGGGGAAAATGCAACTTTGTCTTTATAGAATTCCTTCTAATCCCATTCAAAGAAAGATTTTATTTGGTAGCAAAGTTTTCAGCATTGAAATAAAATAAACATTAAATTCATAACTTCGTTTACGTTATTTTTCTCTTTCTTATCACATTTCAAAATTATTTTTGATAATTTACTCGTATATTAGAATTTTAAATTTTGTAAGACTAGAATTTAGAAATAGCATGTAATTTGAAACTTTCTGAATAATTGAAAGCGGTATAAAATTATATTCATTGTTAGTGGTATATTTATTATTCATTCAAATGATTTTCAAAATTAATGCTTATAAATTTGAAAAATGAGAATTAACGACTGAAAATTTGAATATTTCTCTATCTGATTCAAAAGCTCTGGAAAATTTATGTATGCCTGATACTTCTTTCCGTACTAACGGTAAACTTTATTTCGGATTATTTCGAAAATACTGAATAGTGCATCCAAATTTGATATTCTTTTATTTTACTCCTTTTATGTTCGCAAAGATGAAATTTTGACTTAGATTTTCCACTAACTTCTTGATAAACAAGAATTCTGAAATGTTGTGTAGTTTTGATTTATCGATGAAAATGCAGTATTTTAATATTTACAGAACTTAATTACGAATTAGTTGATTGATTTTAATTAAATCTTTATTTTATTTTAGTGGCACTATCTGATGGTGAACATGAGAAAAAATTGATCTTAAGATTCCATAATATTCTCAATAATGAATTTTGAAATATATCAAAACCCTGAAACGAAAAAAAATAATAGGCTTTTTTTATGTAAAGAAAAGTAGAAAGTAAATTTTTTTATCAAAAATATGAGGCTCAAAACAAAAGTATGAAAACGTGACGCCTGTAAATAGCACTTAATGGAAACTAAACCATAATGAATATCATAAGAAAGACAATCCTTAAACATTCATTAAAGATGTGATTTAATAATACATCCAAACAGAAATACAAAAACTCCAATTTTAAGCAAATGAAAAAAATATATTTAAACCTACAGAATCGGAAGAAATAATTATACATCGATCATTAAACCAAAACTGTTAAATGTTTTATGGATTACAACATGTTGGACGAGCTTTAGGAAATTCCGCCCAAAACTTTACTGTAACAATCTCCAAATCATGTCACAAAGTTCATAGAAAGATCTCCAGAATGATAAGTATTCTGAAGACAACCTGCCTCGCAAGCTGTCGAAACACTTGTATTCCGAATCTATACGAATCTTGATGAGATTTAGAACAGGAAAAATTGAAGAAAGGTACGAAAGACACTTACTGTTAAGACTAGATTCGTTTCCCTACATATTCACACCCCATTGTATCCGCCCTTTAATTCAAAATATTTCCTTATTTAGCAATAGCAGAGATATTGAAGCAATTACTTGAATCGACATTAAAGTTTGTAAATGTTTCACGCTGTGTCAAATATGTCAGGAACGTTGAGTTCTTGATTAATTTTCTCTGGATGCTCTAGCAGTTATCTGTTGATTATTCTATTAAATAATGGACAACTCTTCGAAATAGAAAGTGCATTAAAACTATGAGTTGGTAATTATGGGAGCGCTTTCTGAAATAATATTTTAATTTTAGAACATCGAACAAAAGTAATATTTACTTTTTAAAGCTTCTATCGCATACCATTTTTTCAATATTCATAAAAGACATCTATATGTGATGCCGTTTCGTAGATGGTCACGGTTCCAGAAAATTAAAGTAATTCTACCAACAAGCTATATTACATGATGCACTCGCAATCTCTTGAACTTATCAAATTTTAAAAAAGAAAAGCATTAATAATAAATATGATAACAAGCTTTCATCTTGATGTAACTCATAAACCTTTGAATTACATCAAGATGAAAGCTTAAGCAATCTTTAAGGACGGAGATTTACACAAAAAAATAATTAAAAAAAAGTAGGAATGTTCTTCTCCACTTTAACCAATGGAAGACAAGAGTCCTCTTCACTTTCGAATACATGTCGTAATACTATTCTAGTCAGGGCCGCTGTGACTTGGCCTCATAGCTGAGAACGTAAAAATGTCTTGGATTCGGTGCCGGATGGTTTCAGGTTCGAAATCCGATTTCACTGTAGATCCGCCATGTATGTGGGCTTGTTTCACGTTAACCCTCTCATATCGAGGGAGGAGGTCCCGGGCGGTCTAAAAATTTTCTCTTAACAGCGGCGAAGGTCGGTCTGAGGCAGTTGCCTTCTTTTGAGGGGAGGAAAAGTTCTGAGATCGCTTAGAAGATAAGCGCCGTAGGGGAGGATCAATTATCCTTGCCAACCACAACCCATTTCCGTGCGCCTTAAGGGAAAGTTATAGCAAGGATGGGGCGGTGGGGAAAATGACCACCCAGTTTGGGAGATTCCAATTCACGTCGTTTCCTTTCAAAAACTCCCGGTCTTAAAGGAGGTAGAAGAAAAAACTCGCCTCGGGTTTAAAGAGTTAAATTATATAAAGGGGGTCAAACGTCCTGCCGCTGGTGTGGTGCGGAAGTTTGGAAGGACGGGTCAGCTCAGGCATCGTCCCTGTCATCTGATCCCGGTTCAAAATTCCGAGGCCCATCGCAAAATAGTCCTCTAGTTGCTTCAAAAAGAGAAGTTAATGTAACTAAACTAACCATTTCTGGTCTTTTCTCATTATATGTCAGTTTAACCTTTAAACGTGGAAAGAGAAAAGAGTGAAATCGACAAGGCGATTAGATATCCCATTAATCGATTACGCAACGGGAATGAAACTTTAATCATTTAGTGGTACTGCAGTTGTACCAGCCAGAACGCAGTAGAAAAAGAACATTGGTACTAACTACAAGGAAAAGGCTAAATTCTTTAATTAACAAATAAGTTTTAACCAAACGTTATTGCCAATTTAATTCGGAACAAATTGAGATTGAGGTTGAGAGAATAGGATAGTCCCTGAATTGATTATAGAGAATATTTACATATAAAAGACTGTTTTACTGTTACAATGTTTCAGAAACCCTCAAACACATTTTTGATACACGTAAGAGTTTTAGCAAAAGTTCTTCAGTTTCGTTTCATTCTGTACGAGTGTGTACTAATTTTTCATTCTATCATTTGCTATGTACCTCTTTTTTTCCTGAAGTTCATAGATTTCCAACAGACTAGACAGTTAACAGAAATTTTGCAAGCTTTTTCTGAAAATGTAAATAGAAATCTATCAATTCACATTAAATTTGATTAAAAAGCCCTTTGATTGAAAGAGTAGTTTAATTCCTTAATTCCATTTCTTTTGAAGGTTATTTCACCTCATGTTCTTTATTTTTCAAAACTGATAGTAAATAGATGACGTCAAGAAAAATGTGATTTGCTTTTCTTGTAAACTAACTTGATATATACAATTACACCCTAAAGTGTATAATATGTTTTGCAAGTGACTACAAAAAGAAAACTGAGAAAAATAATAGATCATCAGCAAAAGAACTAAAGAAAAATTTCGATGAGCAAAATTTCTGCGTATCGGAAACTATGCTGGTTTCAATCGAGAAGGGTTTTTTCTAGTTAGTTAGTTAATTTAATTATACTAACGCCCTGTTTTGAAGCAACACGAGAGCTATTTTGGAACGGACGCAATTTTGATCACGGTCAAATGACGACTACGACACTTGAGCTGGCATCCTATCTCCAAACTAACGCACCACACCAGGAGGGCGTTTGTAGGACGTTTGGCACCTTACGTATGATGTAACAAGCAACGGGTGCAATATAGGATGGATCTTCAGTGGAATCGGGTTTAGAGCCTGGAACACTCCGTCTCCTTCCCACTAGGCTACCGCGGCCTCGAAGGTTTTTTTTAACATATAAGGCTGTACACAAGAGATTAGATCGAATTACGTGGAACAAACTTTTTATTCCTTGAATGCACTTATTCACTAAATTCACTCATTTTTTATCATTGTCTTCAGTAATTGTCAATCAAACTCACGAAATCAAGTGCCAAAGGATCTCTTTCATTTCTACTAGTATCATCTTAAGAAGCTTAAAGAGATTTTTGCCACACTCAAATTTTAGGATTTATTTGATTTATATTCTTCTATAAAGAAGTAGGAAGACAGCAGTAGAAGTTTTAATTTTTTTAAGTTGTAATACTGAATTGCAGTTGTTTTTGTAAATGCTGGATTATAATATAATGTTCAACCAAAATATGGGAGCAATGAAATTCTATTTCTAGAAGGGAAAAGAAAATCTGTATAAAAGAGCATGTTTCCTGAAATGCTGATTAAATAATTTAGATCGGTACTTTATATGAAAATTGGACCATTTGTTGTTTTCGAACGACATCGTGTTTCTTCACAGTCGTCAGATTTTCTTCAATAAAGTAATCGCACATCAACAATACAAGCTGAACAACCGAGTTGAATTGCCTGTAAAGGCTGACTTGATTCTCGCAGTGATCTGTTATTTATAAAACATAATTACCATACAAGACAGTTTCCCCCGTCATGCGGTGCAAACACGGAAGAAAAGTTCAAAGTGCAAAATTTATGGAAGCTGGAACATTCGATTTGATCGGTAAAGCTGGGCATTCAGGAATAGTCCATTTGTATCAACAACTGGTTTGTATTCCACTCTTTCCAGTCGATACATTTCGGCAAGTCAATCACAGATGTTCCACAGTTTGTTTTGAAACACCATGTTTGAGAAGGTTCAAAGTCCCATACTGACTCCCTCGCACTTTCCCCCTCCCCAACGCTCTCCACACACGGGTGACTTAACGCCGCCTCGAAGAATCAAAGTTCACCTTTTAAGCCGGCAATTCATCTGAACTCTACTCCATTTGTTCTAAGACTGTTTTTTTCCAACCCATTCAAGTCGAAAAATCAGGCACGTCATTCACTTGATGCTTCAAAGTGCGCTACCACGAGCAGCGGTAGGGGGCGAAGATCGCTCACCCTACCACCGCTCTTCGATCCCCCCACTCGAAGGATTTCCTATTTTCTAGCCTCGTCGCGAGGTCTCAATCTAGGCAGACCCTTTGATCTTGGCTCCAAATTGCTCGAGGCTCCAAATTGGAATCGGCGCATGAATGTCGGATTTTGAGTTCGCTGGAATTCCATCGATTTGAATCATTTGCTCCAAGTTTCATAGGATTTCGACCTTGAAGATTGCTTTTTCCTTCCCGTGTTCCAAAAATTCCATTTTGGAATTAGATGTGAGTGACCCGCTTTATGGCCATCCATTCCGTTTTCCATTTGGATATCAAATTCGTTCGAATTCCAACAGCGCTATCTATCTGCGCCAATTTTCATCGAGATTTCACATTGACGAAAGGTTTCGCCTTCCTGTGTTCCAAAAATCGTGGATTTCAACAGAGGTGAATGTCTTGCTTTAGATAAATGCTTGGTTTTTAAATCACGAAATTTTCTTTTATCGAACTAATTTCATTATTCTGCATTGACCTGAGATGGCGAAGTCGGTATGGCAACCGGCAACATTCTATTCGAATTTTTGCATGACCATAACTTGAGACAATTTAGCCACAGTAAGAATTAGTATGTTTGCTGTAGATTAACTTACTTGGTTTTCTTGGAAAACTCGAACTCGAGATATTCTTCAAATTACCCAAGATCAAGGTTCTCATAGAATCTTTAAAAATTGCTTCAAAGTCTGCCAGTACAATTTGATAATTAGAAGTAGAAACCGCAGAGTGAAAACTTAAACCTGGTGTAAATATTTGTGGCGTTGAATTCTTTTTCCATAGAGTGGAAAATTTCAATTTATACTAATTACGAGTGCTAATACATATTGCTGAAGAGTTATGTACCTGATACAAGTCCATTAACGTCATTTGTTCCGCAAAAATTATTTAAGTAATTTAAGGTTTCTTTTTCATTTTGGCATTTTAAGACAGAGTTTGTTAAAAAGTAATCTCACACACATCTTTTGTACCAAAACACTAATTTAGGAATAATCATAATATTAATATTTACTATACGAACGTTTCTTACAGTTAAATTGATATAAACCTTTTTAACTGTTTCCCCAGCATAGCTGAAATTACTTTTACCACACATCTTAAGACATTTAGCAACTGCGTCTCATTCATTTTTTTTTTCATTTCGTTCCTTTTTAAATTGCCGACAGTGCGCTCAATTGCATAAAAAAGAATTTTTAAGCGCTTTCAAAAGTAACCGCCATTTCGAGCAAGTATTCTTACAATGCGTTTAAAATAACTGAATAATTCCATAATTTATGGCAGCTGCTAACCGACTTTTATTTGTCACGAGTATAATTCTTTCTATTGTCTTTAGCGTACTACGTATACGCCTCTTATTAGGTTTTCCCCTAGCATTTCCTTTTGTAATTGCCAACTCATTCATTTATAACACTTTTTGAAAAAAATTATTATCTTCTTATAATTTAACGAAGAGAAGTAGCTTATTTTGGCTTGAGTATTGTCTTTAATGTACAGTATAACCCCGTTTATACGTTTCTCATTTATACGTCGTTTCATCACAGTCTCTAGTCATTCATATTCATTGTAATGCTAAAGTACTTCGTTTATACGACGCAAAACTTCGGTTATACGTCGTTTTTCCCAGTTCTAAAGTGTGAAATTTTCCTCCTTTCTAGTATGAAAACTGTGATAAAGATATCATGATTTTGAAATTGATCACAATTGATGAATTAATAGAAGACACATTGTCTGGTGCTAGTTTAAACGTTGTTGAAGAAGTTATTCCACATTTCTTTAAACACGCAATGGACTCCATTGAAAAGCTTCAGACTTATTTCTTTTATCAAAAGAATAGTGGAAAAACAATCAATTAACTTAATTCGATTCATAATGATGTACTAAATATTCCCAGACAGTTAGCACGTCAGGCGACAGTTAAAGATTTTTTTAATTAAACGTCTAATTGCGTGCATCATAAATCGTTTAAGATATTATAATTAGTACTATTATAATTATGCAATAAAGATATGATTTTTCTCACTTTTACGATAAATGTTTAATTTAAAAATTTAATTATTGTTTTTTATTATTGATATTATGTTTATTAAACTAGTACTAGCTTTAAAAAACTACTTTTAAATGAATTTGCATTAGTAGCATAAAATTTGTATTAATGAATGCTGTTTAACAAAATTTCGATTATGCGTCGTTTTACGTCAGTCCCTTGAAAGATGCATAAACGTGCTTTACTGTATTTATATATTAAAGAATTATTGTACTATTTTCAACCCGACTGTTATTGTGAAGAATGTCTTTATATAATAAGATCTCTTTCGACAAACAGTTTTAACTTCTAAGGATTATGTCAAAAGTAACTCTTTATCTTGAATAGTAAAATGCTCAAGCTCCACATAAATTCTTAAAATCTGCAATCAAATAGGTACGGGAATCCTTTTTTGTTCCAAAACTGTAGCTCACAAAACCTTTGATTTTAAAATCTACTTTTCGATGTAAATTCGTGATAAAACGGCTCTCTCGTTCCAAAAGACTGATAAAAGCAGTTTAAACCATCTAACGTTTTACATAAAACATTAAAGGGAAAGACAGAAATTCTTTGTTATTCATGTAGCCTTTATTCAGAAATGTCTCCCAAGGAATAATATAATCCAGCAAAGAATTTTTCATTTCCAAATGTTGAAAGGAATAATTATCCCAGAAGAAAACAATTATCATCTAAAAAGAATATAACACTTATGTATAAGACAGGGAAAACAAACTTAAAAGACTAAAAAGAGAGAAAGGAAATTTAAGATTTCACGTACTAATTTGAATCTAGGTGGGCATTTAATTAAGGTAAGATTATTACGATATTGTGAATATCCATCTCATAATTTCAAAAAAGCAACAAAATAAAAAAAATATTCATGATTGAATTGGGCTGTAGTAGCTGAACCATAGTTCACACAATATTCAATTTTTTAAAATATCTTTTTTATAGCATTTATTTATTATTATATTTAATTTTATCCATCATGCAATTGTATTGGCAACAGTGCAAAAAATAGATGGTATTTTCTTTTTTACTTTGATGATGATAATTTCCGGTGTATATAGATTGTCGCAAGTCTTAAAAATAAAAGCTATTTGAAATGGAGATTCGCATTTCTTATTCCATATGCTAAACCAACTTTTCTGTTGCTTCTATCACAATTAAAATAATAAATATGTAACAGGGCCAATCGAATTGAAGTTTGTGATTGTTATCTTTATATATATAAGGCAAATACCATGACTCACCGAATCACTCATCAAGAAATCTCCCAAACCTCTGGGACTAGAAACTTGAAATTTTTCAGGCGGTTGCTTCTTGGGGAGTAGGTGCTCATTAAGAAAGGATTTTTCGAAATTTTAATTAGAATTTAAATTACTTGAAAATTACGTTAAATTTTAACGTTTTTCCGGCATAACTTCGGATCCTATTATCGCAAAAAAAAACAATTTTACATCATCTTAAAGATAAAAAAAATTAGCTTTTCAATGACACCAATCTTATTTCCATGAGACATTTTGCTTAATTTTATTTTATGTTTCAAAATGTTTTAAAACATGAATTGTGACAAAGTTTTTATTGTTGTAAATAAAATTCAAACCATCTCATTATTTCAGCAAATCTTTTATTCATACGGTTTTGCAATTGTTACGGTTGTGATAGTACAAATTGTTTTCTTGGGAACTTAACTCCAAAGCAGAATTTTCAATTTAGTATTCATTGCATTTCTGAAATATTTTATCGCACTTGCGTCAAAGTAATATTTTTATAAAGCGTAGCAACAGATATTTGATTTCAGGTTTGTTTGTTTTTATCGTGTGTGAGGTGCACTGAAATGATTTTCGTCTTTTCTTCAAGAATTTAATTTCATGATTTCCTGTCATTTTAAAATTATGAGGCATGAAAACGCTTTCAAATTTTTGTATATTGCATTATAGGTAATTTTTTATTAAATTTTTGGTTAGGCTTAAGAGTACGGTACTGCCGCCGAACATGAATTTCCTCAAGTGATAACTCATCAAATTTGATATTAGAAACTAGAAATTACAGCCTGAAACTAGGAATTACAAAAAGGCAATAGTGTCAGAAAAAACAAACTAATTTTTAAATTTTATTGTCTACCTCCTATACTTTCGGGTCTTTTAGAGGTCTATGAATTTTTTGCCGCCTCACTTTTTGTAGCCACTGGTTTACACGGGCCTCCAGCATGTTCGGCTTTCGCGAGCATATTCTACGTTAATCATTCTACTGATGAATAATAGATGAGTTGAGTGAAAGTTATTTGAAACTCAGTTTGTAAGTTTCGTTAGCTGCGATGCATCATACAGAATTGTATCGCTTTCATTTTAAAATTTACGTCTTTAAATATTTTACTATCTGTCAAAAACAATGAAATATTCAGTTTTTTGTTCATCTTTGCTGAGTTATCGTGGCTGAAACTGCGATGGGTAATTCTATAATTAATATAAAATAGAAAAATAAAAATTCATTTAAACGGTTGAACCAGCTGGCATATAAAAGCTGGTATATAACCAGTCATATATAAAAAAAATTCGATTCAGTATTTCCTGCTTGAGAAGCATAACTGTATATAATTGAACATATTTTTTGTTTTGTTTTAAGGAATTTTCCAAAACTACTAACTTTCACGTTTGATTTACAGTTTTCTACAATATGTAATGATTATTATTTTTTTCTACTTTCTAGCATATGAAGCCAAGTACTGTTAATAGCAAAAAACGTTCTACCTAGAGAATTTGATGAATCTCCACATTTTAGATCTCCGTGAGTCGAAAAATTGAATCTTGAAATTACTTCTTTACGAGCTAGATAGATGAGATTTGCTATGGAGATCTGTGTCTATTCGCTTACGAAATATATCTGCTACCGGCAAAGTTTGAAATCCGGCATTCTATAGAATGCCTAGGCATTGTATATAATGCCTAAAACTAGCCGGCAATGTATGAAACGATTTATATTTCACACATTTCCTAGGCATTCTATAGAATGCCAAGTGACAAACCGGCAAAGTATGAAATAAATCGCCGATTTGATTATATAAGAAATAAAGTTAAGTGCAATTCAAAATTAAATTATTTGCTTCCTTGATGTAATGAGTAGATTCACAATTTATTTTGTTTTCTTTAATAAGAAAGGCATAAACTTTGATATAAAAACTTTAATTTTGCTTCACGAATTTTGAATAAAAGATTTTTTAATGGTACTCTTTTATTATTTTTTCTAAATAAAATTTGTATTTTTGAGGAATGCACGCTTTTTAAATAATAGCCTTATTATGAACTTTTTTCATATTTTGCCTAAATAGCATTTGTCATTCTATAGAATGCCTAGGTATTATATACAATGCCTAGGAAAAGTATATAATAAATCTCATATTTCATACTTTGCCTTAGAATGCCGGCATTTCACACATTGCCGGTAACATATCCACTGGAAATCTGCCTGTCCTGAATGTGAACCCGATAACTCAAAAAACAGTAAGTTGGATGGACGATTATTTTTTGAATGATAAAGAGTGTTGTTACCAGAATTGTAGATATGAAGCAAAAGTGGACCAATTCCAGCAGCGGGTTGATTGTCTTTGGGCTTGTCTATCCATGCTTTTACGAACACGATAAATGAAAAACACAATAGCTTCATAAATGATATTTTTATACATTTTTAATATATAAGATGTAGACCGGTATTAAATTTGGATCTAACTTTTCAAAGGAAACCGGTCCGAAATGCAAATACTATTTTTGTCACTATACGACGAACCCTAACACAAAATGCGACATATTTTAAAAGTATAAGAGAAAGACCAGAAGAGAATATTCTTGCTGCAATTTGGTTGTTTTTGCTTTTATTTGCAATTTGGTTGTTTTTGCTTTTATTTGCAATTGGTTGTTTTGTATTAAAATGTTAAAACAACCAATTGCAAATAAAAGCATATATCGATTTTTCGGAGAAACTCTCATGCACATTAACTTGCAGACATAGCAGTTCTAGACCTTCACACAACTGAACTGTTCCTGCTCCGACGTGCCTAAGCGCCTGCTGAAAAACTGGTCTTGACTGATTAACAGCTGTGAATCAAGATGACATCTCCCCTTGGACTCTTTCTCCTTCTCTTCAGATTGATCAACTGAATATTGAGCGAATATCTTGCCATCCCATATGCTACCTTACTTCTAACTTTATCATTAAGAAAATCCCTATTGGCTTTTTTCAACCCTCTAAGCGTTTTGCACGTATTTTTCCGTTTCTTTTATTGAGTTCAAAAGCAGATAATTTATGCTTATATGTACAATTTCTTAAACTACCTTGGATAAATTTTAATAATATTTCAGAGACTTGGTTAAATGCAATAAAGATCCAATTATTCTCTTTAAAAGCAAATTTGTAAGACTTAAACATGTAGATCAAAATAATCATCGCCCAATAAAGTTTCATTAATGATTTTTTCTTTTTCTTCTGTTTTTAACTATTTATGCACAGTATGTATTAGGAGAGATTCAGTGTGTTATGTAACTTTTGAAGAAAAAGCTCCGGAATGGAAATTATAGGCATAACGCCCAGGCTCTCCCTATAAATGCTCGTATCGATGGCATTGCAGTTCTATATGTGTTGGACACACGTCACCAACCATCTACCCATGTAACATTAAATCGTCACTTGATAATAAGGAATCATACTTAAGTTCACAAAAGAGTATTGACTAGTTTTTGTTAGTATACTTGTGAAAAAGAATAAACAGAACATAAAAGGATATGTATATTTTTTTACGTTTTCTTTCTTCCCAATACCCAGAATGTAATTCATTGTGCTTCTGAAATTCGAATTCCACAGTCAGGAATTAATCTCTAACTATCCCTTGTTAAAATAGATTTGTTTACATTCAGTTTTATTTCTTTTCAATCTACGTATGAAATCAACTGTTGCAAAAATCGTCTCATGAGTGTACGTGAATGCAGTCATCAAGCGGGATAATAAAAAAAAAATTAATGACTCTTTGTTTTACGAATATTCCAGAAAAACAAAACGTAGCACAGGTAGTAAAACTAATAAAACTAATCAGAACTTTTATAAATTAATAACTCAAGCAGGCAGCAAATCACTAATAACTATCAGTCACAGCACTTTCATTAGAGCCCAATGTCTATCAATTCACCAGCTTCACTGCGATCGAAGTTCCAACTGCCTCACTCTATGCGCTCTCGGTATTTTATGCCTTTTCCGATGGGATGTGACGTCAGATAGACTTCTCTCGAAGGTCCTTGATATTTCTTCTCCTAGTAGAGATAGGATTATAATTCAGGCCTTTTCTAGAAGCTTCGTTTTCTCCCCAAACTTGCCAAAATGGTCGCCGAGTTTGTCGACAAGATCGGGGTTCTTTCGCTTGACTCCCAGTAAAACCTCTATACAAGTCCCTTTCTTGCCATATGATTAGAATGTCAGGAAAACAGCTTTACAGCATGGTAGCATTACTTTCAAAAGAAATGTTTGATGACGCAAAAATACAGAATGGCCGGAATTTCATATACATATGCCATCTTAAAAATTAGGATATTAAAAAAAATGTCATCTGCTAACTTTTAATTATAATATCTATACATTTTTTAAGAATGTATTGTGACTTTATGTATTAGTTAAGAATAAATTAATGAGAAAATTATTTAAGGCTGAATTCATTTTATTTCTAATAATATATGAAATACTCTTAAATATTTTAAATTTGCCTAAATATCATTTTCTAACATAAACATTTTGAGAATAAGATTCCATTTCTGCATATCACAAAAGAATCTGTGCTTTTAATCATTACAATTTTTATTGTATAAACATATGCAAATGTTATTAAAACAAGATATATAATATTAAATAATAATATAAATATTAATATAGCGTTGGAATAATATTTATTAAAATAAAATATTTCAGAATACTTCGAAATTCCTTTAAGATTTTTCTATTTCACCCATTATGCTCCAAAACTCTATTCTTTCACTTTTTCTAAAAATATTACATTAATACGAAAACATGAATGAAAAATGAAAGAAAACGCTATTTCTGAAATTTTTAATCAGACTCATCAATTAAGTTTTAATTAGAACTAATTATTTTTTAATTAGAAAAATTATTTTTATTGGATTTGTATCTTTTATAGCATTCAACTTAGCATTCAGATGCAACAATCAAAGCTAAAAATTGCGTTGTTGAGGTGAAAAGAAAACAAGCATTTAAAAATGACAGATAATGGGGGAAATAGTTTCAGTATCTATAAAGCATTTGAATTCATTATGTGCATTTATAAATACATCTTAGATGAAAAAAAGTTCTTCAGCATTAAGAAGTTTTATTATTTTTAGGAATTAATTTAAGCTTTTAACTCATGTTTTGTGATAATCTTTATCTTTTAAGTCAAGAAGGTTTTTATTAAGTCAATACTTTTAGCTTCGATATCTTTTTGTTATCAAACAATTAACTTTAATTGTCATTTAAAATAATTTTAATCTATTTCTAATCTAGATAACAGTTTCAGACAGAAGATTATGCTGGTTTTTCTTAATACTGCGAATATGTCTAGACGTATTTTATTTTTTCAACAGCCTTACATTTATGAAAACGTGAAATAATTTTTAAACAATAAACAATATTATTGTTTATTTTACTAATCTGATTTCCATGCATTGAGAAGAAAGTATTTATTTTTCGCATTTTAAGCATTTAAGAGGAACATTTTCCAAGGTTATTTTTAACATATTTTCGAAGAAGCAGCAAGGATTTTTTGTATGCTATTTAAAAAATGGTTTTCATTATCATTATTTGTAGCAATTATTATCATTTTGATAAGGAAAACGTATGCTGAATTCTCTTCTCTATTCGAAATTGATATAATGAAAATTTTCCTTTTTTCAAAAGTGAATTCCTAATGCGAATCTCGTATCGTTTTTGACATTTTCTAAATTAAATTTAAAATATTCCCATTTTCATTCAAAGAAGTTATATATATAAATAAGATGTACGAATAAAAGTGAATATTGCGATACACATTCAAATTGTGATGCATATTTTACCCGTGTTTTTTCAGTAGCTTTGCACATGTTCTGCTTATTGTCAACATGAACATTCCTAAAGGAGTCAAGAAACTGTCGATGCAATGTGGAATCTAATTGCAAGCTGTCGGCGTCAAGTTCACTTTCTTATTCCTCATCCGAAATTTATATTTGATTTGAACATAAAAAAGCGGCGCATGCTAGCGAAAAAAATGAAAACAGGGCAACCACAATCATTCTGCTTAATGGATAAATTCCCTGCTATATTTACTATTTTAGAGAATTTTGTTTACAGATTTCCAGAAAAATGGTGAAAGAAAAAATGGAGAGAAAATTCATTAGGATATTGTCTTTGCTTTTAACAATGCAAGAGAAAAACGCAAATAAATATTTGTTTAAACAATGAAAACGGTTTGAATTTCATTGCAAAAACGAAAAATAATGTTCTAAATAATACGTAAAAATATATTTAAAAATTCATTAAAATAAGAGACAAACATTGTACAGAAACTTAATTCATATCATTGAGAAGGTAATGTTTTGCCCTTTCAGTTGGTGTAAACATAATTTTTGCGCTGTAATAGTTTCGGTAGTTATTAAGATAAATGGCCAAATTTCACTTAATTTTTAATTAATTGAAATTCTAATTACAATTTCAAAAAAGAGTTTCGAGGTGCACAATTCCGCTCTCAAAAGTATGCTTGTGCCGAATTTTGTAGCTCTAGGTCCAGCGGTCTACCCTATATAACGCCAACACACACACATTCTCCTTTATTATTAGTTAATTTTACAGTGCATGTACAGTATTTTTTGCGCCTTTTTTAAGTTTTTTGCAACTATCTTGTTATGTTTTTTGGCGTCATTCGTGCATCGTCTCTACTAATAATAAAGCAGAATGCGTGTGCGTGTGTGTGTGTGTCTGTGCTTGTTGGCTCTCTACAGGACAGAATGCTAGACCTAGATCAACAACATTTTCCACAAACATACTTTGGAGGGTGGTAATATGCACCTCGGGGCCGCTTTTTGAAGTTTTAATTAAAATTTTAATTAATTAAAAATTAAGCTAAATTTTGTCGTCTTTCATTAATAATTCCCGAAAATATTTAAAAACAAAAATTATTTTTACATCATCTGAAAATTGAAAAAATAATCTTTTCAATGGTATCAATTGTCATGCGCTTCTTTCTTTAATTTTAATAAATTTTTTAAATAATTTTTCTCACAACATGCAACAATACTTTTCATTAATACAATGAAATTCAAACAGTTTTCATTGTTTAAACATATGTTTAATTGCGTGTTTCTCTTCCATTGTTGATAGCTACGATAATATCCTATTAGATTTCACTTCCTTTTTTTTATTTTTTGAATTTTTCTGTGAAATCTGTAAAGCAAGTCCCCAAGATAGTAAGTCTATAATATAAGGAAATAATCCAGTAAACTGAACGATTATGGTTGCTATGTTTTAATTCATTGATCAGCATGTTTTAAGCCAATTAACATGCTGATGGCCGTAAAACGTGCCTCACGATTTTGATGTTGAAATCAAATTTGTTAAATTAAAGTTCGCGTCGATTACATGCAATTAGAGATGTTACTTGACACGAACAGTTACTTAACTCCATTAGGGACGTTCACCCCCTCAAGTCCTACTGGCTGCATCACCGTGGGGGTGACACAGGGCGGTCTGGGTGAAGTATATCGGGAGATTTTCTCCTGGCAGGGCCACCCTAGGTGTGAAGACCAGACCAATATGCCCAGCTAAAGTCAGTAGGCATAGGAGCCAAGTTTGACTTCTACCCTTTGAGTGCTCCTTAAAAAGAAGCTGTACAACCACCCTCAACCATGAGCTTTAGAGCTTATGGATGGTGTCTAGCTGCCGCTAGACAGAGAGAATTAGTAACAACAGGGACGTTCATGAAGATAAGGAATGGAACCAGTGCAATGCTACGAAAAGAACCCGGGCTAAATGTCAATCGCAATTTGAAGTTTAAAATCAAAGGAGATTTTTAAGAGAACAATGAATGTCAAATTATGCATAAGAGAATCAGTTGAAATTATATTCCCGACGCACAAGCTGGTCGCCGAAGGCAGCTAGTTCTTAATATGGATGTAGGTTATCAGTGTAAGAGTCATATGTGAGTTTGTTATTTCAAAAACAATATATCCTGAATTACGTATATATCTGAATATAATTAATTTTGAAAAAGAAACAAGTGTGCAGAACAAGTATTGAAGTTAATGCAGTAAAAGAGCTTAAATGAAGCCACAATCCATACAAGGTTTTAAGTTATAACATTCAAGAATTCAATTTGAATATTTAATCTTCTTAAGAGAGAGTATTGTAATAGTAAGTTTGTTGTTTCAAAATACTAAAGATGCTGAATACAGATATCAGATTTTTTTATTCTATGATTTCTAAGCAATAATTAGATTACAACACCTTGTAACATTATGTGACTGATCGTAACCCTATCATTGCACATAATTATTCAAAACAAAAATTATTATCACTGACAAAGTTTGAATCGTAAAACGAGATGTTCATTGCATATTGAACTGGATGTTAAACCTTTTCGTTGAAGAAAATATTTAAAATAATCGGCATCATATTTATCTGGGATAAAATCATTCAAGATTTTAAATTTCCTTTTTTCATAGAGAAGAAAATACCAAAGGCAGTTTAATACATTTTTTGAAATATTTTATTATATGTATCCCTTATTGTTTCTGAAAATCCAAAACTTACAAGTACTAGGTATGCAAATATTAACCAATATATAAAGACACAACTTATTTTCAGCAGGCTTAAATCTGATAACCATTAAAAGACTTTTCTTTAAATAAAATTCGTATTTAAAGGACTAAAATCAGGTTAGTTAGTTATAACTGATATCTATTGAAAAGTTTTTCTTTATATCAGATTGGTTTTATAAAGGATTAGCAGTACGCGCAAGGCGTTGCCAGTAGAATCAGGATTTCAAAAAAGTTTTAAAAAAACGCCCACAATGACACGAAAAAGTTTTGAAAAAAAATCAAAACAAAAGATACATATTATTGATTTTCCCGCTTATTTTTCTTTGCGATAATGATATTTTAACTGCAGAAAAACAGTACAGAGTAAGTTAATCCGAAACAATATTAAAAAATTGCAACGTGAAAATGATTATTATACAGCAAGCAAAATATGCGATGCCGAGAATAATAATCGAAGTCATTCAGTTGAAGGCTATGACGTATCCTGCGCTCTGCACCGTCAGCCAATGAAATTGCAACAATGAATGATGCGGGGAAGGGTCCGGAGAAACTTCCGCGGGAGAATGCTTTCTAGAAAAAAATTCTCTTTGAACTGACCAAGAAAATATTGATTTAGGAGAAACGGGAAAAGATATTTTAACCGTTCTAGTTTTAAATCCGACAGAAACGTTCCAGTCATAAGCTTAAAAAAATGAAAATGATAGCGTTATTAGAACGTCGGATGCGATACTTTTAAGAAATCTGAACTGAAAATTACCATAAAAGTGATTATTTTTCAAAAAATTCTCAAATTTTAGTAAATTACGTTAGACGTACGAAACAAACTTCATTAGAACTGAAATCGATTTCTCTTTCCGATGTTGTATCTATTTTTTTCGTACAATTATCCAAACTCATGCTATTGAGAAATAAGTGCGAAAAATCACCCAAAACAACACAAAACTTTAAATTAAAATTTGCTAGATTAAATTTTAAAATTTCGGCTTCGAGGTGCATTCAGTTACCATTACGACTACTTGTGTGTCAAATTTCATGGCTGTAAGTGCGATAGATTTGTCTGGACATCGCGAACACACACACGCACACAAACATTGCCTTTTATAAGTATAGATTAAAAACAGGTGAATTATTTATACCTGATATCTATTGAAAGGCTTTATTTCTGTATCAGATTGTTTTTATAGAAGATTAAAATAGGTTAGTTTTTATAACAGGTAATCCTCGAAAGTAAAAGTACTTTAAATAAAAAATGAACAAATAAAACGTTTTTGGAAAAGGTTTGAAAAGAAAACTGCCAACGCTCTCGATAAACCTCACAAAAACCAAATCCCCTCAACAATAATGAGGCACCAAATTACATACCTCCTATAGCCTCACATGTCAGCATGACACTTTGTCCCTCCAAGTACGGTCCCGCCGTACCAATTATCTCTTCATCGTGGTCGTTTAGAATTACCAGCTTCTGCGGAGGCACTGAAAAAATAAAAGGAGAATTTATATTTATATAAAAAGTTTAATGAAGAATATTATAGGATTAAATTACAAAATCACTCGTGCCTTTGGTAAGAACTTGAAACTCTTTAATTGGCATCACTCGTGGGATGTTGCGTTACGATTTGCAGATTAAAGCTTCTTTAGAAAAGCAAGTAAGAAATATATTTTTATTGATATGGACTGAATGGACTTTCTTTCTCTGCATATGAAAGGTATGGTTTCTGTTTTCAAAAAGGGTTTCACAAAGAACTATTCCTTTTCCTGTGTTGGCTTTAAATACATAAATCTTTAAATGTTCTGTACTTTTTTCTTTCAAGTTGGTAAGAGTTACTCTTTTCAGGCTGCATGCCCATCTATTATGTCACCCCATTTTTTAATATATTTTCGCAAGTCAGTGATTATTTGATGATTTTACCGTGCGATAAACAGGGATTCTTTACTGTCATATCCCCCAAACATCTCTTCGTGCAAATTCGTCCACAATTCGTTTTTATTAATAATTTTACAGTCTTAGATTAACTTAAGAGTCAAGAGACTCATATCCAATTAATAATATTTGTAGGATTTATTTTTGATTTCACAGTATATTCAATTATTTATTACAGTATTAGTTCCACGTCCTAATAAATTAATACCACACAGAAATAATTTTCCATTAGAGTATGATGAAAGCTGACAATCACTCATCGTGATCTATAAATCAATATGCACACTTGAAATATACACTTATATATTAGTGGGCACCCTATATATACAGGGTGTCCAGTTAAATAAGGGCCACCTGCCCTTAACTTCAGAACGACCTCAGCTATAATCATGAAAGTGGTGTTTAGGTATAGTGAAACGGCTATGCGCTACGCAATGAGTCAGCTTACAGTGTCACCTGGTGGGAGTTAGCACCCCAAACTCAAAAGCGGTACAATATGGGGGAAAAAGTCAATTACCAAGTTGTAGAGCGTTATCGATTTAACACAAAAAATCCTTTTGCACATTAACACGAAGAACACTCAAAATTTACATTTGTGTGTTCGCTTTTTCCGAAATTGTGGCGTCCCAAGCCATATACAAAAGGAGAAAATGTCATTTTTCGCACAAAAATGACCTGAATATCCTTTTTTCTTTGGTAATAATTCAAACAGCAAGTTTATGCGACCTTTCCGACAACATTACAGTACCTTCGATGACGTATTACTATTGCCTGTGCCAGCGTGCCAATTGATAGGCTAAGCGGGAAAATCAAAAAAGGGCCCAAATCTATATTGTAACTGACGGAGAGCAGTTTCGACACTGTAAATAAAGGTATCTTGTGATAACTAGTTTTTTCTTCTCTTGTTAACTCGTTTTGTCATGTAACAGAGTTGGAAATCGCCAACAAATAAATGAGCGTTTTAAGTGTTCTGTTCGCCGTATGAATGTTCCCAGTGTGTCCTTTTGTGCTAAATTGATAATGCTCTACAATTTTGTAATTGACTTTTTTCCTCTATCTTTTACCATTTTTGAGATTGGAACACTAACTCCAAAGTTTTCCGCCAGGTGTCACTGTAAGCGGTCTCATTGCGTAGCGCATGGTCGTTTTACTATACCTTCACGCCACTTTCATGACTATAGCTGCCAACGTTCTGAAGTTAAGGGTAATTAAGTAACTGGAGATAAATATGAAATTATTTAAGAGATTTTGGTTCTTTTTGAGGAAATCAAAAATGATGTCACATAATTTTGGAGAATAATATTCATAAGCAGTATCAATGACAAATTAAAAATTGCTATAATATTAAAATAAATTAATATTTTTAAATATTAATGTAGTAGTAATAATATTTTTATATATTAATGTAGTAAATAAATTGTCCTAATCCCGGCCGAAGCCAACCATTTGTGGTATGGGAAGAGTTTAAGATCTTAACTGAAACCAAGATTTAGAGTTAAACCTGGGGAGTGCAAGACTAAAAGGAAAACTCAGTTAAAGAAGAATTAAATTGCTTTATTGAAAATATGTATATATGAAGAGTTATGTACATACAATTTACAAGAATGATTTTAGGAAAGGGGTTTTAACATGATTAGCTCATAAACGTTATGCTTATAGAAGACATCACTTTCAAATTTCAATCCGTTATTACTCGAAATACATAGTCATCCTGCCACCGCCGCTGCTACCGGGGATGACCCCGTAGCATCGTCAAACGCGCAGCGAGCAGACGAGTTGTTTATTTCCTGTCTCCGAGCCTTCTGCTTGAATATTAAACACTAGTAGTACGAGCACAGCGTTGCCCGTGGAATCAGGACTTCAACAAAATGAAAAAAAAACCCGCCCACAATGACATGAAAAAGTTTTGAAAACAAAATCAAAACAAAAGATTTCGCGATAAACAATAATAAAAAATTGCAACGTGAAAATTATTATACTGCAAGCTAAGTATGCGAGATGAATAAATACGTTAAGATACTGCCGAAAATAATAATCAGTCATTCAATTCAAGGTTATGACGTCACCTCCTCTTCAACCAATCACATAGCCATCTGCATTCCGAAGAAGTGCCGCGCGAGGAACTCTCTCCATAAAAATAACTCTCAACTGCCCAGAAAAAAATTAATTAAAAAAAAAACTTGAAAAGATATTTTAACCGTTGTTGTTTTAAATCCGACAGAACCGTTCTACTTATAGGCTGAAAAAAATTGAAAATAATAGTGTTATTAGAAAGTCGGATGCAACAAATTTAAAAACAAAAGTAACATTGCGATGCCGAAACTGGGTATTTTTTAAAAATTTCTCAAATTTCAGTAAATTACGTTAAAAATTCAAAACTAACTTCATTAGAACGGAAATCGCGTGCTCTTTCCGATAGTGTATCTATTTTTGTCGTATAATTATTCGAAACCATTCTATTGAGAAATTAGTGCGAAAAATCCACGAAAACAACACAAAACATTAAATAAAAAATTTTCTAGATTAAATTTTAAAATTTCGGCTTTGAGGTGCATTCAGTCACCATTACGACTACATGTGTGCTAAATTTCATGGCTGTAAGTGCGATAGATTCGTCTGGACATCGCAGACAAACACACACACACATACACACGCACACAAACATTGCCTTTTATAAGTATAGATTACGCTCCGTTTTAACGGAACGATACTCCTATGCGCGTCACCTAGTTATCAGGAGCAGAGCGCGTGATAACTTAAGACTCCATTATTTTTATCAGATAAACTTATTTAAAATAAGCTTGTTCGGCGAGTGAGAAAATTAAGAGGAATTAGAATTACGCTATAGAATTTAGGTAAAAAGCTAGACTGGAAAAGTACAATTCCTACATTAATACTCTCTTAATAACTACCAGTTTTGATTCCTAAAAATAATTTAATAAATCAGTTTCAAATGTTGATCCTTTATAGAGCTTTTAGGATAATGCCAAGAATTGTTTGTGTTGTATTATAGCATCAAAAGTTGCCGTTATTTTAATGTATTATTTCAACTAAATTTTCTTTCGAGAAATTGCTTTGTGTTTCTCACTTTTTCCATGGTTTTTCTTTCGAGAATTTTTACTTCTTTTGCTTCAGTCAGTCATGGTTTGAAATGCTTTTAAAACGCAAAATAGGCACCACCTCAACATTTTTTGCTGACTTATTTTACTTTCGAACACAAGACAGATTTTTCAGTCTTGAAATAATATCCATGGACTTAAATCTTTTTGTCAATAGTTTGTGGCTATTATTTATGCTGCAATTAAAAAATACATCACTCATTTGCTGAGGAAGTTAAAAAACCCTTTTAAAAGGGAAATATTTTTTTGTCTCTTCTCGTCATAAAAAATAAACCCACACATGCATTTTTTTCCCTGCGCAGCTACTTTCAATACCTTTCATCAGCATATCAGATAGCTCTCTAATAATCTATTACCTTGAACAAAAGCTAAAAATCAAACCCAACAACACAACAGACTAAGACAGAAAAAAATTGTAAAGGAAAGCTCTTCGTCAATTCGCTTTAAAACTTTTGCCTCAAAAAAATTTGCCACTAAAGACATGGCTTTTAATGTGGGATTAAAACGGATTACCTCGAAAAAACGAAAATATGACACGACTGTTTAAAAAAGATATACTCTCTTCATAGATCGAGTATTGTGCTGAAGCTTCTGCTTTCAAAGAACATGTTTAGATAAGCTTCTTGTTTATTTAATTATCTAGAGAGCACAATTAACGAAAAATAAAGTACTTAAAGGATACATTTTAGACAAGGAAAAAATCGACCGTTTCTCAGAATGGTTATTTAAAATATGTCATTTTCCAGGATATCGGGCTTATTTTTTCAGTAAGTAATTAATCTCGCATGTTAAGTTGTATTAAATATGCAACGTGTTTTGATGTTATTATTTGAGGTTAAAATGTATCTGGAATTGTGTGTAATCAGTTTTCAGAGCTGAATACCTTATTCCATAATTTTCTTAGGAATGAGTTCTTTGAGTGTATAGTTTATATAGATAAAGTAGTAAAAAAAGATATATCCTCTTCATAGATCAAGTATTGTTCGGTAGCATCTGCTTTCGAAGAATACGTTTAGATAAAGTTCTTGTTTATTTAATTATCTAGACAGCACAATTGACGAAAAATAAAGTACTCAAAGGGGTTCGTTTTAGACAAGGGGAAAAATCAACAGTTTCTCAGAATGGTTATTTGAAATATGAAATTTTCCAGGAGCTCGAGCTTCTTTCTCCGATTAGCAATTAATCTCGCATGTTAAAAAGCAATATACGTATATGCAACGTTAATGTTATCATTTTAGATAAAAAAAAATGTAATTGGATGCATGTGTAGTTAATTTTTACAGTTGAATTTCTCATTTGACAATTTTTGTTAGAAATGAATTTTAAAACTTAGGTCATGTATAATACTTAAACTAGACAAAAAGTTGCATGTGAGATAAAATGAAAGCATGTTAATTTTCAAGATTTCAAAATTTCCAAACAAGACATTTATTTATGTAATTTTGTAAAAATATGATACGGCTGTTTAAAAAAGATACACTCTCTTTATAGATCGAGTGCTGTGCAGAGCTTCTGCTTTCAAAGAACATATTTAGATAAGCTCTCTGTTTATTAAACTATCTAGAGAGCGCAATTAATGAGAAATAAAGTACTTCAAGGATATATTTTAGATTAGTAAAAAATCAACTGTTCCTCAGCACAGCTATTTAAAATATGAAATTTTCCAGGAGCTCGAGCTTCTTTTTTCGGTTATCATTTAATCTTGCATATTAAATAGCATTAAACATGTGAAGTATTTTGATGTTATTTTTTTAGGTTCAAATTTAAAATGTAACTGGAATTGTGTGTAGTTAATTATAAGATATGAATATTTTATTCCGTAATTTTCTTAGAAATGAGTTCTTTGTTTGTATAGGTTACATACATGATGTCTGAAACTTAAGCTAGACTAAAAGCTATCAAACTATTTCAAAAATTTACAAACAAGACTTATATTTATTCATACAATATTGCACTGAAATAGAAATTTGGAGTTACATTTGTCATCCTCGTACTATAAAAAGAAAAAGATATATGTAAATTATTATGGAATTTCCAGTTAATGAGAAATAATTCTCTTTTGTTGACTTAAAATTAGTACATTTGAAATGTTTCAAAATTCTCCTTTAACACGACAGGATATCAAACAGCAATTATGCTATAACATAAGGTTTTGTTTTTCACTGAGACCTGTTTTAAAGTGAATAAATGTCTTAATTTACTAGCAGTGGAAACTATTAAATGATCATTAAAAATAAAGAAATTCATGAAGTCTAGACGATTATTGACATATGAGTACTTTTAACATTAGAAGAAACATTATAGACATGAAAAATCACCTATTTCTCAGAATAATCAGGTTATTTAAATACAAAAAATATGGATGAACTTCTTTTGATATTGTAAAAACTGGTTATAAAATTATCGACTAATCTGAAGTGTGCAGTAAACTAAGCATGCAACTTGTTTTGAAGCTACTACTTCCTGTGTAAATTTAATCAGAATTTTCTTTAATTACTTTATCGTTCAATATCATTTTAAATTTGTTTGTTTATTCAGCAATTTTCATTAAAATTTCTGAAAGGGGTTTATGTATAATTTATGAAGTTAGATTTTTCCTTTAAACTATAATTGAGCACTCGAACCACAATAAATTCATGTTAGCTTAAAACAATTTCACGAAATGAAAAATAATTCAAAGCGAAAAGAGCATTTTTCCTATCCTTCTGTTGTGGAAGTTTGAGCTTTAACATTATTTGTCAGTTAATGCCATGTAAGAAAAATAATAATTGTATATTTAAAAGATTCTGAAAATTTTAATAGGTAAGAAATAGATCGATCATATGTAAGACTTACCATAAAAAGTGCTTCAATACTAAAAATATACATTTAATTCGAGTTTAATCCATCAAAATGTCAAGCAAAACTTATATCACAACGATCATTAATTTATATTTCACTTTATGTTTTATCTTATTTTGTTAAATAAATTAATATGTGAAATAGAAATGATCATGGGATAGAAATACTTAAGACAAAATGACAATATGTTTTCTGCTAAGATAAGACTTGGTTTTATATATGATTAGTATAATTTTAGACATTAAATAGTATTATCTTTTTCAACACATTCAAATTTAAATAAAAACATTATTAAAACACAAATAATATCAAGGAGAATATAAATATGTAATAATAAATAAATATAATAAAATAGATAATATAAAAGTGTTCAAGAATTTTATTATTTATGCTAAAAGTATCCTTCGAAAATTATGTATTATTTCAAATACTTTTGATTTCTTCCTTCTTTGCGTTTCACTTTTTGCCTTTCAGACTCTTATCTCCTCATAAAAAATTTATCATTATTATCCAATTCACAGGGCCGGCCTAAACAAAAGCAGGGCCTGATGAAAAGTTGTCTTGCGGGGCCTTGAAAAATATTTCTTACAATAGAATAATTTATTGCTTTTGCTATTTATTACATTGCACAATTTGGTATAGTAAAGAATAAAGGAATACAAGAAAATGATAAATAATTAAATTATTTTTAGAAAGTTAATATTTCAATCACTTAAAAATTCGTTAACAAAATCAAATAACAAAAATCATTGGTTCATAAATACAATTTGGCATGCAAGTTACTAGAATAAGTTCACAGTATATGGTTTATGTTTCATTTTCTTAAATGTTTTATAGCAAATTCATTGATAATATCATCACAATTTAGTTGCTGGGTTAATTCGGATTTGATAAATTAAATGGTTAAGGATATAAATCGTTCTATTCAAAAAGACATCGGCATTGCAGCTAGAAGAATTTCTTTCGAAAAGTGATTTTTTTAGTAATTTGTTCTTTTATAAAAACAGAAAAAATTTCAACCTCTGGGATAATTTAAAAGGTTAAATGAAATTACGCCATCTTAATGCAGATAGGAGTTTCTTCCATTCATAACTAATTGCAGTGCAAGTTAAGTTAAAATTACATCTAAGTATTTATAAATGAATTTTAAAAAATGTTCCTATTTGCTTGGTATGCTTACTTTCCTTAATCAGTATCGTTAATATGTCTTTTTTCTTTACATTCCGGTAACTTTTCCATTTAACGAAATTTATGTTTCACTCGGTGATCAGTTGGAATTGTTTTGAACTGAAAAACCCCCAAAGATTACACTTGTTCTCTGAAACTATGGTTTTTTTTATTTTTAATGCAAGTTTATAAAATATGCCATTACAAATAATCCATTAAATAATCGGATGGAATTGTTTGTTTGGTTTCTGTGTAGTAAAATATTTACTTTTGCACTCAAATAAAGCTGAGTATAATAAATAAAGGACTAATCTAAACTGTATTTCGTTGCAATTTCAACAAGATTGATTTTGATATGATATATTTTCTAATACTACAGCTAAAATAACTATTGTTATGTTTGACAGAAAGGAAGCTAACACATTAGTTAGTTAAATTAGTGAATTCTTCATCTAGAACAGTCAAACAAAGAAACTTGTTTACATCTCTGGTTATAAAATCTTTTTTCGTATATAGCCAGTTATTCCAAAGAAACAAAGAGAGCAAACTTTTGAATTTCTATCGCAGTTCTAAGCAAAATAAAAGGACAAATTAGTATTTACTAGTATAAATTTTCTCAAGAGAAAAATTTTGGATCCCAACATATTAATTATCACAAACAACTCATTAAAATATAGTTGTTAAATTAATCAGCCCCTTCAGCTAGAATCAATAATATTTTCTTAGAAATAAATTTTTCTGAAGAAAACTTCCTTCAAAGTAATTATATATCCTTAAATTTATAAGGTTTCTTTCATTGACTCGAGTTTGGCATAAAATAAATAATTATTGTAAATAAAATATAACAGTGCTTTTATACTATATAAGAAAATTATTCAAGACTAACTTTTCTCAGTTACTTCAGTAGATTAACACAACTTTCGCTTTGCACTGGTTAAAAAATATATAACATTATAACCTTTTAAATTGAAAGAAGTATAAAATTAACGATTTGCACTCAAAACTTTATTTTGTTTGAACTGAAATAAAAAAATGAATCTTTAAGTAATTTGCTTTCTAAATTTGAAAATTTTTGCCGACAGAAGAAAAATGTATTGAACTTGTTTCAAAACACTTGATGATTTGGAAATATACAATGCCGTTAATAATGATTACGTCAAAAACAGGACAAAATCTTTAGGATCTGGCAGCTCTATTGAGGAATGTTTTATATGTTTATGATCATACTGAATCCTCAAATTCAGTACACTTAATCTAAACCAATGTATACAGGTTAGTTAAATGAATTAAAGTTTTGTTTGTGAATCTGCACGAGGAATATTTTTCAGTGATCATAATAATTTTGAACTATGAAAATGCTGGTACTTGTGTCAGCAACTCCATTTTCAAACATCCACTTATCAACATTTAACCCTGGAAGATTTAACATTGAACAAAGTCTAGTCCGTGGTGGAGGGTTATAAGAATAGGCTTTTAAACACACGATTTTCTAGTCTCAAGGCCAATACTCTGCAAGAAGGCCACAGCATCCCCAAAGGTAGGCAGTAATTTTCTGATTTCAATAAACTAAAAACTAAGTCAAATTGTGAAGAACTATCTAATAAAATATATATAACTCAACATTATTTTCTGATACTTATCTTAATACTTACTGAAATGCACTATAAGCACAAATCTCTGATGATTAATTGCGACTGAAGGGCCAAATCTGCCTGTTAACCCCTTAAAGGGTCATTTTCGTCTAGTAGTGGTGTAATAAATAACTTTGGGATTGAGATTAATTCAAGAGACGAAAATAATTTAGCTAATTTGATGGCATTAATTCTTGTTAATTAATTTCATTAATTAATAATTAATTACCAAGTCAAGACACTTCATTATGGTTTAATATAAGAAACTGGAACGTCTATGCTTTTTTCCATCGAAAAATTTCGCGAGAACTTACACTAGCCTTACATATTGCATTTAAACATTGGTTGGAAGTATACTTCCACAGATTTAGAAAAGGATAAATAGGAAAATAGGATAATTATTCTTTTGGGTATTTGAGACCTGAGCTCAAACACGATTCTGTATCCTACCAAATACTCATCCTTCTCTATTTCGTAATGTGGAAAGCTACGTAAGTAGTTCAAAAAGTAAGGTAACAAGAGCTGCCACGATGCACAAATTCCCCGTACGATATAAATTTCATGTCTAAATAGAATAGACCTTCACAGAATTTAAACATTACCGGTAGATGGAACTAATTGTGCCTTAGTGTTCCTAAATCTCTGTTAGAAAATGGCGGCGTTGGCGGATACATGGTCGGTGATTGAAGTGCAAAGTGTAATAAGCCATGCGAATGAGATTGTCTCTCCAGAATTTAATGCGATATCAGGCGGAAGGTGTTTCTTTCCCGCACTGTATCGTTACAGGGGACGAAACGTGGATGCATAATGTGACATCTGAGACGAAGAAAGCATCAATGTCATGGAGACACCTCTAGTCTTCCCCCCCCCCTTAAGAAGTTCAAAAAAGTGCCATTCACCAAGAAAATTATGGCCACGGTCCTTTAGGACCAGCAGGGCTTGCTGTTGGTTGATTACCATACTCTTCGAGGGATCGTGAATGCTTCCAGTTATTGTTCCACGCTGTACCGGCTGCACGAGACATTTTGCAGGATACAACCGGGACTGCTCTCCATAGGTGTCCTGTTGTTGCACGACAACACCCGACCGCATACGGCCTTGGTTACACGCGATTTGAAACAGCGTTTCCGACGGAATGTTATGGAACACCCTCCCTACAACCGGGATCTCGCACCAAGTGATTTTTATCTCTTCTGACCATTGAAGAAATACTTGGCAGGTTGCCATTTCAGAACCGATGCCGAAGCTCAGGAAGCCGTCATTTAGTGGCTCCGCGACCTGGACCCTGATTTCTTCTTCTCCGGTTTCAATAGATTTGTTTACAGATGACACAAATGCTTCAACAACTATGGTGACAGTGTGGAAAAGTAATATGTACCAGTGCCTTTCAACCTTTGTCCACCTCTTTGATTTCGTGAAGAAACCTTTTCTCACAGAGGATTTGTTACCTTACTTCTTGAACTATCTACGTATTACAAGATTCATTTGGAGTTTCTACATTGTTCAACACACAATGTGCGGTTTATAAAACATGATGGCAAAGTTTTACACGTACAAATGTGAACTCAATCTCGTGACTCTAACAGAGTTGTACTCAATTAGAAATACTCGAAGCGGAAAGTGAGATGCGAGTGAAACTTGATCAGCTAGGAAGTTAGCAGGAAAGGTAATTGGTATGATGGATATGTTACACGACTTTGATGAAATGAATGGAATCAAGAAAATCTGCAAGGTAGTTATCGAATTTTACTGAAATCTACCACCTATTTTAAATGGTATCATTTAAAACTAATAAGGTTTGAAGAGGAGATGTTTTTCAAGCCGCTGAGAAGTCTTCTTGCCTTGTCTTGCTTTCCCTGACATTGATTTCATTATATAAAATATTTAAAAAATAAAAGTTGTGTGTAATTGGAGTACTCTAGTACTTAATTATGTTACGGTCAACGTTATCAACCGTTTAGTCTGGATAATTACTAGTAAAAGTGATGACTCGATTTATCACATTTACTGGCAAATATTCATGCTAACAGATTAACCACATTAACCGTAACAAGCATATTCATTAAAACAATTCGTCTATAGTTATTTGTGAAACTGTGTATAAATTTAACCAAGTATTCATAGAGATGAGTTGGCGTTGAACGCATTGAAAAACAGATTAAAAATGCAAATTTTCTAACTTTACAGCAGTTGTAGCTAATAATGTAGTTTGAAATTTTTCGCATGGTAGACAAAACATCATGTTGCTTTTCAAGCGTAACTTTGCTACTAATTGTCATTTTTGTCCTTCGAAAAATAATTATTATCTTAGTCGTGCCAAATTTCATAGCTGTAAGTGCGATAGATTAGTCTGGACATCGCAGACACACACACACACACAAACATTGCCTTTTATAAGTCTAGATTGTTAAAAATTATTGCATAAATATCCCCCAAAAAATTCTAGTTTAATTAATAAAAGTTAGTGAATCAAAGTTAGTTTTCATAATTATATCAATATATGTTTGCATTATCTCTACTAATAATAAAGGAGTGCATGCGTGTGTGTGTGTTGGCGTTCAACAGGACAGACCGCTGAACTTAGAGCGTTGGAGGGTGGGAATGTGCATCTCGGAGCCCTTTTAATGAAATTTCAATTGGAATTTCAATTAATTAAAAATTAAGCGAAGTTTTGGCGTTTTTCCTTAATAACTTCTGGAAATATTTCAGCCCAAAAATCAATTTTACACCATGAAAGTGCAAAAAATTATCTTGTCAGTGCTATCAATTAAGTATCCGTACAATGTTTTCTTGGATTATAAAAAAATTTAAAAAATTTTGGTATAATTTATACCAATACTTTTCATTGTCAATGTTACCGTTTTCATTGTTTAAACAAATATTTAATTGCGTATTTTTCTTCTATTGTTGTAATCATAGATAATATCCAAATACATTTTGCTTCCATATTTTATTTTATCAAAATTTTTGTGAAATATGTAAAGAAAGCTCTCCGAGATATTACTTTGCTTATTTTCAGAAACAGAAGCTGAAAGCTTGTGGTTGCTATGTTTTCATTTTTTTCTCTCAACATGTTTTAATCCAGCTAACATGCCGCTGGCCTTAAAATATACTGCGTCATTTTAATGTTGAAATCAAATGCATATTTTACAAGAAGAAAAAGGAAGTGAATATAGTGCTGACAAAGTAGAATTAGAGATTACAGGACATGGTAAGTTATTTCAATCCATTAGAGATACATAGACAATAATCAGAACAGTTACAAGGTCACTAACAGAACATGGGTTAAATATCTACCGCAATCTGAAGTTTAAAATTGCTTTGTTAAGAGAACCATGAATATTAAATGATGCAAGATTCAATTGAAATGAGATTCCCTGCGAACATGCTGGTCGCCGAAGGCGGCTAGAAGAGAAAGTTATATTAGAGAATAAAGCTATATTCTTTATGATTATGTGTGCATGCTGATTTGGGCCGTGGAAAGGGGTTTCACCGCCATATAACATTATGTTATAAATAAAAGAAAATTGATAATTCTTTCCACAAGTATGCTATTACCATTCTAATTATGAAAAAACGTCAAGTTTAATTGAGAGACTATTAGAGATAATTAGCCCATGGAAGGTTAAAATATATGAGAACCACATCAATTATTGCTATTTTTCTTAGAGGAAGTGAAACCATAAAGAATAACAACCGCTACTGAAATATATAATATAAGAAATGATGATTAATTATCGCTGCTTTAGCATCGAATTTTGTTGGATGTATTGTTCAATTATTATACTTACAAATTCTTCTCATTAAGTGAGGATTAATATATCTCAGCATGAACAATCTTCCTTTATTATAATCTTTATATTATATTATTCATGAAAAATTAAAGATTCCTTTAAAATGATGTCGTTAGTCGTGATTAGTATTTCAGAGTATGTTTTTTTTCCAGTTGGTGCTTTCTTTGTGCCTTTACAAAAGTAAAGTTTGCAAAACTGTTAGTACTTAAAAATTATGATTGATGTAATTTGCGAATATCTCATACTTTCCTTTAGATTATCCATGCAATTTAAAATAATTGTTTCGAATTTGCTTAAAGATTTTTAAAAAAATTTCAAAATTTAAGAAACTTTTAACAATAATTTCTTTTCAATCTCTTATGATTTCATCTTTAGAAGTTATAAATAGGAGCTCGACACTGCTTCGTCTCGAATAGCTTTAAACATGCCCAAGGATATTTGCTTGCAGCAAATCTTGCATCTCATTAGATTAACGATCTATTATTTTAAACATCCACAGAAGTACTTTGAAATATATTCATATCATTTAAAGAATTTATATTGATTTATCTGCTGAATGACGAGATACATGCATTTTTGAAAATAAAAGCTTTAACTAAACAAAAAGCTACGATCATTAAAAATTAATCGTCTTTCATAACTCTTGCCCACTTTAATGAAATTTCGAAATTACGTATTAACTAAAATGTCTTTCATCAAAGTTAAGCATATAGTGGTTCTTCTTTTCTTCCAAATTCACAGTGAAGAAATTTTGAATTTAAAAGCCAAATTTTCTTTTCTGCAAAGCAAATGTTACAGATTTTGAATTAAAACTTGATATTCTAGGTGCAAAATGAATAACGAAAACTGATTTTTTTAAAAACTGTTACGAATTATAAAATTCGATGTTATAAGAAATAAATGGCTTAACACAACGAGGAAAAAATGAAATTGGTAAATGCTATTTTTCAAAAGCAGTTTTCAAACAGGATAATAGTTGACAAGAAAGTATGATATATGTCATAATATTCAATAATAAGTTGAAATTTTCTGTCATCACCTAATTCGGAAGATTTTTTATATATAACAGCACTTGGATTTTTTAATACTCTTGAAATATAGTGAGCAACCATTTTCTATAAAAAGATAACTTTCCTAAAACATGAAAACCGGCTTATGTAAGTTTGATCAATTTCTATTCTTAAAAAAATATAATTCGAATAGATGGTGATATTGTTTTTAACTATACTATACTACTTTTTTATACTTAAAAAAGCATGCATGTGCTACATAGAAAAAGGCACAAAAGTTAATTATTAAACCAAAATTATTTTTATTTGAATTGAAAAGTTTGCTGTTAAAGCAATTTTTACGAACCCCTCCAAATATATACTTGTGCAAAACCAAATAATAAAAATAAAGATGGCCTCTTCAAGATTGCAAAAATAACTCTAGATCCATATGCATTACATATTTCAGAGGATTAAACTGGTTTTCATTTCCTTTAATTTTTAGATTTTATGCTAGAATATTTTAAAATAACAATTATTGCACATTTCATTTATTCTTGAATATTTGATAGCAAAACTTTCTTTTCTAGAATATTGAAAATCACAAAGATTTCACATTTTATTTATGTTCAATTATTGAATTATAAGATAAACACCTAGTTCAATTTTATCTCAAGAAACAATTATACACTCTCCAGCTGCTGTAGTATTCGTTATCTGACACCACAGAGACACAGCAGAGAAATGTAGTCTATTTCACCTTCCTGTGGAGTAGGAGAGATATTCATTGTGTTAATCTCCTTTTAAAAGGTATAGACTTCAATCTTTATTTTAAATCCTTATTGGCTCTTGCTTGGACTTTTATGTCACAAATTCCAGTTTCATTTCATTGATTTAAGTATTTGTGTTTTTCCTCTGTATTCTGCACGTCTACTACAAAGCTCATCTCTCTACAAATCCATCATAATTATATCAACATAAGGGGAATACACGATTTTAACATTGGAAATGATATTCAAATGTTGCAATGTGACTCGAAACAAAAATTTCAAAAATTTAATTTTTGTCTTACCAATGACTTTCAGTACTACCGTGTACATGTAGGTTCTATCCCATCTGTAGTCGACTCTGCAGTAGTACACTCCAGCATCTCCTTCTTTCATATTGACCATCTTCAAAACAGGAGGCCATGGATTCGGGTCGAATGAGGCTCGACTTCGTAACTTGTCTGATGGCACATGTAGTGTGTTTTGGCCTCCCTCTCTGGCATCTACTGTGTAGACAGACATGACCTCATCGTCTTTGTACCAAAATATGCACTTGATCCCACTCTCTGGTGGTCTTTGAGGTACCTGACAAGGCAGATTGGCCGTGGACCCAAGGACAGCTTCGAACTCAGGGAGTACCTCTATGGAAACAAAAGGAAAGAATTCTTGAAGCATATAAATAATCAAATAAAATATCTACAAAAATCTAAATAATCATTTGTTTAGATAAAATCTACAACATATTTATGAGAAAATGGTTTCAAACTGTAAATGGCATTATATGTTATCAAGTCCAACGAAATGTTCTTTAAAATATTTTTGTTTATTACGAATCTATGCGGACAGAGTTCATGAAAGTATAACTTATAATGTAAGAAGGAAATTGAATGATCAACCTGTCAAAGCTAATCTTCACGTTTTCATTTATTTTTTGTTTTCGGCATTTTAAGAACATCTATTTACATGCATCATGTATCATTTTAATTCTCATTATTTCCAAAAGAAAACTACTTTCACCTCCTTCATTTTTAAAAACACATTTTTCAAAGATGAGGGAGGTATATTTCTGCCTGACCAGGACATATGTTTAGTTTCATCCAAAACGAGCAACAATTAATCTGTGTTTTCCCTTGAACATCCGCCAGGCAAACATATGGACTTCATCAGAGACATTATACAATCTTCGATATAGTTAAGTTATTGCGCGTGGAATCCAAGGTTCGTCACTTTTCAGCGTTAAATTTCCTAAACTGAAAAGCATATACAGTTAATTTTCCGATAATTATTTAAAAAGTTAAGAAAATTTGTATCAAGCATTCACCATAACCATAAAACCTAAGTCTCCCGTTTTCATTCATAAGATAATATCAATATCAAATCTAATTCAAATTTATCTAAATTCTAATTTCGGTTGAGGTTTACGAAGATTTAGCAGAAGAACTTACAAGGAAAACAGAAGAATAGAATTTCAGAAAAGGCAACAATTAATGTGTATTCGAACATGTAAAAACTTGTAATAAATTTATGTATTTCATATCTAATCATCTTGCTGCATGTTTAAATATTTATTATAAACAAGCGCTATATTCAAATTTAACGATTTGTTGTAATTCAGTATCATTAGAATGTCTTTTCCTTCCAAGATTATGATTTTAATTTAATCATATTTTAATGTTGAATCGGATAACGATTTCTATTTGTTTATGTAATTATATCTACTTTTGTAACTTAATTTGTTAATTGTTTTGCACTATAGTTTATTAGCCTAACGGAATTCATCAAATTAAATATTTTGAATAAGTGAAAAAATGCCTCCAACATCAGATGATTTCCGAATTTTGTGAAATGAAATCATTCAATGCCTCTGATATTCACAGTAAACAATCAGGAATAATTATATGCAAGAACTCGAGGTACGAAATTCTGTTTCCTTTTGAATGATATACCCTACATCCTGCTTTATTAATATATTTTAGAAACTACATTTATTTCTGCTTAAAGAAGGGAATAATAACGTATATTAACTGTTAAAACGCAATGACTAGAATTATTTATCAAATGAAAGGAACTGTTTATAGTTTCATTTATTGACTGTAAAATTAAAAACCTTTGAATTAATTTATTATACATCAACTTTATTGTATAAAATTCAGAATTAATGAATTACTTCCTTTCTAAGCGTTTGTTTCATATTCTTTTTTAGAAATGTCTAATTAATCGTCCTCAAGAAATAGATCATTAATATATGTAACAGTTACCTTTCGGTGCTTATGGAATAATTGTTATTAATTTGTTTTAAATGTAGTTAATTAATTTAATTTTTTTGTTTCTGCTCAATACTATGAGAAACGTTTCTTTCTTGGTAGCTTTTATTACTTTTTTGAGCCATAATTTGTCATCAAGTGCCTTGTGTGATTTTTTTTCAGGTTCCAAGAATAAAAACTATTTTCACATGCAGCATATTAAAAAATAAATATTAACTATCACAATTATACAATTCAAAAAATAACTGCTAATTTAGTAATTAGTTTATTATAGTCGATTACATTCTTTTCCTGACAATTAACTGACTAGGTAACTAATTATGATTTTTTTAAAAAGGTTTTGTGAATACTTGAAATATTGAATGTGCATTGTTTATTATAATTACCTTTACACAAGCAGTAGAGTGAAAGATTAATGCATATTCTAAAGATAGAATAAATATTTTTCGCAATTACCGAAGGCATAGTGCTGAGAAAAAAAATATGAATTGAAATAATTTGAAGAAAACAATTCAAAAGTTTTGTTTGCATTAGCTCATTTAACCGTTTTGAATTAAATGTTTAAATGAACTACTGAAAATAATTTTAAAATTGAGAAAGTAACACAAAAAATTACGATTTGAAACGATGATACAAATGTTTTTATTTACATAATGGCAAAAGTGAAAAGTTAAACCTTCTTTTGAATACGCTGAGAAATTACTTATCAACCTTATTTCAACTATAAATTAAATTGAATTAGTGTGGAAATGAAATTCATTTCCCAAAAGGTTTCCTGTGTGTTGATAATGGCTTTCAATTTAATTAATTCTATTTCATTATTTTAAATAAGACATTGCATCTCAATTGCAACTATGACATAATAACAAGATTTTCACTTGAAGCTACGAAAGTATTAAATTGGTTTCTAGACCTTAGGGAAATGTAAAACAATAGTTAAACTAAATGATTCGCTGAACTTAATTTCCTTCAAACTTCAGTCACTAAGTAACGAATGCTGAATTTCTCTGCCAAGAAATAGACTCATTATTTAATTCTTTGTCTCAAACGATAGATAATGAACTTACAGCAGGATTTATGCATTAAAATTATGTAACAAATAGAATTCTTATCTCATAAATGCACATAATTTTCATTGAAATGTAATTCAAGTTACAAATAATAACATTTTTGTAAAGAATAATTTAGCATCAATGCTAATGATAATCCTCTCCGTTACAGTTGAAAGTATAACAATTTCTAATGACAGAAATATGCAATTCGCATTTGCTTCATCGTGTTATTTGATTATTTTTTCATTTTTATGCTTGGTCAAATCAGCAGTAATTAAAATACTGATTACATTGCTGCGAAAAATATGATTATCATAAATAAATTAGCAATGTGTTGCAATAGAAATCTGCAGCAAGAAGAAAACCATACAAATGTTGTATCTGCTTAAATACGGTCTGCACCGATTGTTGGTTGCTATGTAAAAATGCTTTTAATATCCGAATAACCAAAATTAAATACATACCTATGTCTATCATAATCCATCAATCTGACGGAAATTTAAGAAAACACTTTATTTGTAATTATTTTTAATTTATTTAACTCTTAAGTAAGTACAGAGGGTGTTCCTACATTTTAGACGATTTTTATGGCATTTTAAGAACTATCTTACAGAATTATTTTGTGTTTGAAATGTTTAGTTTAATAGCCCATATTTTTAACTTCCATGACAATAATGATTTTTGTGGAATCGGAAAAGGTATTATGTCCCATTTCTCTCGAACAGCTTTCGAAAGCCCACAAAGGTTTGTAGGTCGACGTTTGGAAAATGCGGTTTTTAAAAGGTCCAAATCGCAAAAATCTATGTGTCATACAGAACTATTTAACAGAAATATCAGTGAAAGTTATAGTCTTAATACTCATTTCTATTGTTCTATTTCTTCCAGGACCTTAACAGCGGATTGTGATGTGCGGCTGCTTGTTTTGTGTAGTTGTACTGATTGATGGCATTGTAAGTAAAGAGATGTTATTTCATATTTGAAGATTGCGGATAAAATATGCTCCTGATAGTATGTAGAGTTGAAATCAGCAGTAATCATAATTCCCTTGGAAAAACTTTCTTTAGATCCTTTGAAACATGTTTAAGTTTTTTTTCTCCTCTTTGATGATAATAAACCGAATTTTTTCTTGCAGTCATTTAAATAGACTTACGCTTCATCTATTTTTGCAACATTTTTCCCATGTTTGTCCGAATAAATGCTTTTCATAAAAAATCCTGCAGCGTGTTCTGCATTCAGCGATTTGACGTGGAGAAAGGCGATGAAAATTGTATTTTTTGTCCCTTTTAGAATTCAAATCAGGGTTAATAATTTTATTTACAGTTGATGCTCAGCATTTTAATCGTTTTGCAACAAACCTTTGATTTAGAGGATTTTCTTTTAACATTAAAGATCTCATATTCGAAGAACTGTGTTTTTTCTTTGGATACGAATTTGGAACACTTTTTCCACTTGAAACCAAACTTGCACGATTTTTTTTTCCTTTCTTATTTACAATATTACCTATTGTGGCTTTAGATATAAAAAACCCATGGCTTTCACAGCGTCTGTAAGTAACTGAGTAAGATTAACTCTCTTCGGAAAGAGTAAAAACGTAGCCTTCAATCCAATCCTCCTTTAAAAGAGCCATTTTGCTTGTAAACAAATTTTTTAGGTAGCAGGTGATAATTTGTAGCTTCAAAAATGTAAATGTTGTGAAAATAAATTTTTCCAAGCAAACGAATTTTTCCTACAGCGAAACGAAATCGTCTAAAAGTGTGGGAACACCCTCTGCATTTGATAGATAAGTACACAAAATTTAATTAAATAAATTAATTAACTGAAATTAAGCTAAGGAAATATCAAAATAGTCTACAAAACTTAAAAGCTCTAGCACTTCAGGAAAAGAGTGAAAAATAGATAGACATGAAATAAGTCAAGTTTCAGAAGGAAATAATGCTGTTTTGATAAGTACTTAGCGATCTATTTCTAAGCAGGGAAATGATTTGAATAAATCAGTTATTAGTGAATTTCAGAAATTAAGCCACAACATCTTTGACAAATGTGAAATCGGAAATCATTGGAAAAAAGTGTTTCTTCACGAAACACAATTTTAGTAAGATTTACTCCATTGAGTGTGTATTACATTAATACAGATGTATTCCCTGGTCTGACTGAAATAATGATCATTAACCCTCTGAGTATCGTTTTTTTTTAAATCACTATTTAGATCCAACGTTTGCAAACATGTTCAAATACCGTTCAACCCAGCGAATTGTTATTTACATGCAAGGCTTTATTAGTATATATATATATAACAAATACGAAACAAACATAGCAGAAATGTAAAAGCAACATATACAAAATAAACATTCAAAAAACAAAATGTCAAGAAAACAATCTGCGGTAAGAAAAAGCCGAAAGTGGAATATATATATAAAAGGGGAAGATAAAATAAAATAGAAAAATATAACACAAACGCAACGAATGCGCAAAAATGCTGCAATTCAAGAAGATTTGTGGAGAATATATCAATATCATGAAAGTCAAAAAATATTAAAATAAAAAGGAGAGACTGTAGTAAATCGGTAACAGCGTATAGATGCTCATCAGGGTAAGTAAAATCTATACAGACGTTAAAAAAATTATTGTAATCATAATGTTTTCTGCGAACAGTGTTGGCATATAGCTAAAAAACACTGTCAGTTATTCCCTTTGTCGCGTCTCCCGTTGGTAGCATCTCTCAGTTTTAGGTTAGTAATTTCATTTCTTTTATTTGTATTTCATTCAAATTCTTGGTTTATCATAATGTTCGGGGTAAAGGACAGTGTTTTTTTAGCTATATGCCAACACTGTTCGCAGAAAACATTATGATTTCAATAATTTTTTAACGGTTCGTATAGATATTACTTACCCTGATGAGCATCTATACGCTTTTACCGATTTACTACAGTCTCTCCTTTTTATTTTAATATTTTTTGACTTTCATGATATATATATATATATATATATATATATATATAATAAAGGGGAATGTGTCTGTGTCGGCGCTCTACAGGACAGACCGCTGGACCTAAAGTTACGAAATTTGGCACGAAGAGTCTTTGGAGGATGGAAATGCGCACTTTGGAGCCGTTTATTTTTTTAAATTTCAATTAGAATTTTAATTAATTAAAAATTAAGCGAAATTTTTACCTTTTTCCTTAATAACTTCCGAAACTATTAAAGCATAGCAATCATTTTTATACCATCTGAAAGTGCAAAAACTTACCTTTTCAATTATATCAATTTAGTTGCTGCACAATTTTTTCTCGAATTTTAATAAGCTTTTAAAAAATATTTTTTGGCATAATTTACAATAATACTTTTCATTGCTGCTACGTAATTCAAACCGTTTTCATTGTTTAAACAAATATTTAATTGCGTGTTTCTCTTTCATTGTTGAAAGCTAAGGTAATATCCTAATGCATTTTACTTTCATATTTTATTTCTTCAAAATCTTTGTTGAATCTGTAAACCAAGATCTTTGAGATATGAAGAAATATATCCAGACAGCTGAATGATTATGGCTGCTATGTTTTAATTCTTTTTTCAGCATGTTTTAATTCAGAAAACATGCTGCTGGCCATAAAAGGTGTTCCACAATTTTAATTTAGAAATCAAATGCATATTTCGCAAGAGGAGTAAGAAAGTGAAGATGGCGCTGACAACTTGCAATTAGATGTTACATGACATGGTCAGTTATTTGACTCCATTAGGTATCTTTATGTAGACAATGAATAGAACATGGGTTAAATACCTACTATGATATGCTTACGTTGTTAAGGGAAACATGAATATAAAATTATTGAAGATTCACCTGAAATTATATTCCCGGCGAACAAGTTGGCCACCGAAGGCTGCTATTAGTATAATAATTTATATATATAATATATAGTATAATAATATTTATATATAATATGATTCAACGTTTGAAAAGTACTAAGTAAACCCATTAGCTTGCGAAAATCGCAGGAATCAACAGAAAATTACTTCCAAACCTCGGAAATAGCGGTATAAGCAGTCAGAGGATTAACATTTCTAATGTTTAAGTAGAGGCAGCGGCAGATTTCTTCTGAGCGTTGATGCACAACAATTTTCTCGGAAAATTATTGTGCATGATACATTTTGGATTATTTAGAACGAGTTTCAGAGCTGGCCGTTCAATGCAAACGATTTATTTTTTTCCGATGAAGAGTAAGATATCTGTATCAGACAATAATTTATAACGACAGGAAAAGTTGTAAATACAATTGTAGCAAAAAGCTATGGTAGTGAGAAAACATATATCGTGATAATATTTTATGACAGCTTAAAAATACAAAATCTTTAATCATTAGCATATCCAAAATTAGTTCTTAACCCTCTGAGCAGTTAACTATTTTGATGTGCTAGCTTTCAAGTCTTGAAAATTTGCTTTTAAATTGAATAAGTAAATCTTTATTGCTTTCAGTCAAGTCTCTGAAGTCTTAAGAATATTTTATCCATGGTAGTTTAAGAAATTTTACACATGGACATGAGTATCTGCTTTTGAACTAAATATGAGAAAAGGAAAAATACGTCTCAAACGCTTAGAGGGTTAATTTGAATATAAAACTATCTCTTAAATAAATTATGTACTTTTTTTAATAAGATTACCTGTCTTAGATCTACAGCAACCGATATTATGCAAAAAGAACCAGTAGCGTGGAAATTTTTCTCCCAACCGGTGGGATAATTGGATGTAATATTCTAAAAGTAATTCTTATTCCATTTTGAACTGAACAGGGCGCTTGGAATTTTAGAAAGAGAAGCTATATTCTCTTACGCTGAGTTAAAAGAGTTTTCAGGCACAACATTTAGAGTTTTATTTTATTTCACAAGAAGGAGTTGTTTTCTGCTTTCTTTCATTGTAAATGTGCATCGCTTTTTATCTTTGACGAAAGAGAACCAAGGAACAAACACAGCTTTTACTGGTTTGAAATGAAAGTTCGGAAAGAAATTTTTCTTACATCTTTTAGAAAAACAGTCCAAATGCGTTTTTGATAGCCTGAATGTAAACTTACGGGAGAGTATCGAGATTTTTTTTTATTAACATTTTGCTTTCTATTCTATTTTTACTTAAAGGTTTATGAATGCGAGCTTCATATTTTATAAATGAATCGCGAAGCATATACTGGAAGAAAAAGTTAAAAAGCTAAGTGATGATTCAAATCAGTGTGATTATTGAAAACTGAGGGCTGTTATGAATTTTATTTAAAATTCATGTCATCTTTCTCTTGTATACTTTAAAGGTTATAACTTTCAAAACTTTAAACGTTAAAATGAAATCTCTACAAAAATTATAAAATAAATATGGGATTTGTGTCTGTCACCAGATAGCGCAGCGACGCCCACATGCTGCTACTCGACGTCACAAAGAGGCAGATGTCAGCTCAGATGGAGATAGGCAAGCTCTCCCGTAGGAGACTACAACCAGGGATGCCATCTTGGCCTTTTTAAGGCCAAATTATGGAAAATTGGCCTTTTGTCAAAGCCCTTGGCCTTAGGAATTTTCATTTGGCCTTAAATTCATTTTTGGCGTTATTTTCGTTAATGGCTTTTAGAAAAAATTTTAATTACTTATTCTATTGTTTTTTAATAAATTTTTGATATTACACATTTCAAATTATATACAATGAGCTGTCAAACGAAATAGCTCCTGAATAGAACGAGGATGCTTAAAATTTTTTTCACTTAAATTTTAGTTTAATAAATAGTAGAACATTGAACATATGCCTCTCAAGTGAGATTCGTTTTCATGAAGGATAGCTGTTTTCCTAATAGCAAATGACGTTTTCAATCAATCCATCATGTTTGGCCTTTTTGGCCTTATTTTGCTATTTTGATCCGGCAACCTTGACTTCAACTGTCTTCAGCTCCCCCGAAGGGGATATTCCAAATCTCAAAGTCCAGCAACTGACCGCACGAGATGGTCAAACCCGAGGATTATCTGTATACTATCCCAGATAGCAATTTTAGTTTGCAGCAAACTTGCCACAAATTTGTCATGACAAGAGTGCAAGCTTACCACAAATTTGTCATGACAAGAGTGCAAGCTTGCAGCAAGTTAACGAAAGCTTCGAAGTCACCATGAAACGAACTTGCAGCAAGCTTGCCACAAGCTTGCCGAGCAAACTTATTGCCAATTATAGCAAAAACAGAGCGCGAAACACAACCCGGGATAGAACCCGCGACCTACTGCTTAGTAGCCAGGCGTTGATACCACTCCGCCAGCTTGACTACGAGAGGAGAAGAACGATTTCGCTAATACATCGCTCGATTCGATTCGTATACGATTTATTTTAAACTATTTTCTGGATTTCATTAATTTTTTGAGTTGAGAATATGATTTGAAGTCAAAGAGAGAGCGATTTTCGCTAATAACTACGTTTTGCTAGTAGAATAAATTATGAAATTAGAGTTCAAAAGTAATTACTTTAAAATGGGACAAAATGTCTAGTTATTATTTTTCAACAAACACTGACTGTTTTTTAGATTTAATTTTGTTTATAAACGTTAAAATTTCAACATTAAGAAAAAGGCGATATAGTTTTCTTTAAAGTGCGAGTTCTATATTTAGTAAAGAGATGGAAAATGTTTCAAAATTTTTTTTTATAAAAAAGTTATTTTTTTCACAAATTATCATTGATTTACTGAATTAATAAAAAGAAGTGCGGTCTAGGAGATACTATTAAAAATCGGATGTTTTTTTAAAACAGAGACAAAGATAATTATCTCTTTATTGTGCTATCTTTGCAGGAAGCTTGTTTTGCTAGCTTGCAGCAAGTTTGATTTGCAAAGGAGGTGGCGCTATTTGTCACATCGAACTTGCAGCAAATGCGTTGGAAGCGAGGGTGGCGCTAGTTGTTACAGCGAACTTGCTACAAGTTCGATTCAAGTTTGACGCGTCAAATTTTGCCATGACAAGTCAAAATCAAACTTGGTGCAAACTTACGTGCTATCTGGGATGTGGTAGCATTGTAGGCTCTACGATAGCCGAAAGATTATTTTGTTTAAAATCAGTACAACATCACCTTTAAATAATTTTCCATCATCATTGTTTAATACTGCAAATAAACGGACATGCTACTTCAAATGGGGTGATTGGTATTATTTCAAAACCATCACACCCATATAAATTTCTTCCAAATTTTTAAAAATAAAAATTTATATACTTATTCTTATTTATTATATGGACATATAATAAATTATTATATGGACATATTTTTTCTAAAAATTGAATACTTTTGTTTTGGCATTCTAGCGTTCTTTAATCGCTAAAATTGTTGTGGTATTAAGAAAAACTAATCGCGAAAGGGTTAAGAGTCCTTCATGACTTTAATTTCTACTCGGAATAATACTGCGTATGCATGTAACTCCTGGCATTTGGAATTGCTTAAGCTCTATGATTAAGTGTTTAATTACATTCTAATCCGGAGAGCGAAATTTCCCCTTAGTACTTCATTCTGTTTCCTTTTCGGGAACACTTTCCAACTGCAAAATACTTTTAAAAATATAAGGAAATTTATTGAAAAAATTCAATTTTTAGTGAAGTTAAATCGCAAACATGAATCATATTTTGGCAACTGACATTTCTTAAAATCTTTTCCTACGTGAAATACTTTCAATGATCCTTGAGTGAATCCTCCAAGGAATGAGAAGAAAATGACTTTTAAGTATCTTATTGCAGAATACGAGCCGAAAAAAATCTTAAAATTTAAATCAATTAGAGTATGTATAAATTGATATCGAATTTTAAAATCTTAGACCTGTATTTTTTACAGATATCATTTTTTAAACTTTAATGGAAATCAGGAGGAGGAAAATAATAAAAATAATTTTGATATAAAGTGATCTAAAATAAATAAATATTAGTAAAATACAATCATGTAATTGAAAATTCACTGAATTTTCTAACAATTGAAATACCATTTTTTTCTTAATTCAATTTAAAAAGAGAAAGTCATTTTTTATCGGTAACATGCTAATTTTTTTATTTTTCATCAATTCGTTACGTTTCAGTAACAAAAACATGACTTTAAATATGATAAATAATATATTATGCTTAATTTAGAGAACATATTACTTTGAAAAAGAGAGGTTAGAAATAAAATTCATATTTTCATAAATTTCTCCGAAATAATCTGATAAAAAAATATTGACTGACTAACCATGAAAAAGACAAAACATAATTAAACTGTAGAAACTTTGCTCTATATTTCCCGGTTTTTGTATATGAAATAAAAGATCTTTTATTTGTTTTATCTTACAAATTCAAAAACTAAATCGATTCCAAAATCAACGAAAGAGGATGAAAAATTGCTCATAAAAAATATTTTTGATGAAGGAGGTGTTCTAGTTATTTTTCTTTTGGAATTCATGCAATTTTAATCCATTTTTAAAAAGAATTTTCTCGAAACTAATTACTAATGTCGAAAAATAGATATTAAAATATCCATGTTTCTTTTGGTATCTCCGTTTCCTTCAAAGAAATTTAAAATAACTTTTTTGAGCTATCTATTTAAATATTGGAAATGAAAATAATATATATTAAAGAAGATGAGATATTACTTTAATTTTTAGATGTTAAATTTTCTTGCTCTTTTTTATGTTAAAGAGATAAAATTGAAGTTGAGTATTATATTTTTTCTTTCGGTTTTGAATAAATTGTATGAATATTTGAATCAAAAAGACATGAAAAAAGATAAAATTAAACTAGGGTCTATCTATTAACATTTTTACGAAGTCACCTCACTAGAATTAATAATAAATAATTGAATATAATTGAGAACATTATATTAGAGAGCAAACAAGAAAAAAATTTCAAGAAAACTTTCATTGGAAGGATTCGTTATAACTCGCATCATCAAGCTTCAACAATGTTTCAAGGGATACTTTTTTCAATTTTATGTTTCATATTGAATTTATAAGCTTTTTATTAAAAGCTAAAAAATATGCAACCGTAGTCGGCAAGAATGCAATTTGAAACTATCATGCAAATGAATTTGCTGAAACAATGAACCTACAAATGAATAGGTATACTTCTTGCTGCCAAATATAAATTTGAAGATATTTAAGTCTTTAAATACTGCTATTTTATATTCTGTGCTTCACACTTTTCTTTATTCATATTCCTCTTGTTACCATAATCGTATTATGGACATACTATTACATATTTGGCTGAATATATATTAAAATAAATTTAATCTTTACAAATAGCTTATTAGCGGAAAAATATCCACAAAGTATCATTTAATGGATAATATAGAATTCAATATTACAAGATATTTATTTTCTTTCAAAATCTCTCTCATAGCCGTTTTTCTTATTAGATTTTTTTCTCAAAATAGAAAGTGTAACTCTTACATCGAGAACTGTTTCAAAGGGCATCAGCATAGAACTATTTGAACATTATTAATAGATAAGTAAGTATCAAACATTGATTTATAATTGTACGCAAATTTATCCAATGTACTGAGACGTCAGTAATTTTGAAAAAATTATAAATTTTTAACTCTATCGATACGGGAACGTCCCAAAAGTCTCTTCAATCAAAAGACGGCGACCGTCCGAAACATCTAAATATCACTGCGAAATTTCCAACCCCTTTCGCTACGTGTGATTGATTTCACACCCGCGGCGCTCTTTCTTCGTTACAGTGGCTCGTGCAAACGGGTTTGGAGGAAAGGGGGATTTTCTTAGAATTCGAACAGTGCCAGCTGTCATTGTGATTTTTGAAGGGGGAGGTGAATTCCCTTATCTTTGAAAGAGGAACTCACGCATTCCCGTATTTTGAGGTCCTTCTATTCCAGTGGTCTTAGGAATCAAAGGGTTAAATCGTCTTTAATTTACATTTAACTTATTAAATTTAATTTATATCCAGTTAATTGAAGGTAAGCATCTTCAATGTGCCGAAGTTCGTTTCCAATAAAATTACCAGCAAGTAAATAGATGATGAAATCTATTTTCTATTAAAAAAAGTCTGAATAGAAATTAGCTCAGAATCTAATTGAAACCAGCTTCAAATCGTTGCGATAAGTGAGAACTTCCATACAAAAATAGTTGCGGTATAAGCAATTTCAAGAAAAGAAATGAATTAGTTGTAAATGATTGTGAAATAAAGTTACTTTTCTTTATAAAGGGCAAAACAACTTTTAAAAGAATACGATGCGAATAATTTAACCTATCTCTTACTTAGAGAAATAATACGAATATGCTTATTTTCATTTCCTTATAGCTTTTTTTTAAATTTATTGTAGACTTTGCAATTTCAGAGTCATTGTTTTCTTCATATGCAAATGTAAAATCTAATTATTTGAGATTTTGTTCTTTACTTGACACATTTTTGGTCGTTCTGTTAAATTCAGGAAAAGCTATTATCGGTGAAGAGTATTTGCGATATCTTGCAGATATAACTTCCCAGGAGTAACTGACTCAATGCCTGCCTGAACCGGCCAAATGACCGTTTTATAAATAATAGTTTCAATGTATCAATGAAGTATAGGTAGGTTTAATGTTTAACAAAATCGAATGGAGCCATTTTACATACAGCTTCTACTCTTGATAAACTGCATTATCTGTTGTTGAAGAGTTTTTTGTTAACTGTTTCTTATTTGTTGTGTGTTTCAAACTGTTGATTGAAGTTTTATTATTATTTTTTTAATTTTCATATATTTGTTTAGAGATCCATAATGCTACTTATTATAAGATGATGCTATGAAAAAGTCTTTTCTGTCAATTCACTAAAGGCAATTTAAAAAATATTTTAACAAATTTATTCTGATACAGACTTCAATACTGATCGAATTGCTAATTTTAATCTCTATAGCAATCTACTAATTTTAATAATTCCATTATTACATCCAAAACATTTCTGGAAATAGATTAAGAATAATACAAAAAGAATCAAAAACTAAAAGATTTATGTTGGAATTTCCATCAAATAGGATTGGAAGACTTTTTGCATGTGATTAATGAATTTTACCTAATCTAGAACTAGTTTCAACTATCTACAATGTATCAGAATATGATAAGTAAACTGATTAATTAAACTGATTAATTATCTTCACACACTTCAACAAATATCTACTTGTCCATGAATCGAAACAATTTGCTGGATCTTTTACTAGTTAGATTCTTTCAAAAAGATATCTTCCATATTAAACCCAAATGCGGCCAAGATCTTAAAACAAGCTTCGTTGATGGAAATTTAAAACTTTCTAGCATAGTCGACATATTTTTCAGGAAAAGAATCACTTTATACAAGTTATGAAAACAGATGTGGAAAAAGTACCATGGCATACAATAAATTTCCCTTGAAAAAGATTACAAGAAAACACTTCGCCTGGAGGGCTTGAAGAAGGATTTTATGAGATTTCTGTTAGAAAAAAAGTAGAAAGCAGCAAGTCATTCCACATGGGAACAATACATGTGACAAGCACTAAAAAAATAGGTACTCCCCGAAGGATCCAAAATCAATTTAGATACTTAGGTGGAAGCGAAAAAAAGGATACAATCTGATTTTTTTTCTACGAGTAAGTTTATTCGCTAAATAGTTCTTCGTTTATACGTCCCATAGATTTTAAGTAAAGAAGAAAGAATAAGATAAATTTTATTTACTATCCCAAACAATAGGTATTCCAAAAAGCCTTTCTCAATATACAAGGTGCCCAATCTAATCATGGGCAAAATATCTAATTTCTAAGCCGTTATATAAATGAATACTTCCAATCGAAAAAATTGTTTAAATGATGTAAAGAATTATATTTTATGTTGATTGAATCAGTACAGTTAGTTATAGAAATTTACGAAGTCTATATTTTTATGCAGATCCCAGATCGTATTAGTCATATTCAATAGAATATGAGTCACATGTTTCAAATAATAGCTTCAGCATATTATTCTACAAAAAAAAATAAACACTTTTTCAAATGAATAAAAACCAGCAAGAATGCTTTCCCTTTGATATTTTCGTATACTTACATGTTTTATGTTAATTTCGTCGCATAAAAAATGGAAACAAATGTGCAATTTGGACATTTATACTTTAGGAGGTTATGTTCAAAACTCGGCACATAACTGCAATTTTGGTTTAAAGATTACATACAGAAATTCATCCCTCTGGAATTTGATCCAAAATTTAATAGAAATGTACAAATTTAGCGACAAAGCCATATGTCAAATTTCACATTCCTATTATGTTTTTGATAATAGGATGTTTATACAGTCACGGGAAAAAATGGAGCCACCCTGCCGTCGTTCATCGCACATTGAAACAAAAGGTTTCACAGGAAATAACGTATACTAAAAGATTTTACGATTAAAAATTTCATAAGGGTTCACCTACATTTTTTAAAACTGCCCTAACGTCAAAATGTTAAATAGAAACACCCTTTTTTAAAGTCATAAATTAATTCCTCGAGAAAAAATACCTCATGATATAAATTTTGATTAATATACCTACCTTTGATTAATATACCTATATAATATAGCTCGGAAGATATTGAAAATTTTGTATTCTCGATATTAAAGGGGTCGTCTTCACATTTAGATAATGAAGTTCTCTGCTTGCGTTTAAATGTCGGTTATAATTTTAATTTATATTTCGCAATTTAGCCATTTCTAACGCCGTGGCAAGCATACTTGCCATCAAATCCATGGATTTTTAAATGCAATTTTTAAAGTTGGCGTGAGTTGTCGCCAAATCTTCCGATGAAACAAAAGCTTACATGCTCAAATTTCTTATTTCAATCCGTAACGAAGTGTCTTGACTTGGTAATTAATTATTCATTAATAAAATTAATTAACAAAAATTAAGGCCATCAATAAGCTAAATGAATTTCTTTTCTTAAATTAATCTCACTCCCAAAGTTGTTTTATTATACCACTACTAGAAACAAAATGGCCCTTTAAAGGATTAAATACCAACTTAAAAGTAATTATTTACATTTTACAATCGAGAAATATTTGATGCGTTAATAGATTGTGCGGAACTGAAATTTTCCTCAAAAAATTTGATCCTATGCTACAAAAATTATATATCCATGAGCGCTGGAAGTTTTGTATAATTTTCACTTTCGCCTCAATAAATTTTCAGCACAAAGAGTGAAATTTTAATAATATACAAGTATTGACACAAATTTTTTCATATAAAAGGAAGTAATTTAATAAAACAGATCATTCGTTGTTTCAATGAATTATTAGTATAAATATTAAAATTAATTACTTGTTTATTTATTTTGACTTTTAAATTTTTTCACTTTATTTTCTGGGCGGGTTGTCGATCGATGATATACGCATTATCTGAATTTCCGTATATTAATAAACTTAGTGAAATCCTACAACCATTTAGTTTATGAAATTTAGACACTTTTTAAATTTTATAAACTAAGGTGGTGTAGTATTTACATTTAATTATGTAAGCCAGCTTTTATCCGTGCATTATTGGCAGCTTAACGCTTTGTAATTTTTTTTTAATTTTGCACTTTTCAAGTACACTGGTGTGCAAAAATTAAGCGCCGTTTCGTAAAATGCGAGAAATTTACAATTTATTTGAAAACTATGGTTCGAAATCAGTCGTGGAGAGTCGTGTAAAATACAATTGAGTAACATGCACATTTTAAGCTGGAAATTCAGTTACGAGGGCGTTTAAGGGACCAACCAGAAAATGATGAAGACTTAAAGGGATTTTGGCTCGAAATGATCGGTGATGAGGGAGAAAAAAAACGATTTGAGCTCACCCTGTTCCATAGAAAGCTGGTAATGATTTGAAACTTTCATTAATGGTTTTGTTTGCCATTCGCATTGATTACATAAATTTTCGTAAAAATAATATAGATATACGCGGAGGTTTAAACTTTATGCTTCCTTCTGTATACTGATCCAATTTTTTCTTCAAATTCAAAAAAATTATAGCCATTTATAATCGGTGTTATTTCCCTGTATACAAAAATTTAAAAAAGCCAAGGATCGTGGTCTCAGCTTAAGGAGGTGCGTTTTTATTTAAAATCAAATTGTCGAGGTGATCCTGTGGAAGATCTTAATTTTGGTTTCGAGGCCTGGTTCCACCAAAAAGTCGCCATGTACGCAAACCTGATGTACGTTGAATCCATCATGTTTCACCATTCTAACCGTTAGCTAACTGAAAGAGTGGAAGTTTGAACAGAAAAGTGCCGGTCCACGTTATCGTTTTCATCTGACCACAGCTTAGCAAGCTTACGAGATCCTCTACAAAGAGACCTCTTGTAGCTTTAAAAGTGGACGTTACTATAACTAAACTTATCCAAAATCTGATACTCAAAGATTTATAAAAAAATATTAACAGAACATTGAGGATTTTCCTGCTGAAACTGTGAAATTTTAAAGCAGAATTCTCTCTGTAAATAAGATATTACAGCAAAGAAAATTCATATTTTAACCAAATCACATGGAAAAAAAGGGAATTATATAATATGTTACTAAAATGTAAATTATATCCATGAAAAGATAGTTTCGCCTCAAAAAGAACTGAATATATTGACTTTAGAAATTGGAATTCATTCTGTACACCAATAAATGTTTCTCCGTATTGTGACATTTATATTCAAAAATCTTTAATAACATTCTTTGCTGATATACATAGACTGTCGAGAATCTGATTGTGACCATGTTGTCATATTTTAATTGCGATCATGCTTTCTTTATCAAATGTTTTAAAATTATGCAATGTTATAATTATAAGTATTACATACTTTGCTATACTCTACATGTAACTTCCAAATTCAGTAATAAGGATGCTTATTTCAAGTCTTGGAAAGAATTGCAATCAATCCAAGTTCAGTAAACAGCATTCGATTTATTTATGGATTAAAAGGCTCCAAATTTCAACTCATACAACTTTTTATCATTATTTTAAACCCTCAATATTTTCTTTCCGATAGCATTAAAAGTTTTGGCAGCTTATATTATTCTTCGAATGCTAAAGCTTCTACTGTCGCAAGTTGTTTACAACTGCCTTCATACTAATAAGATATCTGTTTTTAAAAAAATATAGGGGGAAGTGGGGTAAAGCCGAGCACCTCTAAGGCCTGTTGAAGCTAAACTATTCGACACAGAGCTAGTCAAATTTTACTAAAATATTCATTATATATCTTTCAGAAAATGTCATAGTTTTACTACTTTTTTAACTAATGGTTTTCTTTTTGTGTAGAAAAAGTGAAACCACTCGGTTTTATCCCACTAGTGGTGTAAGACCGGGTACACATGTTAACTCTATGGAAAATTAAGGAAAACTAGAATTTCAGTGGAAAAGCAGCATAAATTTTTATTTTATGTGACGATTTAAGAATAAAACAATTTTTTAGATATAACAATAATTATAATAGTTGACGATTTAAGAATAAAGAATTTTTTTGAAGATTTATCAATAGTTACCGTAGTTGACAATTTAAGAATAAAGGCAATTAGTTTAAGAATAGTAATAAGTAAGTAGGTAAGTAAGAATAGTAATAATGCACATACAATAGTTGTCTTTATCCTCTGCTCCACTGCAGATGTAGTGAACTCATTTAAATTTTTTTATGAGACTGCTTCGTAGTATTGGTTCTTCATACTCTCCTCTTTTTGGTTGTTTTGTTCTGAGGTTTTCTTTTCGTGTTTTTTGAGTCACCACAAAACAATTTTCTCTTCTTTGATAGCATATTTTTCATGTTCTTTTTTCTTTTCTTCTACCTGATATTCTAATTCAATTTTGTATGGTGATGATGTTAAAATGACAGTTTCTCCCTTTCTTTTATCATTTACTTCAGTTTTCTTGCTTGCAGCTTGGGGTGGGGGAATTATATCTTTGGGTGATATAGCAAACGCTGAAGACGTAGCCAAGTTGTCCGTTTCTAAAACTTGTGGTTCCAAATTTTTAGAACTGCAATGCTCATTTTGAAGCGGTTCGGCATTCTTGGGTTGCAAAAGAGGCCTATGTTTAGCTAGAATTTCAGGCTTTCTCTGTGTTTGTAGAATAGGGTTTGCTTCTCTTCCAGAATGATGGTTGCGTCCGGAGGAACAGCCCTATCTGTAGTTATTGAAGGGGCAAACAAGCGACCAGGAAAAATATTTCTTTTGTGTGGAAAAATTCCTGTTTGAAACCACTTACTGCAGTCTGCATTCCAGCTGCTTTAAGGAAAGCAGCACCGTACAGTTTGGCAACTTGCTGAATAGTGACAGCCCTTCCAGGATGCGTTGCGAGCCACTGACTTACCTCTTGTTGGTAATAGATGCTCAAAGAAGTCATGAAGGTCACGTCTAGCGGCTGCATCCTGTGGGAACAATGTGGCGGCAAGCACAATAAAGTAACATTTTTTTCTCTGGCAAAGTTGATCAGATCGAGGCTCTTCGTATGGGTGGCATGGAAGTCCAAAATCAAGAGAACTGGTTTTCCATTTGATGGCTTAGAGAACTGTATGAACGTTTGAAACCAATACACAAGAATTTCTCTCTGCATCCATCCAGAAGGGTGATATTGAGCAAAGCTACCTGGTGGTACACCATCAATGTGGATGGTGTTTTCTCTCTTTCGAGGGAAAATAAACATTGTTAGCATAAAATTACCGGCCGCACTCATACATGTCTCAGCAGAAACTAAAATACCACGTTCAGCTGATACCAATGATCCAACCTGTTTTTTCTCGTAAAGCAAGGACTTTTGATGGCTGGTTAGGAACAGTGGTTAATCCTGTCTCGTCTACATTGTATATAACACAAGGAGAAAGAAACCCTCTCAAAAACCCTCACAAACCCTCTTTCTCATACAAACCTTCTAACAAATCGAAAAACTTCTCAACAGCCTGTTTGTTAAAACCCTTGGCTTTTGATATTGTAGTGCTTTCTGGAAATCGGAGGGAAACTTTATTCTTATGTTTTTTCAGAAAACCGTATAACTAGTTTGTTCCGGCCATCTTGGTTTTGTCATTGAAATTGTGATTTAACTTATTTTGTTTGGAAGATCATATCCTAATCTTCGGACATCTGTCAGAGTTAAATTAAAAGGCCTATTTTCTAACAAAAATATATGTTCTAATAATTCTTTTTCTTGCTGTTCGGAAAATACAAGGGTACGTGAACCACTTCCTCCGCTTTCTTAGATGTAAGTTGATTTGCTCTAGCTTTCATAATTCTATTTTCTAAGGTACTCTGTGGAACATAGAAACTTTTTGCAACTAGCAGATACCCATCCTACCCGACAACACTTCTTCTATAGCCCCTTCCATGCTTTCTTGACTCCATGATTGTCGTTACTCTTCCTCTCATAAGTTCTCAGCATATTGAATCCTTCAAAAAAAATTATAATTTAGTCTTAAATGGTGAGGCAAAACCAGGCAAGGGAAACTAGGGATGCTTGACTCTAGCTTTAATTTTTCTTATATTTCTCGAATACTTTGATTGTTAGCATCATAAAAGGATTTGTTCTTAAACATGAGAAATGTACTTATGCTAAAGTGATATCTCATTTAATCATAAAATATATATATTTCATTAAATCTCTAACCTTAGGAAAGATTCACCCTGCATGCAATTAATATTATCTTTCAAATTATTTCGATAATTTTATGTAAGAGAAATTCGATTGTTAGAAAATAATTAAAAACACTGAATTGAAAGCGTCTTAATCATCAAAAAGTATTAATGAAACTAATAATGAAAAATCAATAATATGGCAACTATAAAACGTAATTGTTATTAACAGATCTAGTTATTGAATGAAATATAATTTTTTTAATTAAATCAACTATACTTATTAAATTAGTTCAAAATTAAATAAACAATTAAAATTTCGAATTAATTACATGATAAAAGTTATAGCAATGGAACATGGAAATTAAAATCGTCATTAGCGCATTGAAAACTGCCGGTTTTGGAAAATTAGAATAGAACAGAATAACAACAAAATGGGAAAAAATATTCTAAATTTTGTTCGAAACAAATTGGAAAAACGTAATAGACTTACTGGGTTCTCCTATTATTTTAATGATCCAAATCCAAAAGCATAAGAAAAAAATAATCCAATCAAAAATAAAAGAAAAATGTATTCTACGTAATCCTTTCTTCTTTAAAATTCAAGCTAACTAAGAGACAAACTCAGTCGAAATGTAAATAAAACCAAACGATTGCAAAGACTTCGAGCAAAATATTTTTAATTTTACATTCATTTTAAGTTTTATACGACAAAAAATCAATACAAATTGCTTCTTTTTCAAGCGAGGAAATAATGGAATAAATAAATTTCAATTCTTTTTTAAAATTTTGACTAAAATAATTCTTTGTTTTATTTTAAATTATCACAAAAAAAAGAAAATATTGGAAATCGGAAGAAATTGGAAATGCTTTCCATTAGATGATTTGAGTCAAAGGTCAAATAGGAATGGCCCTCAAAAACTACCAAGTATCTCACAATCTGAGAAAACCCTCTTGGGCGGGGTATCCGTAGTTTCCCCTAGTACCCGGTTTTACCCCACCAGAAGTACCCGGTTTTACTCTTAGTGCAGAGTTTATAAAAATCGAAATAGAACCACACAATTGTTTTACTAAATCTTTATTGTTCGATAGGATATAAATCCTTAGCAAACATATAATAAGCTAAACTAAACATAGTTTTTATAATTGTAATGATTAATAATTAAGGATAGTTTAAAAGCATACGAACATTGGAGAGTTAACAATAACATTTAGAGTTAAATAAACCTTCACAGACGAAATGAATTCAACAACATGGCAACTATGACCAATCTTTTTTCTTCACTAGTGGAGTATAATTTAGAATTTGTACACTATAAAGGAGAATTAATAACGTCAAAATCAAGGTACTCGGTTTTACCCCACTGTCCCCTAACAGTCATCAAATGTTTACCAAAGCAAAGAGTTTGCTTGCAATACGTCTTCATCTATTCTATTTGTTGTTCTTCCTCTAATAATTGTTTATAAACTTCTTGTATAATCATAATAAAAATATGTTTTAAGAAATAAAACCGCCATCCAAAGTTCACGTAAGCAAAGTATTTGCATGCAGTAAAGAAATGTTTACATCCTCATGTAATTAATTGTTTGTTTCTTCTCTAAGATCTGGCAGGAGTTAATTAGTTTAGCTCTCTACTTTTTCAATCTACAATTTTTTTGTGTAGATCCTTTCTTGTTGCCTTTTTTCTACAACATAAAAAGAAGATATGATACTATTAACCTTGTTTCTTGTAATAAAAAACCAACAGCATTGGACCTATAACTGACAGAAACCTTTTTGACTGCGAACACCTCTCCTTTGAAAGAAACGAACCCAAACTATTATAATTAGGTCTTAGTTTCCCACAATTAGAACAAAAGTTGGCATCGCGCTCACATTAATAATGCTTTTCTCTTTAGCTTAGTGTGAGAAGGATGAGAAAAAATTATGATGATGAACTTTCCCCTACATTTACCTGAACAGACGTACAAAATTCAATTAGACTCTTTCATTTCGCACGCGATCCGTACATTACCGCAATCTCTCCCACAAGAAACCAGAGAATTTTTAAGAGCTATTAAGTTCAGAAGAAACCATCCTTCAAGATTTAATAAAGAAAATATTGTAAATGCACTTATTATGCAAAGTTAAATGCAACATTGGAAGTTTATTAAATGTATAATCGTTACCTTCGTGGAATGTTGAAATAATGTGTGCCTTTCGAATCCGCTTTTCTAGTACGGAAAAATGTTGGCATTTTTCAGGATTTTCTCGATATTTCTTGTTGAGACAGAGATGACTTTTGGAATAGAAAATGAAACTTTTTTTATTGTCATATACAAAATTTAGAAAGAAAAAGGA